>JARFJB010002231.1:13262500-13862500 GCA_036346205.1 Vesta saturnalis | reverse complement strand
CTATAAATAGAGGTTATCTAAAAATTCTTGGAAATGAGACCGGAAGTGACATTAGGTCTATGTCAGGGGATAAAGTGATATGCGAGTTCAATATGAGAGAAATATTATTCACGTACACTAAGTAGCTATGGGTGAAATAGGATATAGGAAAAACACCAAATAGAGGATAGAACATTGAAAATAAGGGATGAAGACGCCAAAAGAGCTCGAAATAGGGGTTGAAAATTAAAATAGTTTTCCCCGGGAAAAAAATGTTTCATTCCCTCCCCAAGGGGAGGGCGGCCTGCTCGAGCTTTCCGAGCTCCTTCAGCCACAATCATGGATTCCCAGAATACAAACATACATTACGTATATATGCATGATGGGATTAAGAGTGGGTGTGGTCATGATATGATCGGAAGGAACGGTTTTGAGCGGGAAAATACTACCCCAGCATTCGCCTAAGTATCCGCACATGGTGTGCATATACGCAGTGACTATGCCGCTAGATGTGTCTGAGGAAAACCCCTTGAAAAAACTTCCATACAAGGTAGACGGTAATGGGAATCGAACCCGTTACCTCCCGAATGCTAAGCAGGTCGTGTCACCACTACGGTTCTAGCTCGGTGTTTTTCCCAAATATGTGCCAAACGAAGAGGTATCGAAAAAATAAAAAATTCGGTCTTCCCCCGCTAATCCCCTATGAGGATGTTTTGAACCTAATGCCTAATGTAAAAATTCCATTTCAAAATTCTAAGAAATGGTTAGGCCGGTTTTTCGTAATAGTTACATACCCAGAATTAAAATGTACTTTTTACATATATCTGCTATGCTCTCTTATGGTTTTGATGATTTGAACCTAATCCAAATTTCATTTCAAAACGGTAAAAAACGACCTAGTCGCTTTTTCTAATCCATTAACGCGAGAAACGTACTAATTATACGTATAATAAAATTATCGGACCTTATTTCTTTGAAAGAAATGTCAGAAAATTACTTTTAGGACGAATTAATTTTAGTTTAAGACACCGTCAAAATGTGGTTTTTCAACAAATCAGTTGACCTGTCCATTCATTGTGAACTGGTGTAACACCAGTTTTGGACAAAATTGAATTGGGAAACATTGACCTATTTTGTGACCGCCACGTTCGCCCGGCTTGAACCGAGTGATTTTTATTTATGGGGTACATATTAAAGGAAAAAGTATACAAGCAAAACTTAAAGGCTAATTTAGACAAACTGAAGATGTTATTCGGGACACCATTGCTGAAATCCAGAAGTGGAACTGCATCGAGTGTTTGAGAATTTTTATTAAATGTATTTTTTAATAAAACACAATCATTTCTGTTTGTTTTTGTGGGCCAACATTTATAGAAACCGCGGGTGTTCTACCTGAGAAAAAGTTGTTGTTTATGTTTTTTTTTTCGTTCAGAAATATGACTACATTGCCTTCTTCGGTTCGAAAAGCAAACTCGCTAACCGCTTGGCCTTCACATAACTGTAAGAAAGTTCTCCTAACCCATAACATTTAATTATGAAAATACATAGTAATGATAACATTCATTTAGATCAGCTGACGGGCATGTGGCAATTCAAAATTAATTATTTTTTGTGTAAGCGATTTTACTGGATTTTTTTCTTTGAAATTTTCAGTTTTTGTTAATTTTTCCAAAAACGGAGGATATCAAAATTTTGTTTCGACGCACGTTGGTTTTGCACCAAGCAGGAGATTTGATAAAGAATACGTTTCGTTAAATATCTGGCTCTTATTGGACGTATTCTAAAGCCGATCTCGGGACACGCTGTATATACAAAATTAATTTAATATCGATAAATGATTGTCATGCTATATTTTTTTATTTTTTTTCGATATCTACAACCGTTTTTCAGATATTTGGGAAAAAGCATATTTTAATTTTGTGAATATAATTAATATGAAAAACCGTCACGGCCATTTTCTACAATTTTGAAATGAAGTTTGGGTGTTGAATCCAAAACATCAGAAGCAAGATAGAAGTAGAAGGGGGAGAGCGATTTTTTGTTAACTTTGTATCCTTTGTCTGTTCTTTATCTTATATATTAATTTATCAACCCTTGTTTTCATTTTTCTACGATTTATTTTCCACCTCTATTTATTGCATATAATTAATACGTTTCTCACGTTGAACCTCACTTCTGGTCTTATTTCTGAAAGTTTTCAGATACCGTCTATCTATAAATAACATCGCGGTAATGGGTTTCTTTCTTAGCCATGACCTTTAGAACACTTAGATTGAGCCGTGGTGTTATTTTTTAGAATTTTTGGATTAATGATATGCACAACGTACGTGTATATTTCTGTCCTTGCCATATGTTTTACTGATTTATAATGCTTTTTGAACTACTTCATCATCCATAACGCGGATTCTTCGTTCACTGGTACTGCCTAACCGGCACAATAAAACTTTTTTCATGAAGGTAACACATCTGCGTATAACTTAATCAGAATTAAATAAATAAATTAAAATTTCTTCATGGTATTTTTGATGAACGCAGGCTTTATACTCAACATACACGTCGTTAATACCACACAAAAAATATTCGAGCCACTAAGATCCAAAGTAGAAAAGCAGAAAATGATCAATTTATACTTGTGTAAGTGAAACCACAAAGCAACCTCTTTTGCTCCAGTCAAAATGAAAAGGAAGTTTTTCCCAAACGCTGCCCGATCCCAAAACTTTGTAAAACCTAATTTGTACCCGTTCAGACGATGGGAACAACCGTATTATTCCACAAAATCGAAATAAAAAAGATATTCTCATTTATGGGATAAAAACACGAACGCATTGTAATTTAATTTTTGTCCATTGACACCATTAGAACAACGATTTTTCACATAAAATCAAAATGAAAAGTTTCTCCCATTAGTGAGACTAAAACGCTGCTCCACCACAACACACCGTAAAATTTAGTTTTACCCGTGGAAACCAACCAACATTTTCCAGGTAGTGGGAAAACGTCAAAAAACTATAAAATTAATTTTTCCCCCTTTAAACCATAAGACCTACCATTTTCGCACTCGAACGAATTGAAATGAGGAAGTTAGTTTCTTAAAAGGAGGCCAAAGCGCGGAAACTGTTAAATTTAGCGATTTAACCCCCGAAACCATAAGATCAGTCATTTTTCGTACAAAATCGAGATTAACACTATGTTTTTCTTATCGGGTGTGTTTAAAACGCTGCCAAACTCTAAATTTACTTTACCATTTTTCCATACCATTGAAAGGAAAAAGTTTTTCAATGTGGAGACGATAAACCCGTACACTTTAGTAAACATAGTTTTTGTCCTTTGACATACAAGACCGACGATTTTTCCCATAAAATTGAAATGAAAACTTTTTTTCCCTCGCATAAAATGTTGGGTGTAATGTTATTCAAATTTGTCAAAATGACAAGAAAGAAAATTTGAAGTCGTCCAACCATGCATGTATCATGTTGCCTACTTAAGTAACGCAATTTTTATACTTGATCAAGTCTCCTTTTGATTAATAATAATTTGTCGATATAAAACAAAACGACAAGTTATTAGCAAAAGCACAAAGTTGCATATTTTAGGGTGCTACGATTTGCTTAAAAATACTATCACGGGAAAAATTAACAGGGAACTAATCGTAGTAATGTAAACTTTCACCATTATTAAACATAATTAAAATACTTAGCTCTTTTGGTTTTTTGAATAGTGTATTTTTATATTTATATTTTACATAAATCTATACGTTTCGATAACAATTACAGTTATCGTCCAGTGGTAATATCATTAAGAACTGTTTTAAGATATTACAATAAACTTATGAGATATAAAAAATATTAAAACGCAACACGTTGAACGTATGTAAGACAAACGAAAGAGTGGTCATATTGGGAGATATGACTAGATGGGTGAGTGTAGAGAGAACATACTGGACGCGTCCTACGAAAGTTCGGAAACCAAAGAGCGAATGAGAAAGGTGAACGCCTGGTTAACAGCCGTGTGGAGAGACACTTGTTTGTAAATAATACGAGGTTTAAGCATAAAAATGTGCATATGTATACATGGCAAAGTGGTGAATCTAAAAGTATGATTGACTTGATAGTGTATGACGGACGACTTAGAAACCTGGTGAGAGATACAAAAGTAATGCGCGGACCGGACCACTTTTTTGTTGTGTAGATTGTGTTTAGGGCAAAAGTGGCCTGGAGAAGGAAAGCAAACGTAGTGTGAACGTCCGGAATTAGGGTGCATAAATTGATAGATAATGGTGCAAGAATGAACTATGCAGATGTTGTGAGTAGAGAGTTGAATGTGAGTGAAGCAGTGTGGAACGAACAAATAAAATAGAATGACGTGGAAAGTGCATGGATAAGCTTGAAAGACTGTGTTGTCAATTGTACCGTGCAGATGTGGAAGACCTATCGGTACACTGAAAAATGTATTTGGTGGAATGAATCGGTAAAAAAGGTAGTATGTAAGAAAAAAGACGCGTACATGGCAATTATTGGTGCAAAAAATGAGACTAAAGAAAGCGGTTGTATGAGGTGTACGTACAGATTAAGAAACAAAGAAGCGAAGAAGGCAGTGAGAATAAGTAAAGAGAAAGTGATGGCTACGGAAGGAGAGAAGATACGGAATGATTTTGAGGGAAACAAAAAGCTCTTCTGGAAATAGGTCAAAAATACAAAGCGTGGTTCAAAACAGAACGTTGCAGGAGTGGCGAATAGGAGCAATGAAATAAGTATGGCACGATTGTGAAGTGGGGAAATGCTGGCAAGAATATTTCGGAAAACTGTACGCTAGTGAGGAAAATAAGAGTGAAGGGTTTAATAAGGAGAATCTAGAAGGAATGGTGTATAACACTGAGGAGGATATTGGGTTAAATGAGAAAGTTGAAAAACGGTAAAGGAGCAGGCGTGGTTGAAATATGGAGGTGCAAAGCTTGCGCGAATATTGTGTGAATATTATTATTTTATGCATTCCTCAACTGTGGAAAAGTGTCGAGTTGCAAAAGCTATAGACGAACAGTTGGTTGCTCTCCAGCAGATGATCTAAAAATGTTAAAGTGTAATAAAAAGCTGTACCGTGCGTTTGAAGATCTGGAGAAATCATATGACTGAGTGAATAGGGAGAATCTGTGGAAAATATTAAATGCATATGGTGCAAGTAAAGGTCTGATAAACGGAATAAGGGCAGTATATAACGGTAGCCGGGCATGTGTTAGGGTCGGAGGTGTGAGTGAATACTTTAGTATTGAGCAAGGAGTGCGACAAGGCTGTGTGATAATATTGCGTTTGTTCAATGTATACATGGATAAATGGTTTAAGCAAGCATGTAGCGATACAAATGGTGTAATGGTTGGTCACGTAAACGTACCAGTTGTGGTGTATACAGATGACAGCGTCTCACTAAGCGAGAATGCGGAAGGGCTACAAACAGCTCTGACGAAGTTTGATATAGTCTGTAAGAGCATGGAGCTAAAGTTAAACGTGAACAAAACTAAGATTGTGGTGTTCAATCGGGAAGGTGAAACGAAGAGTAGAGTATTTACATGATGCAATTGTGGAATAAGTTAACGAGTTGATATATCTGGATACAATGTTCACTGTAGATGGTACAATGGATGGCGAGATTGGACGACTGGATGGAAAGTGATTGGAAGTATATGGACGATAATGAAAAACGAAAGCATTCGAGTAGTTGCGAAACGAGCAATCTATGTCCCGTCAGTACTGTATGGAAGTGAGACATGGGTATGTTAAAAAAATCCGTGGGCAAGAGATTCCTGAGAACCGCATGTCGTAAAACAGGAAGGGATAGGATGAAGAATGAGAGTGTATAATGAAACAGTAGGAGTGGGGAAAAGAAAAGATGATGATTGATAGGTATAAAAGTAGTACACTACGTTGGTATGGTCACATCGAAAGAAATAGTAACAAAAGGTAAACAAAGCAGATATATGTGGGTGAAGTTAGAGGTAAGACTGGTCGTAGGCCGCATAAAACTTGGATGAATCCAGTAGAGTGTATGCAACGATAGGGAAAGCTTACAAATAAGCAAGAGGCAGGAGTAGAACGGGCCAGAATAGAGACAGAACATCCGCGCATGCGCCTTGTGCGGTTTTCAAGTCCAGCCCCTGAAGTTGTAGGCAACCACGGACACGTTTTAACTGCCGGCTTCTTTTTAGGCGCTTTTCAACCCCTTGATGACGTATTTATGATCCGAACACCGTAATTAGGGCCCTTTTGGCAGTATTAAGAGCTTTTTTTTTTGGTAGTCCAGCTCTGGAGGACTATCTGATTGATCGTACGAACAGATTTTTAATTACAACTCAATTCGAAGTTCTAAAGTAACAGAAATAAATTCAAGATAAAGTACATTTTTCCCCAACCCAATCGATTTAATCCAAAAACAAAAACAAGATGCAAGATGTTGATTTGAAATCGGCTTTTGCCAATGTTATTGTCATATATAATTGAATCTGTCTCTTAATTCTCTATTTGAATACAAAATATACAGGGTGTTGTATTTGAAATTGGCAGCACTGTAAAGCGATTCAGGCATTCTAAATTGGCTAATATGAAAGTTGATTTTACAAGCACAAGCACAAGTACAAGCACAACCAAAAGTACAAGCACAAGTACAAGCACAATCAAAAGCACAAGCACAAGCAGAAGGAAAGCACAAACACAAACACAAACACACCTACAGGCACAGATACAGAAACAATCACAGGCACAGACAGAGGCAGACACAGACATACTCTATACCACACCACACCGCACCACACCACACCTCGCACTACCCACCACGCACTACACAACACGCACCGCGCACACACTCGATTAGGCAATAGATGAAAAGATTCCATAATATACGTAAGCTACTTGAATCGAATTTTATTGCTAAACGAATTAATTAGCTTTATAAATGAAGTCTTAATTATTGAATTTATTTCTATCTTACTCTAAGACTCAAGATTGAGTTGTAATTAAAAATCTGTTCGCATGATCAATCAGATAGTCCTCCAGGGCTGGATTACCAAAAAAAAAGCTCTTAGTACTGCCAAAAGGGTCTTAGTCACGGTGTTAGGATCATAATTACGTCATCAAGGGGTTGAAAATGGCGCCTGAAAAGAAGTCGGCAATTAAGATACGTTAAAACGTGTCCATGGTTGCCTGCCCTCCAGGGTGTGGAATTAACAACACAGGGCACATGCGCGAAGGTTGAGTCCCGATTCTGGCCCCTTTCTACTTGAAGGGATTGTTTTGCCTACCCCGCATGGGAATAGTGTGACTGGTATGTTATGTTATGAAAACGCAAACATAAGCCTGCTATGGAATCTAATTTTAGTAAAGAATAACTAGATCTTTAATAAACTAAATATTATTAAAATGTCATAATCAAAGAGTAAATTATACAAAGTTTAATGACATTATGATGTAAGTGTAAAGTTGTGAAAAACTTTAATTTGAAATTGATAAAAGCATTCACAAATACAAACTTGTCATACCCATTAAAGATCTAGTCAAATCTAACAAAGACATAGTTTTTTTATTAATAATTGTAATTGTCATTTTACAGTGAAAACACAATACAGTACGTTTAATATGATTTTAATTTTTTTTTTAAATCATGTTATCAATTGCAAATTAAAGTTTTTCACAAACTTACACTTACATCAAACTATGATTAAATTTTGTTAAATTCGCTCTTTGATTATGACATTTTTCACAGTCTGCGACCGTTAGAGGATGTTCTGATATGTCACCTTAAAGCGTTTTGATAATATTTAATTTATTAAGGATCTAGTTATTCTTTACTAAATTAGATACCATACTAGGCTTTATATGTTAATTGTTATATTATGTTTGCGTTTTCATATTTTTCATTTCTCATAAATTTATTCTAACATATTAAACATTTCTTAAAGATATAATTATAAATATACACCAGTAAAAAACCCAATCGCTAGGTATTTTAATTGTAATGGTGGCGGATATATCCCGGTACGTAATAATTATATCAGTTTGCGTACCCGCATTATTTGCGAACTAACACTATTCGAGACATAATACTGGCAAGACCTGAAATATGCAGTCGAAATATGACGCAAACGCTTTTAGTGTTAGGTTTTCATACATTTTTTGACATATTTGTTCAAGTATAGTTTTTATTACACTAATCATGAGCGCAATCATAAAATGTAATAATAATAAACCTTTATTTCAATTAGTTTATTACGCACAATTTAAAATTATGCTTTGACCGAGACACGTTTGACGCTGAATCTAATGAATGCGCATCTTTGTACACGGGATGATCTTTGACACAGATTTCTCTCCGCGCCAGTTTCTTTTCTTAAAATATACAGATTTACATACTTTCTACTTGTAAGAAATTTGATAATTCACAAAAAATTGCGAATGGTAATGGTACATAATTTTACTAATATCACACTAAATGTAAATAAAATTCATGCCACAAGGCAAAAAGAGTAATATAAAACAAAAGTTCAATGTTGATGGAATTCATCTGTTTATCTGTAATCAAAATGTTTTTGTCAGAAAAAAAATAATTTTTTGTATTCATAATTAATATTTTAGTGGTTTTATCTTCATAAACGTGTGCAATTAATCTTAATTTAATTACGTAGGTAGGTACAACGGTGATAATTTTTCATCATTACATGAGCAAGATTCAAAATCGTTCAAACCCAAACCTTTTTAGATAAAGAAATCTAAGTAGGCCATCTATTGATCCTTGGTTTAATTTTAAATTTAATCGGCTAATGACTTACGTCCGCATCATGTTTTGACCAAGTTTTAATGACAAAATAAAATTGTTTGGAATACTGAGAGCAAATATAATAAATTTGTACTCTTGACGTCATATTACAAACGTCAAACATGCCTGAATGAACAATCAAATGTATACGCCAAAAGTATGCATTTATAGCTGCCAAATTATTGCACAAAGTAATTGTTTTCATAATGGTTTTTGTTGTGCAATATTCAATCGCAATACCTGACGGCTATTAATTTGCTTACTTAAATAATATTACGCTATAAAAAACTGGTCAACTTTAACACGCAAGCATTTATTCTTATCAATGAGTGTGTAGATTTTATAATTTTCGATAATTAAATAATAAATTCTTGTAATAATAGGTATGAACAATATTGTTATAAATGTTGATGATTTACTTTTTTTTTCTACTGCAATAAATATTAAATTCGATAATGTGGTCTATAGTTTTAATGCACCGCGCCGTATTGACAATCTGCATTACTTATTAGCAACGGGGATGAGTTGCCATAGATGAATATTATATTGCACCTTATGAGACGCGGTTTTGAAAGCGTTATACTGAAAATTGTGTATACAGGGTGTTCCAGTTTTTTGTAGCAGGACTTTTAATAGTCGATAGAGCTTTCAAAATTAAGACAAAAGGTTCATATAAATATAGGTTGCCAAACGCTTAGTTTTTGGAGATACAGGGCTTCAAAGTTTAAATTTTTTTTTAGTTCTTTTAATTTATCTTCAAAACTATTTAAAATAATAAATCCCAATTTACTACACATATTACACTCCTTAAACTCAATATTAAGAGTAGTTTAACGTTTATCAATATCTACAGGGTAGTACATTTTCTGGGGTGGTACACCCTTTATCCCACCCGAGCTTTTTCATGCGACGCCTCTAACTCTTAAAAACTTAGATTGCCCATTTGAATTAGGAACTTTTTTTTCTTCTGCTTTTTTTTCGAAAAATGCATAGTTTTTGAGATAAATTAGCTGTAATCCATGAACAGCTTCCAAATGAACGTCTGATGCTCCGCAAAAATAGTGTGCCATGAAAAGAACAATAAAAAAAAAGAATCAAATTATGTCAAATCTCACGTTTTATTTTAAATACGACTTTTGCATAAGAAAGAATGTAATTTATTTACATATTTTATTGTGTTAATTTTTATTGTAAAAGTGATCTTTTAAAATGCCATTTTGGTTTTCTAATCAAGAAATAGCGGATATCCATTTTATTTATGGCTTTGTAAATGGAAGTTCAGCAGCAGCAGCCCGTGAATATAGGCGAAGATTTCCTTTTAGAAGAGCTCCGCATCCTTACAGTATCTAGTTAAGAGTGAGTCACAAATCTACTAATCAGGTTAACATAAGTGCAGGTCCAAAATCAATACATCAAATGCAAGGACAAACAATATTGCACGACGAATGTATTGTCGATGATTCGAAGAAATCCAACTAGATTAAATAATGTTTATGGTCCATAATCCTGCTTCACTCGACATGGTGTGGTAAATTCTTCACAACTCAGCTACGTTTGGGCACATGAAAATCCACATGTAGTTCGCCAGACATTTCCAACAAGAATTTAGTGTGAACGTCTGGATAGGTATTTACAATAATCACCTTTTTGTGCCCTTATTTTTACCACCTCGGATGAATGCTGCGGCTTTCTTGGAATTCTTAGAGAATGAACATGGGAATATGTGGGAACATATTCCCTTAAATTTACGAAGAACGGCTTGGTTCCAGCTTGATGGTTGTCCAGCTCATTATAGCAGAATCGTTAGAAACTGGCTGGACAACCATTATCCAGGAAGATGGATCGGTCGTGCAGGCCCAGTTCCCTGGCCGCCAAGGTCTCCAGGCCTAAATCTCTTAGACTTTTTTTGTGTGGGGGTATTTAAAAGAAAGGGTGTATGCAACTCCTGTGACAACAAGAGATGAACTCATTAATAGGATTAGGGATGCGTGTAATGAAATAAGACAATTTTTAGTTAATATTCCACGTCGGTGTGAATTATGTATTCAACAAAATGGTTCACATTTTGAACAGTTTCTTTAAATTTATTTATTATTACGATAGCGTTTTTGTTTTGTTGT
Organism: Vesta saturnalis; assembly: GCA_036346205.1. Classification (NCBI taxonomy): domain Eukaryota; kingdom Metazoa; phylum Arthropoda; class Insecta; order Coleoptera; family Lampyridae; genus Vesta; species Vesta saturnalis. The sequence continues at coordinate 13,851,605 of JARFJB010002231.1, read as the reverse complement.
TATAGGTTAAGTTTATTTGTTTATCTATTTCGTTCATTTCGTTCTTGTTAAAATCTTAAATAGAAATTCTATCCAACGTTTTCCAATAAATACGTATTTTTTTAATATCTATTTTGTTGTTTTACTTTTATTTTCCTTTATTCAATTCAACTGAAAAGTTAGGAAAAAATCAGTGGAGTACTATTTTTTATTAAGAGACAAAAAAAAACATGAGAATTGACATAATTTTATTCTTCCTTTTTTATTGTTCTTTTCATGGCACACTATTTTTTGCGGGAGTATCAGACGTTCTTTACTTACCATTTGGAAGCTGTTCATGGATTACAGCTAATTTATCTCAAAAACTATGCATTTTTCGAAAAAAAAGCAGAAGACAAAAAAGTGTCTAAAGCAAATGGGCAATCTAAATTTTTTGTTTTTAAGAATTAGAGGCGTCGCATGAAAAAGTTCGGGGGGATAAAGGGTGTACAACCCCAGAAAATGTACTACCCTGTAGATATTGATAAACGTTAAACTACTCTTAATATTGAGTTTAAGGAGTGTAATATGTGTACTAAATTTGGATTTATTATTTTAAATAGTTTTGAAGATAAATTAAAAGAACTAAAAAAAAATTAAAACTTTGAAACCCTGTATCTCCAAAACTAAGCGTTTGGCAACCTATGTTTATATTCTTTCCAAGAAAGCCGCACGTTTATCCGAGGTGGTAAAAAGAAGGGCCCAAAAAGGTGATTATTGTAAATACCTATCCAGACGTTCACACTAAATTCTTGTTGGAAATGTCTCGGGCGAACTACATGTGGATTTTCATGTGCCCAAACGTGCTGGTTGTGAAAATTTACCACACCACGGCGAGTGAAGCAGGGTTCATCGGACCATAAAACATTACTTAAAAAACCTGGATTGTTATTATTTTCAGCAAGAATCCGTCGACAATACGCAACTCTACGTTCTGCATCCCCTGGTTGTAGTCCTTGACCAGGTTGTACATGGTAAGGATATCGGTGATCCTGTCTTAATGTTCGGTGAATAGTAGTATTTGAGACTCCACCTAAAGCTATGGATACTCTTCTAATGCTAGTTGCGGGATCTCTGTCGAATTCACGTAAAATTCGTCGTGCAATATTTCTTTGCTGCCTATGATTATTATTTTGACGACCATGCACATTATTTAACCCCTGACTTATAATTTGTTGGTGAACTCTTACAAATACTGAAGGATGCGGAGCTCTTCTAAAAGGAAATCTTCGCCTATATTCACGCGGTGCTGCTGCCGAATTTCCATTTACAAAGCCATAAATAAAATGGATATCCGCTATTTCTTGATCAGAAAACCAAAATCGCATTTTAAAAGAACACTTTTGCAATAAAAATTAACACAATAAAATATGTAAATAAATTACATTCTTTCTTATGCACAAGTCGTATTTAAAATAAAACGTGAGATTTGACATAATTTGATTCTTTTTTTTTTATTGTTCTTTTCACGGCACACTATTTTTTGCGGGAGCATCAGACGTTCTTTACTTACCATTTGGAAGCTGTTCATGGATTACAGCTAATTTATCTCAAAAACTATGCGTTTTTCGAAAAAAAAGCAGAAGACAAAAAAGTTTCTAAATCAAATGGGCAATCTAAATTTTTTTTGTTTTTAAGAGTTAGAGGCGTCGCATGAAAAGTTCGGGGGGGATAAAGGGTGTACCACCCCAGAAAATGTACTACCCTATAGATATTGATAAACGTTAAACTACTCTTAATATTGAGTTTAAGGAGTGTAATATGTGTACTACATTTGGATTTATTATTTTAAATAGTTTTGAAGATAAATTAAAAGAACTATTAACTTAACCAAAACTAAGCGTTTGGCAACCTATGTTTATATGAACTTTTTGTCTTAATTTTGAAAGCTCTATCGACTATTAAAGTCCTGCTACAAAAAACTGGAACACCCTGCATGGGCCTTTTTCATTTGGGATAATGAGAAGAGGGATGATCTCATTGTGTAGAATTATTAAATTTTAAAAATTTGTTGTGTGCCCAAAATAATGAATAATTTTTATTTGGAAAGAGGTCACATAGTAAACATTATTTTACGGTGAAAATGTAAACTTTCACCATTATTACACATATTTAATAGCTATTTGTATTACTAGGGAGGAAAGTGTCACTTTTTCTCCCGAGAATGCCCGACGCGAATCGGAGGGCAGTAAACATTCAAGGGGGGAAAAGGCACTTTACTTCCATGTAATACATTGATTTTTCCGCCTACCTCAAATAACGACTCATTTATTTGAAAATTTATTTATGATATCTATAGTTATATAACAAAATTATCAACATTGCCATAACTATTAAAACTAAGAAATGCTTTATTTTTGGTTTATGTCCGAGGTGTTTGTAATATTAATATTGAACGTACAGTTCTGGGCAGTTGTAATATGAATACCACTGGAAGATAGTGATGTAGCCAGATCAAAAGCAGTATTGGTAGTATTCTCGCTGAGCCCATCGTTGCAAACTTGATAACCTCAAAAGTACTGGGTTGATTATGATCAATTTGAATTTGTTCATTGGTTCCCATTATTTGATTAGAAATTTTTCTCTTTTTTGCGAGAGATTGTTCAACATAGCTTTCTACCATGGACGTTGATTTCCAACCTCCATGCTGTTTCAGATCTAGAATATCTCCACCAGCATTTACTAATAGAGTTGCAGAATTTCTTCTCAAACTGTGGCCTGTATAATGTTCGGCATTTGGAAGTTTAAGATATTCAGCAATTTTTTGTAGAACTTTAGATATAGTATTTTTGACAACTACTTGATTAATGCATTCTCCTGCTCTGAAACACACAAACAAACGTTTATGTTCAGTTTTGGAACGTAGCGAGATATATTTTTTATAAATCTGAATATAATTTGAGCCATTGACTGGTGAAGCATTTATTATGAATGACCGTTGTGAATTTGTTTTTGTGTTGGGAATATTTACTATTATAAGAGTGTCTTTATCTTCAATGTCATCCAACGTCATTTTAATGAGTTCGTCACATGTACATGCTCCAGAAATTCACATTACCTAGTAGTCTACTGTAATATAAATCAAAACCAACAATTTAAAAAATTAAAAAAAACAAAACAAAAAAAGATAATTTCTTTATCCCAGGATTGAACCTGCCACCTACAGGTCAAGCCCAAACGTGAACCGTGCGCTTACCCACTCCACCACCAGGAATGTAATATTACTAAATGCCTGCCTACCTACCTCCTGACAATATCTTACCTTCATTAATAAATATGCATCATTGGGGGCTTCTATTAAAAATGAGTTTACTTCTTCTCTTGTAAATGTTTTGGCCTTGTTGGGTTTATATCCTGTGTTTCGTCTTTTTAAGAAAGCTATTAATGTTGGGTATTTAATGTCTATGTTCTCTTTTACTTGCACCATTGTGCGTAGCATTGAATATTTTGACCATAATGTTGATGCTTTTAATGTTTTATTTAATATCGAAAAGTAACCAAGTATTACATTTTCCGAATAATTAGTCATATGGTTATCTTTGGCCCATTTCTTACAATGTGAGTACTGTTTTTCATATCTCTCTATGGAATTTCCTGTTAAGAGAGATATAAGCGCTATATTTATTTCTTCTAGGATATCGGGCGGTGTATTTGTATATTCTAAGTCGCTTGAATCACTGATTTTAAGCAATTATTAAATTTTAGTAAACGTAAACTGGGTGCCCAATTTAAGACTATTAAAAATGTCAATCACTTTGAGCATTGTCAGCCGTGCATAGCATGCTGCAATACTTTTATCGTAAAGTCAAAAGTCTTACCAAATTTTTAAGTCAAAATATTTATTTAAAGTGTTAAAGTTATATTCATAAGTAAATTCTACCGTTTTGCAAAATATATAGGGTGTTCTATAAATAAAAACTGGAAATTTAAATATAATAGAAAAGGTAGGGTAGGTCAATGCTTATAAGTTATTCATTATTGACAATGTACATACTGACGTCACTACTTTTCCTCCTTAGGGAGGAAAAGTATTTTTCAAATGTGCATATCTCGATTATTATTTAATTTTTGACAAAATGCCGATATGGTTTCCATGGAAATAGTATTAATTAAGTTTCCCTTTTGTCAAAAGTGGGAAACTTGATCTACTTTCAATAAATAATTATTGTTATATAAAACTTACGTAACCGGGCAATGTGAGTCCAATGGACCCTCGCGTGATGGTTACAATTGATGCATCTCATGTATATAATATTTTCATAATTGATTACATATTTATCAGAATAATTAGCGGATTTGAGAATTACTTTGTTTTCAAGGCTAATTGTTATGAAAAATGCAAGTAGTATGGAATTTTTGTAGAGTCATCTAAGTCATTTGGCAGTTAGATAATGTTCAAGTTAGTCTTTTAGTTATTACCTACTTATGGATTATGAGTAATTTGCTATTAGTGGTGAATTTAGAATATCTATTTGTAATTGTATTTTATTCAAGAATTTGGATTTTATTTTCAAAGAATCTAAGTAGTCTGAAATGTTGGTTATTGAAAGATAAAGTTTTAGTTGAATAGTAATTACCTTGCAATTTATTTAGTATCCTTCTTGCTGTATATATATATATATATATATATATATATATATATATATATATATAAAACGAAGCGCAAGTAATGCAAGGACAACAAAGGCAATGTTGTGAAAAATGTTATAAAAATGTTTGTAATCAACATTCTGTCACTGCTATTATTATCTGTAATAACTGCAATAAATAGTTTTCTTTTATATAATAATGTTTATGTAAGCTTAATCTGTAAATATATTCCAGTAATAACTACGTAGTACAAGAGAGTAATGAAAAAGGTATCTAAAGAAGGTGGGTCCATCGGACCCACACTGTCCGGTTGCGTTACTAAAAATACTTGCCCGGATAAGAGTTAAATGAGTGCGATATATAGACCACAATGAATACAGGAAACAATACCCCATGAAAAAATACCCTGGAATACATACTCCGTTAACAAATTCCCCAGAAAAAAATACTCCGCAAAATAACTAAACGGGAATTCGAAAATTTTGCATTATCAATGATATCTATTTGATCTCCGCTTTCCTATAATCTGTGAAATGCTATCTATAAGTTATTCTATTATTCTTGTAAACTAGAACCACTTGAGAAAGTTACTTGTAAGTCTTATTTTAATCACTACCCTAATGAGTTTTTGCAAGAAAAGGGTGACTATGAATTATCTTTTATAATTAACCTTTTGAAATAAATCCTTTGCTTCAAATGGTTACTTACATAAACCAAAATTTTGAAATTTAATTTACTTTGATTTTAACGATAGAAGTAATAACGTCTAACATAGGCGGCGACAGGTTATTGTTGAGTGGATATATGTATCTGGTGGATAAAAAACGGACAAACCATATTTGTTATCGGTGTTGCAAATACGGCTCATTTAAGGTATAGTAATTAATAATTATATATTTCTTTTCTTATACGGTGTGATTTTTATTATTTGAACGTGCCGCTTGATTCTGATGTTATCCTGTCCGCCCTACTATTCGACAGTATCCCTAACTAATACAATGTCGTTGCACGGAGGCGTTTGACATTGTTTGAGGTTATGCTTTTGACGTTTATAATTCACATAATAATAATGATGACTTTTAACAGCCGACGTCATTAAAAATCCCTAAATTAAAAAAACATCTCTGAAGTAAATGGAAATTAATATCTATAATAATCATATTCAGGGCACAAAATTAATATAGTTTTGATAATATTTAAAAATAAAATAAAATATTTCGTGGTCACGTGACTTTCAAACAATTAAAATCACTCTGTACAACATTTTTCTTACTGCCAAAGACAAGTTGTAATGTATCTTTTACCTTTTAGGCAAGGCAGATCCATGGCAGAAAAAAACCTGCAAAACGGCAATGCCCAAGCAGTGAAATTGTTGACAAAGTTAGGGATTTCCATTCATTGAAAATTAAGCTACTTCGTGAAGAGCATGATGCTAGAATGATGTTGATTGATAAGCAAAGAGAATTCGCTGAAACTGAACACAATCTTCGCATGGATATATTGCGCAAGATACATGAAAATGTCCCCACTGCCAGTTCTTCGTGTGAACCAATTTATGAGCAACTGGTTGACAACACAACTGAAAATGTTTATTTAAACAATTTGTCATCGATGAGAAATTTATTGCTTTGTAAAGATAACATTACCTTTGTAAAGCGTATTATAGCTAACATTATTTACAAAAGCGACAGTATTTACAAAAGTATAATGTGCTTTGACAATTTCTTTGTCATAATTATATTGCTTGAAACACAATAATTCTAGAGATATATTTGGTCTTAATATAAAATTGATCAAATGTAGTGTGAGTTTATTTATCAAACCGCTAACCACACTAGTTAAAATTATTATTAAATCTGGAATTTTTCCAGATAGTCTCAAGGTGGCATTAGTCTTACCACTTTTTAAAAAAGGTGAAGACAGAAATAATGTCAATAATTTTCGTCCGATATCTATTTTGCCAGTATTCAGTAAACTAATTGAAAAATTTTGTATTTACAAATTTCAGTATTTTGAAAGTAATGATCTTTTTTTCAAACATCAATATGGTTTGAAAATGTAAAAGCACTTCTGATGCAATAACTAATTTTGTCAGTACCTCTTTAGATAGTTTTGAAAAAACTTACAATTGCTGCTTTGTAGCTCTTTCAAAGGCTTTTGATTGTATTTCTCATGAAATTTTGGTAACTAAACTAAAATCTTTCTACAAGTTTAACAGCCTCAGTGCTGAGTTAATTGCCTCATTTTTAAGAAACAGACCAATGTGTGCTACATAACAATATCCTTTCTGATAAACTACCTGTTCATCATGGAGTACCGCAGGGTTCTATATTGGGACCCTTGCTATTTTTAATTTATATAAATGACAACATGCCTAGGTATCTTCCATCTAGCGTTAACTGTATCTTGTATGCTGATGATGCAACGCTATTTTCAACTGGTTCTGATTTTAAGCTTGTTAACAATAATGTTGCGAAAAGTATTGATATTGTCAAAAAGTGGTGTGGTTTTAACCAACTAATGCTCAATGATTCAAAAACGATAGTTATGCCTCTATCATTAAAAAAAGCTAGTACAGATTCTTCCTCCAAAGTACTATTCTTGGGTTGTGGTATAGACTGGCGTTTAAATTTTGATTATCATGTTAACTTAGTAACAAATAAATTAAATAAATATTTATTTTACTAAGAAGCTTATAACAATACGTCCCTTGAAGTAATTAAAACAGCCTACTTTCCGCTAATACAAAAGTACTCTACTTTATGCAGTATTGGTTTGACATAGTGCACAGTGCCGAAATGTTTTTCGATTGCAGCAAAGGCAATCAGAATCATTGCTGGTCTTGAATATAGGGCTGACTGTGCAACTCTTTTATTGCTTAAAGATCTTAAATTTTCCATGCCTCTATATCCTCAAAGCTCTCTGTTTTGTTAAACGGAATCTCTCTCTGGCTGTTCATCAATCTGATATCCATCAGCATAATACAAGGCACAAAGATAATCTGAGAGTTAAATATTGCAGGCTGAAGAAAACTCAGAATAATGTGTGGTATCAGTCTCAAGCATTTTTTAATTTATTACCACTTGGCATAAGAGAATTGCCGTCGGCGGCATTTAAAAGTAAAATCAAGAATTTTCTCGTAAACAATGCATTTTATTCATTTGATGAGTTTTCCATCAATTCTAAGTCAATTGAATGTTAGTTCGTTCGTAATTTTATTGTTTGTTTTTTTTTTAACTTATTATATGTATTGTAATATGTTTGCATATGTTTGTTTTACTCGGACGAGTGTAAGTGTACTTATGTACTCATGCTGCACAATAAATATTATTATTATTATTATTATTATTATTATTATTATTATTATTATTATTGTATCCATACTTTGAGACTGGTTTATAATTAAAATAAATGCATTGAAAGTGATTACAAATTTATTATCCAGTTTCCTGTGTAAGATTTAAAGCATTGCTAGTAGAAACGTCAGTTTATAATGAAAACACATACGAAAAATGAAGTTAATGGGAAAAGTAATTTAAAATTAAAGCTCTTCGAACTGCATTTCCCCGTTCTTCAGCTACTTCCGCATTATAGGGTTCATTTTCTACATATACCTCATCCACTTGGAAAACATCACCTACATTAATACCAAAGTTGGGTAGGACACATGAAGCTACTATTGCGTTTCCACACTTGGTTGCATGGGGAATCTCATTCCTTTCTCATGAATTTGAAACCTTTTTTTTAGGACTCCAAAAATTCGTTGCACAATATCACGAGTCACAATATGTGCACGATTGTATCGTCTTTCCCCTTGGTTTGTAGGTTGCAGCACTGGAGTCATTAGGTTCGTCGACAACGCATAGCCATCGTCACCAACAAGTAAACCGTCATACTCGCCAGCTACAAATCTTGCAGCAACTGTTACTCCAAATCCTAGCGCCATGTGTTGAACCTAGCCACCGGCTAACAACATTCATGCTTTTCATATCAGCATCACATATAACCTGAACATTGATGAAAAATTCTAAACAGCCCATCGTTGTTTCCTGGTGGGCATAGTATTATGAGAGAAATCAATGGCTCCTATAGCATTTGGGAAACCACCTAATATATAAAATGACCGCTTTTTAGCAATACATTGCTCTTCAGTGATTGGCATGTTAATATATAGTGGTCTCAAAGACAGCAAACCATTGATTACATTGTTAAACGCCTTGCCAGCTGTAGTTCTATGAACATTTACTAAGTCAGCAGCAACTAACTGATAGGTACCTGTACGGAATATCCTTAAACCGCACAGTAGCTGAAGTCTTGGTGACAATGCAAAGTTTCTGTCCGTTCATGTTCAAGGTAAGCACCTATTATTTCCAGAAGAGACAACACAGAATCTTTATGAAAGCAAAACCATTGTCTAAATTCACCGTTTATGTAAATATCAATAGGGTCTCTCCTATCACGAACCGTACGTCCAATTGGTGCATTCAATAAATAATCTATGTAATCAGTATACACCATGGTTAACACAAAACTACAATCTACATAAAACAAACTACATGGTTAACCCTATTGAAAACGACAATATTTAGATACTCCATAACTTACACCTACTAGGGGGTAGGAGTATATTTTAGCACAGATTTATCCTTAACTTACTAGTTTAGTACACAACTCTACACAGGTGCACAGCAACCTTAAACTTTCTCTGAAGAGTAATCTACAATACTCCGGGACTAAAACACTCCTGAAGTTAGAATACTGAATGTGTAAGTAGCAAATGAAGTTACTACGTTTCTACTCTTTTAGTTATATACTACATTAGTTTCACTTTTACCTGTTTGGTGCTCGTCACCCTAGAGTAAATATTAATTTTTAAGAAGGTATGTGTATCTTTACTTTACAGTTGTAGTAAATAAAAATATTTGAATTTATAGCTGTTATGGAGAAGTTAAAATATGTACGTAAGTGCTCTATACATGGGTGTGAAGACAGAGAGAGCAAAAGGCACATATCTCCCAAGGACCTGATATTATTGAAAGTATGGAAAAGTAATATTCAGCAACCGGAATTGCAGTACTTAAATGCTAAAGAAATCTATGGACGATATGTATGCGATAGGCATTTTTCTGAAAGTTCAAAAGTACCTACCAGGAACACGTCGAGGATTGTAGTTACATGCGGTGCCTACTCTGTTTCTATCTATTAGAGATATTAGAGATAAAAAACATAAAATATTTTTAAAAAGTTACAAAAAAAATTAATCCAAATTCTCTTCGACATAATGGGCTCTATAATCAATCTTTTTATGAAAAAAGTTGACAATAATGAATTTCTCCAAATTTTCCGTCTTGAATGAGTGTCGTCTATCTGGAAATATGTGTTTATATAGAGAGAAACTGCGCTCAGAGAGAAACTGCGCTCAACGTCCGCAGACGTTATTGCAGCATATTTTAAATATTCAGTTTTTACAGTGAGTGGTAGTTAGTTCTTCTGTAAAAGTATTAGTTAAAGTCGAAGCAATATTTCTTAAAACGAAATAGCCAGGATTTTGACATAAAACGTCATCTAACTTTTTAGATACGATACTTAATTTTCTACTCGAAAAAGTATGAATCATAAGACAGTTCACGTGATCATTACCATACTCATTTTTTTCTGTATAGTTTAGTTTATCTTGCTTTGTTTTGATTTAATTTTATTGGGAATAGTGGAAAAACTACCTACCAAATTGTGTAAAACGTTATCTACTTAATGCACAATAAATGCTATTTTAGTTACCATGGCAACATCAACAATTCAAGAAACGTAAAGTCTAAATGACAATTTTTTAATTATTGATCTGACAGGAGTACCTTGTAACGTCAAATAAAATATTACTAACAAATTCAAAACCTTTATTTAAACATTATTTAACACTTTTAGTTTTATAAATGAAAATAGAAAGTACAGTTAGTATTGTTGGATATATTAATTTTTATTAATTTTATTAAATACATAAATAAAAAGTTTACCTCGAGTAGGATTTGAACCTACGACCTGTACTTTGCTAGAGTACCGCGCTACCAACTGTGCTTTCGAAGAACAAGCCCCAATCGATGTAAATTTTGTCTTTGTATATTTATAATACATTAATTTTTACTTACATATTTTATATTATTAGTTCTTATTTCCAATTTTTGTAGTAATTATAATACTAGTATTTATTTTTGTAATAAAATGAAAATATGGTGATAACTGGTCTTTAAAACCTTGTAATCAAACTTTTACTGTTTGTAATAAAATTTACGTATATGTAGGCAATTAACGTGCATTTCGTGCAGCGTGTGTTGCATATCTAGTTGCATAAAAACATGCATTTAATTTTTTAGTTAGAACTAGTACGCATGGTGTTCGCACATTCGAGTTTCAGACATGTTCATGCGCAAATACCTTTGGAGAGCGTCGTTTTGGTTGAGTTAAGAAGGAGGATCCATTTTTGCTTTAAATAATTTTTATTAAAAGTGCTATAAATTTTATGGTGAATTGAAAAAAAAAACTATTACATTAAAGTTTGAGACGTTTGCTTTTTTCAGGCACTTTTTTTTTAATTTTTACTTTAATTTCACCGTTACTGATACTTTTCACACGTTATATACATCTACGCACTTAATTATTTTACTGTTAATCGAAGTTACCGTATTTGTACGATTAATCAAGAGTGAGGTAATCACCTACGTTAATGGGAAGTGGGACTTTAAAACCCCTTAATCCTGCAAATTTATTCATTTGGGAATTCTAAAGCATACAAATCCAGATTTATTTCAACCTGAAGTAATATTACGCATCAATTTTTCAAACGCTGACTCAGCATGCAGCATTTCGTTATCTACAGTGTGTCAAATAATAAGGTATTCTTACTCCATTAACTACTTACAACATTAATAATTATTCATAGTTTTTAACGTTACTAACATTAGCTTTAAGGTGTTTCTGTTTATAATTACCTATAGGTTGTGTTGATAAAATTTGTTGTTGTAGAAATTTTCTTTTAAATTTATTGTAGGTATACTGGTTTACTTGTTTATTCCACATTTAAAAACAAGTTGGCGTCCGAGTATTTAATAATCATTTTCAGGAAGAATCAACCCCGATTTTAAAGCAAACATATCTAGGTACATGTAAATATTTTTTTGTTAATAAGGCAAATCGATAATTTTAAGAACCTGGCCCAATTTAATATACGACTAAGCAAAAGGCACCAAATCTTCTTGGTTATTACCCAAACTGTTAAATAGCTAAAATTTGTAGCCATGGGTGTAGAAGTATACGTATAGAACTTTAGGATTTGTACACTGATTTAAGTGTTTTACAACCATTTTATTCATTTATACTTTAATATACAATTATTTCTAGATTTAAATAAAAGAAACTTATTTAATATTTAGTAATGTAATAATCACTTAATTTTTTTAGGTTATTAGTTTTTTATAATGCATACAGTGTCAATAATTGTCAGCATTATAAAATTTAATAACTAAAAAAAGGCACAAGTGTTGTTTTTAAAAAAATAATTTGGAATTTGGTCAATTTCCCGCTAAAACTTCAGTAACAAAATATAGAAAACTGTTTCAAGAGGAAACTGTTTAAAGAGACCTCTGTAATATCAACGAATTAAGTCTAATTCTTGGGGCAACCACCTCAGCGCTAGTGAATTGTGTTCTATCGAAAACTATTACAGTTTCTTTTATATATATTTTTTTGTTATGTGGTTGCATTGTAACATAATTTTGTTGTACGGGCGTATTCATTGTATCTATAAATTGTCTAAATTGCCTAAATGTTACCTCTAATAAAGACCCTTTCCCATAACTTCAATTTTATGCAATGCACATAGGTTTTTTTATCATTATTAGCGCTATGCAATGTCATAATTTACCTTATTCAAACTGGCCAAAAAAATTAAAATTCGAATTTTAAGTTGTATTAAGTCATTAAAATAAATTGCGCTGCCGGTACTACAGAAAACCGCTTTATTGACCTACTATCGGTTTCAAAAAGCAAGACATCCAAGTTTAGAATGTTATAATTTTTTTATTTGGCGTTCGATTGTTTTGATATTTGGCATGGATGTACCTTGTACACATCTACCAACGGTCATTAAATATGAAAATTGTAAGTGAACCTCTTCAGCAGTTATAATTATAAAGAAATCAAAAAAAGGACTGTTTTTGCACATATTTTACATACGGAGACTTTGAAGTCATGTAACTTCCTATACGAACGGGTTAGTAATTACAAATCTTCCAAGTTTTCAAATTTTGAAAAGAATGGACATTTTATCAGTACATGCTAACTTTTTTAAAAATGCATATTTTTGCGTTTCGACTGAACTAAATTGTAGGAATGAATTTATAGTAAATAATCACTATCAAATGAAATCTATTAATTATATAACTTCGTCGCAATCAATACATTTAATCTTGCTCGCTGACGAAGAGAGCGCAATATTGTAATAAGTTGAGAGGCGAGTAACTACGGGATTATATTCACACCACCGATCCGTGCTAAAATAAAACTGCGATTTCTGTACATGACCGAATTTTATAATCCTTATTACTAATAGTAGTAGTAGTAAGGTGTTTGTTGAAGTAATCGAGATACTTTGAAGATTATATAATAATATCAGTGCAACAAATGGCATACATGCTTAGTGTTTAAACAGTTTTAAAGCACTCTCCGCTGTGCATCCCACTTGCGCTTTGGGTTGTGAACCGCGGTCGTACTTGAAAACACCTGTTACCACTGCTTAACATCTGTATACTATTTTATTTGTAACACCCTATAGTATCATTGTACTATATTGATTGGAATCCACAATATGGTCATTTCGATAGGCGAAGTAGTCCTATTAAAAAGTGTAGCGTTATATGCTGTTACAGAATTAATTAAGGCGTTAAATATTATTTATGCAAGATCAGGCTATAAAGTACATTTTATGAAGCAATTTAGCGGGCGTAAAATGCCACTTAGCACTCGTGGGCGGTAAAGTGTCATTTTATTTCTTTTCAGAGTTCACATTTAGTTAGTAGTTAGATAAAGATGGCGATCTCCCATTCTAGTCTTATTGACTTAGTTGCTATGGTAACGCGAACGTATGTGTACAGATTAATGTTTTCTCATCTTACTAATCACAATAAGAATAACTATTTTCTGTATAACGAATACAAATTATTTGATAGATTATTATTATACAGCGGGAGTTTTGATAATATCGAGGTATAAAATTCATACAAATTAAAACAATATTTATAATAAACTGTACACAAAAGATGAAAAGAAAAAATGTAACAGTTATGTATTAATAAAGGGTCATTGAAACGATCTTTCATAAAATTTTGAATGTATTTCGGCCGCAAACAGCGTATATGGACCTGACGGCTCGGGCTCTTACTTACACGTTGCGATCCATAAAGTCCGTTTTGCGCTCTTGATGCGTAAAAAGCTATTATGTAAAATGTAAATTTGTCATATTTGAAAGTAAATAATTAAACATAATATATATCATCCATTAAATAAAATATAAAGAGTGGATACGCATATGGTCTAATAAAATAGTTATTATACGATATATACTTCCGACTAATATAATGCCATTAACTAACTTAAGTCAAATTATAACTAAGAACTACCTTCCAAAATGGCATGTGCAAATTTATATTAACTTTCGGTTATTTATTCTCAAAATTTTATAGAACAATGGTAAAAATTATTTCTAATCTAAAAATCGAAAGATCAATTAACTGGCCATAAGCACTAAATGGCATACTGCGTTGTATGGACACCCTGTAAGTAGTAGAAATTTTAATATTCTTGATCTAATTATTGTTTCGTCCAATTATATTGGTTGATCATAGACAGGGCATCCAGTTTAAGAGCAAAGTCTCGTACTGGTATTATTATTAACATTCCAAAGAAAAGTTTTAAATAAAGGTTACACAGATTCTCTGCGTTGTAAAATTATTTTCAAAGATGATTGACTTCCAGATATACCGAAAATGCACCAACTTTGTTATTTTAAATAAACATCCTGTAGATTACTGCATTTTTTAATTCCTTGTTAAATTAAACGACCACTTTGATAACCAAATATTTGTTCTATGCCATACGGTTTATCAATTATTTTAAGTTTTTGAAAAAAACATTGTCTTACAAATTTTTATATATTAATTTTTACACCATTGAATGCCAAATTTCCTGTCGATTGTGTTAAGGTGTTGGTTGGTGGATCTGTAACAGTTCTGGGGATATTCTCGATTTTCTATTCTGTTAGCGAAGACCATCTTCTCATTTTTGGCGAGTAAACCGTGTAAGCTGTACAAGTCCTTGATAATTTTGTTAAAGCATCGTGTATTATACAAATCACCACAAGTGTCATTTCACCGAACGTCATATCGATACGTGACCTACGGTTTTACTACTTCCTATCAGAAAAGAAGGCATGTTTCAGTTTTTCTTCGCTTGTAGAAAAAACGGTTATCTTGGAGGCTAACTACGAGTATTACTTGGACAATTAACAATGTCCGATACACCTTAAGAACTAATAGATACGGTTTTTGTTCTCAGAAAATGTAACGCGTTAATAGCCCAAAGAGCTTGCGCGCAGAGATATCCAGCTAAGAGGGCATTTCAGTTGCTACTGAAAACATTTACCAATATTGTATCGGTTAAATTTTCAACAGCTTTACTCATGGACGAAAATTCATAATGTTTGATGTTTCTTACGGGAATAGTTCTAAGTGTAGTTTTTTGATCCACTTTATGTATTTAAGTCCAAATGGTAGTACGAGTTTAAATAATGAAAGTTTTTATAGATGTTAGGGGGTAAAAATGAACACGTCTATTGCCATGCTTAGAGACTGTGATTTGCTAATCAGGCCTTTCGAATCTCTTAGCTTAGAGTTTGTTATAGTCACGTAATTTTAAGAATTCTGGAGTTTATGTTTGAATTATTAGCTCTTTTTTCGGGAGCGATGAGTGGTTAGGCGCTACCTGTGCGCATAGACAAAGGTTAAACGTTCTTTTGTTCTATATATAATAATAATAACTCTTTTGTGGAAAATTTTCGGCTTGACCGCCAAGTTAAAGCGGGTTCAATTCCAGTAAATTATAAGCGCCATTTGTTTCCTTTTTACAAGTAAAAATGTTGTAATAGTCATAACCTCCTTGTATGTAATATAAGAAAGAAATACTTAAAAACGCGTAACTAACCCTTTCGGCGTTGCATTTTCAAAACGGTTTCCTTAAAATGTATGGCAAAGTCTATTCTTGGGATCGTTTGTGGGAAAATTTTAACGATATCCAAATTACATATAAGTGCCCCTTGAGAACATTAAGCTTTAATTATTTAACGATATCCATGTTTTGTATGAAGGTGTCTATTGATAACATTAGCATTTAATTATTCAACGAGAACATAATGCACACATTTTTTTCGTAATTGGTTTTAATTTTGTTAAATTGAAGGCGTTAATGCTTGTACGATGTTCTCAATTACAGTTGTAATGATTGAGACTCGTCGTTTGCTACTATCTTCCGACCTTGCAGAGGTCAAAACGTGTTCCGTGTTGATGATGTTCTGTATTTAATGAACATGTGACCAGATGATAGTGAAAAATACTCGAAAATTTAACTATTTGCTCTGATTTGTTAACACTGGACTGGTTACCTATGGAACTAACCCTTTCTTCAGTTTCGAAAGTAAAGCCATATGTAGATGAATGTTAGCTGTGGATGTGGCTGTGAGAAAAAGATAACGTCTGCAATATCACACACTCTAAAGGTTCTTAACTACTTGCCGGGTGGTTGACCTCTTGCCCCTTGTACTGTTATTTGCACTTTACTTTTGCAGGGCCTCTTTCTTTTAACGGTTTTCGCGTGCGCTTGAATTGCTATGTTTGCTACCTGATTACTTTTATATGCAATTTATGTGTAACTGTACTGCTTACTTATGTACTATGTATAAAGCTGATTTTATTCATGATTCCGGCCTACTTTAAGCAATTAAAACAATACAACGTAAGGATAACATTCGAAGGCTAAGTATTTTATCACATTTGAATTATTGCTTGTAATTATTTTCTAATCTTTGCATTATTACAAGTAAATGGAATACTATACGCTATTAAATAATTTTAATAAGATTTGTATCACTGTGAGTAAATTCAATATTACGCTTTTACAGATTTTATCTTTGAATTAGTATGAGGTAACTTCAAATTGCGCTTTTAAAGATAGGGTATCTTGGGACACTACAATATTTGCATTTTAATATGGTCTAATGAATAAACCAAATGAAAAACATACTTTTAACAATTTGTTTGCTGAGTTCATTACACGTGGATCTTACGAATACCTGAATGTCAAGCTAACAAATAATATCTAAGAAATTGTGCAAAAAATTTAAAGAACGGTTATTAGTATGGAACTTAATTGTAAACCGTTTTGCATTTATACGCAACGGCTGTGGTAGTATTGCAAATATTTAACACAGTGTAATTCGTTATTGTTTTTACGTATACTGCGATTTGCGTTAAAAGAACACACAGATTTAAAAAAAAAAACAGTTGTTTGTGATTTTACTTGGGCGGGGTGTGTGTGTATATTTTGTATGTTAAAGTGTTTTGCCACAGTTCCAGATTTTCTTACATAAAATTTAAATAACCCTTTATTTAAGAAAAAACTAAAGCCATGCATATATTCGGATTAGTACGGCGTTGCATCAATTTACAAATCAGAAAGTATAAATAAAATACTCACTATATGATTTTCAAGCAAGCAAACATATTCGGTATTATATTTTCACAATTATCGTGGAACACCCAAACAGAATCTTCAACTAATTACGACGCAATTAAAATAATTTTATTTTTTGTAATGGCTATCGTGAAGATTGAAAGTACCGCCTTAAATGCCCCCTTTAACGAAATAAAGAAAATGTAAACCGCCTATATGTAAAATAAACCATTAAAGTAGTATATCTTAAAATAATTTAAATCTAAATTTAAATTTTAGTAATGACATTCAGAAGTTTATACATCGCAATTTTCTAACTAGTTTTCCACAACCAGTTCGTTATAAAAAAAAATAGCAAATAAGATATAAACAATGTTGAGAAATATTTAAGGAAATGTATGTACTTCAGAAAATATGATAACTTTTTTTTATCTACGTCACTGTACAAATTTCATATTATTTCATCATTATTAATTAGAATGATAATAAAGAGGATTGGGTCAATACGTGTTACTTTTAATGCTCTATTTTAATTTATACATTACTTACCTAATTTAAAAAACAATACAAACTTACATAAATCCAATTATTCACTTTTACTTTACAGATTAATCACGAATACAATTTTTGCGCGTTTTCCTTATAGTTTTATAAACATGAATTTGATAAATTTTAAAATATATGCCGCGTGTAAAATTATTAATTTAAAACACGTTTACATGTAATTACGTCTATTCTACTTAAAGCGTGTGTTATTACTGACGTACTAAAAGGAGTTTTACTTGCACTAGCTTGAATTGCGCAATTTTTTATTCCTTTGTTTATTCATAACAAACAAACGTATCAACTGCTGATAATTATTCTAGAGTCATGCAGTCTAGGATTATCTGTTTTTTTTTGTTTTAATAGAAAACTGCTCTATTAGATATTCATAATTTGTTTTTATATCAAAAGGAAATTATAATAAAAAGTTCAATGTTTACTATATCGATTTATGTTTGGCTCGATTTGAACTTTCATATTATGAAGTTAATCTAGGAATTGTTTATTCACACGATTTTATTTGTTCAAATGTCGTGTTTGAATTATGACGTAAATTTACGAAATTATAATCGATTGCAATATTACGGTATGATGTCACTTCTGTTTTTTAAGTGTAGAACTAAAAATTCAACGCCGAACTATATTTGGAAATTTTTTATGATTCTCTATTATCTCATATGGAGGTGCGCTCACTACCTACTTACATTATTTAAAAGTTTCATTTTGCCACAAACTAACGTAAACAGAGTACAATTTGAATTTGAAGGCTGGGGGAATATTTCTTTCATGTAAATTTTATTATAAATGTTCTTACAAAAATTATACTTTTGTCGTCATCGTTACGTTCAGATCATAACACCGTAAGCAAATTTTTAGTAGTTTTTCAAATATGAGAATAGACATAAATTTTATGAATTTGAATTATCTTAAAAAAAAGTGCATACGTTATTTTTTTGTGATAATGCCCTTTTACGTTAGAAGGAAAATGGGAGATAACATTACTGAAAAAAAAAGAACCAAGGTGAAGTTAGCCCCATCTAGAAGAGCAGTTCTCAACCTCAATTAATCGAAACAATAGTTTCGTTATCTTTGAAGCATTTTATATTTATACTAATCTGCTGCTAGTTATGCAATCAGGAATACTCCAACTTTTGGATTTTCATAGTAAACATTAGGTCCGAATTAATACTACTTAACTACTATTAAACATACAGGGTGACCCTTATGTATGGGAACACCTCAATAAATTGGAAACTGTCAGGATAAATTATTGGTCAAATATTTCTACCTTTTCACGGACAACTGAATTTCAGTCCCTTCTCAGAGGGTGGCCCAAGGGTTGTAACTAAAATATTTTAAATCGAAACACCCACTGTGTGGTACATCATTTTAAAGGCCTTTTTAACCCTTTATAGGACTGTGGTATAATAATTTCCGCATGACATATGGTTCAAAAGATAGAAAATTTACCATTAGAAATGATCTTTATGCACTACAGTGCTTTCTATAGGTAAAATAAAGCACCCTGGTACAAATATTTACCATTTAATGTTTGTATATTGGTAACAGTGGCTAAAATTAAATTTAGTGGTAAAAATATTTACCAAGTTGTCATATGACGTTACGTATTTGTGTCAATGTGCGTTAATGACATTTAAAGCGGTTCAGAATTTACGAATTTCAGCAAAATCAGTAAGTATTTTGGATTATTTTTATTAGAAAAAATGTTTTTATGCTTATTCAATTACTTAGAGCCAGTTTTCTATAAATATTACAGACTTTCTTAAATATTTTTTTTATATTTTGTAGGTTAGAATTTTTTTTCAATCTTTGATGTTTTTTTTTTTTAAATACGTATAGTTTTATATTTTGCAAAATAATGCAATATATTCTGTTAACAATATTCTAAAGTACAAAGCTCAAAATTTCACTAATATTTAATCGGCATTTTAGAGCACATGTGTATATTGGGCAAGTCTAATATTGCCTTGTTTTTTTCAGATATGGCAAAACGGTTTGACTTATCAAAAATGTCACATGAAGAAGCATTTGATCTGCTTGCAGAGTTGTGTGATGAGGAAGAAATAACGGATCAGCAAGCTATAGACTCTGATGTAGGTGGAGACTCTGATGCCGAGGATGATTTTCCACTACAAGTTTTCCAATCGAATAGATCAAATAAAAATTCCTAGACCCCCTTGAGTGAATCAAATGATTCCTCTGGATCATCAAGACGCTTTACTGCCCTGCCGTTCTGGGATATATGGATCAAACTCCTTCCACCTCCAAGGCCCTGCGAGCAACAGTCTCAGCTAAAAGACTACATAAACCCTCAGTTGTCGAGTCAGAAGATGATGGAGGCACGAAATTTTATTCATCAGATGACAGTATGGATGATCCTGATTTTATTGTTGATGACAAAGTGCGAAAAAGACCCTTACATCATTTTGCTTCAAGCGAATCTTCTGAAGATGGTGAAGAAGAAGCTACCCAACCCAAAACAAAAGCGGTAAAGATACAAGCTTCAAGTGGCGAGTCTGAGAAAATGAAGCGGGAAAAAAGTCATCCCTTCCTAATCTATGTTTTAAAACTTTTAAGTTTGATCAACCTTTTGGAGCACAGTGTGATTTTTCTACTGATAACGTCCTCTCTATTTTCGAGTCCTATTTTGATAGTAATATAATGACAGTTATTATAGAGCAAAGTAATTTGTATGCATCACAGAAAGGTGTAAATTTGGGCTTACTCATTAATGAAATAAAAGCATTCATCGGTTTATTGATATTATTTGGTATCAACAGTTTCCCAAGCATGAGATTATACTGGTCGAACAATCCAAATTTTAGAAATGAATGTCTTACAAGTGTGATGACAATGAAAAGATTTTTAAAAATCTTTACATTTATTCCTTTAGCTGATAATGAAAAAATGCCTAAAAAGGAAGATGATGACTACAACAAATTGTATAAAGTGCAGCCTTTATTAGACCATTTGTCGGCCAAATTCAAAGAAAATTTTGCGCCATCCAGATTCATTTCCATTGATGAGAGTATGGTCGCTTTCAAAGGCCGGACAACACTTAAGCAATATATGCCATTAAAGCCTATCAAGAGGGGAATAAAAGTTTGGGCAATGGCTTGTGCTAATACAGGGTATATGGTAGATTTCAGTGTTTACCATGGAAAGTCTGCAAATCCAGACGGACTCACTTTAGGAGAGAGAGTTGTTTTGAATCTTTCGGAACCTCTATCAGGACATGTATACTGTCTGTATTTTGACAATTTTTTCAACATTTTCATTGTTGACAAAATTGTTATCGGAAAAATTTTTGTTTGCTTGTGGAACATTTCGTATAAATAGAAAAAACTTTCCGCATGACAAGTTATGTCAAAATAAAGACTTATCATTGGGACAGTTTGATTTCGCTAGTTCAGGTGATAATGTTACTGTGTATAAATGGAAAGATAGAAGTCCCAAACCTGTTATCGTTGCCATGATTCTTCTGACAAAGCTGTTGTTCAAATGCGCAATAAGAAAGGAGAGAAAGAAAATGTGATTTTTCCCAGGGCTATCCAAGACTATAACTTGCACATGGGTGGTGTTGACCATTTTGATCAACTGCAGATGGTGGATGGAGCTTTTTTTTTTCACGGAGCAGTGGTAAATTCTTATATCTTAAAATTTAAAACAACCCAGTTCAGGAACTGCCTGTTAGATCACTTATTGGTACTTTTCTAGTACTCTACGAAGAGGTAGACCAGCCGATCAAGAAGGAACTGGCCGAAAAATAATAATAAACATGGAAGAATGTACACGACTCTATTCGACTACAGGATGTGAAGTCACTTACCAATAGTTTTACTTAAATTAAGTTTGTAAGATCAAAATTTTATTGAATGAATACAAAAATACATTGAAAAAAACCTGTTATTTATATAGTAATTTGTTTATTAAATGTTAATTGCAAATTTAAAAAAAATACTTCTGTCTTTTTGTTTTTAAATGTATTGCAACTGACATGTAACAATTCATGAAATTTAGAAAATGTTATTAAAGTGACCTCACCAATAAGGTCAAATAATATTAAAAGTTAAAATATTAGAATAAATAATAACATAAATTTAACAACAAACGAAAAAGTACATTACAAAGACAATTACATTGAAAATATTCGTAATAAAAAACTTATTATTAACAGCTTATTATTAACAGTTGATAATTGCAACAATGCGTTGGTGTGCAATATTATTTAGTGTTAGGCGTGCCATTCCTAAAGTATCAGTTGTTTGTGGTTATTTATTTTGATTAGTTGGCTAAGTATTTTTGTCGTCCTCTACCTGAAATATACCAGCAGCTTTTCGTTTCCTCCTTTTATTGTTCTTAATTTTGTTTTGTTCTTTTGTTTTTTAAATTAAGGAAAGGATCACATTTTAATATGAGAGGCTTTGGTGACAGGGGGTATCAAAAGTACTGATTTGTTAAATGCGACATTTAACAGTGGACCCTATTTCAAAAGTATGTCAAGAACCATACAACGATTCCAAGAAACAGGAAGTGTTACTAGAAAAAAAAGGTAGGCCTAAATCTGCAACAGATGATAACAAATCATTACAAATTCTGCAAGCATTTGTTGAGAATCCTCAGTCGACTTGAAAAGGCACAAGAATATGACATTAGCCAAAGTTCACCGATTGGACATTGAAAGATGCACAAAACCATTCAAAATACATCTTAAAAATTTGAAATGACTTCGATCGAAGACTTGTTTCGAAACTATGATGAAAATATTTGTGCACGTCCTGATTTATTTTGTTTTCAGTGATGAGGTGGTTTTAAATTTTTCCGCCACAATCGTTGGTATTTCTGATGAGAATCCACACTGGTAAGTGAAGCTCATTATCCGTATCTAGTCAAAGTAAATGTATCAGGTATTGGATAGACGATTGATAGGGCCTATTTTTAATGGAAATTTAAACGCAGACCAGAAAGGTTGCTTGTGAAAATTGGTTTTGGTTTATAAATTTGGTAAAAAATGGTGCCCCTTCACTTTCAATTCGGGTACCCAAATTTTAAATGATGTTTTTCCTGGAAGATGGATTTGGTGAAGAGGTGCAATAGAATGGCCAGCGAGATCACCCGACTTGACACCACTGGATTACTTTCTATGGGCCACTTAAAAAGTATTGTTTACTGTAATAAGCCACAAAATATCAATGAGCTACGAAATAATATTGAAGAAGCAGCACAAACAGTACAGTACAGTGTCATCATTTTACAACAGACAGAAGGAGGACATTTCGAGCATCTTTTAAATTGAAATGTAAGTTTTAATAAACAAATTACTAAATAAATAACAAGTTTTTTTCAATGTACTTTTGTATTCATTCAATAAAATGTTGCTGTTACAAACTTAATTTAAGTATCATTACTATTCCAATTATTTCTTTAAAAACCAAAACTTCAATCAGCCGCCATTTTGGTTCAAGTATCATAGAAAATTTTTATTTATGCCGTTGTTCTTGTTTTAAAAAATCCTTTAGAATGATGTACCACACAGTAGGTGTTTCCATTTAAACTATTTTAGTTACAACCCCTGGTCCACCCCCTCCGTCAAAAGGTAGACTATTTGACCAATCCTGAAAGTTACAGTATTATATCTACGACAGTTTACAATTGATTGAGGTGTTCCCATACATATGGTTCACCCTGCATATTAAACAAACTACGTACAATAATACAATGCCGTAAAAAATAAGCACCGCGTAAAAAAACTAAATATGTTTTCTTCTAACTTTTAATTCAGTAAACTTCTGCTAATTCATGTTCTATATACCAATCTAGCCG
This sequence comes from Vesta saturnalis, assembly GCA_036346205.1. Classification (NCBI taxonomy): domain Eukaryota; kingdom Metazoa; phylum Arthropoda; class Insecta; order Coleoptera; family Lampyridae; genus Vesta; species Vesta saturnalis. The sequence goes on along the minus strand of JARFJB010002231.1, from coordinate 13,827,839 downwards.
AACTATTCATCCGATTTTGGGTGATTGTGGAACGTAAAAAATTTGTAATTATTCTCAATTTAGAAAAGCTCCTTTCTGCACTTGCCACACTTACTGGTAAGGTCAACAAGATTCTTCAGCCAATACTGAGGTTAGGAGCGACATCTAAAGTAGTGATAAGTTTTAACACTTTAATAATTTTGTTCTGCATGTACAAAGTGTTTGTACTTATTTTTATAGATACTTTATTTTGACTTCACATTCTCAGTAATTTAGTATTTAATACTTTAAGCAGCAAACTTAATGGGTTTCAATTGTTCACGAACCAGTTGTCCTTTTCGATTTTACAATCTAAAACTTTTTATTATAAATTCATCTTTTTCATACAGTTTGTTCGTTGAATGTCATAAATGTGTTTGCTCACAAAGAATTGTAAACCTTTAGGTATTGAACCCCATTGTTAGCCATAAAATCTTCATAATAAATACAACCTCTATAATCCGGAAATTATTTTAATACCAATGTAAGGTATTTCCCATAACTCATTTCTCTGAAATCTATTTTTATTCAAATATCCAAAATGTAACCAATCATAACTCGCCTCTCTCTCGTTTTAGTACCTACTTAGTGCCTCCCATTTTCACTCTTCTTGATTCCAAAATATATTTTCAAACAGTAGTACAAATACATACCGCTTATTATTAACATCGCTTCGCTCTATCAGTCAAACTTAAATTTATCATAATATATTCTGTAATCATGCAAATGTGACTTTATGGCATCTTCGCTTAATTATACTAGTTACTACAGTTATTCGAGCAGATAACATTGAATTATAAGTAAAGCAAGTGTAATATTTGTGTGTTAAACTATGTAGGTGTAGAGTAGTTAATATAATCATTAAAATTATCTAACTCTCTTCTTATTGCAAGTATGCCTGACTAACACGAAATAAAGCGAAGTTAATTTTTCAGGATAATTGTGGAATCACTACTAATTAATAGCCTTCCAATCAAATTCATTTTATATACAAAATCGAAACAAGACACAAACCCTAAAACGGATTCTATTTCCGACGATGGATAATTGCACGCAACTAATGACATCGAATTATATCCCAAAACTTTGCGTGAAATAAAAACGGACGATTGCACGAAATTATATTTTAATGACTGTTTATTTAACATTTAATGTATTCTACAGAAATAGAGGAATTGGAGAATGTGTACTACAAAACAGTTACAACATCTGAAGTTTTTATTTTACATTTGTACACAATTGTATTACTTACATTACATTGCATTTTTAATAATTAGAAATAATTTTATAACCACACTCGCTTGATTGGCTGACTCTCCTAGGTTACAGTAGATTTTAAGTTTCCTTTCTATCCTTTTTATTTCTTTCTATCTCTGAAGATAGAGACATAATCCTGCAATGAGGGTCAGTTGGATGCAATTGTCCTTCGTCCTCTATTTCATCTACCAGCTGAAGTGCGTTCACATCTCCGATTCAGTCAATAGTATTTTTAAGTCCTTAACAATATTTAATTAACTCATGTTCAGGTAAATTTTTCAAATCATGTATGTTGAGCAAAAATTTAAATTGATTGCTGTGGGTGTTCATCAAATCAAATCTGGATTCTAAAGTATTAATAACTTGATCTAATAGAAAAATATCTGGTGTGAAACACCACACGACCTTCGAACCTACAAAATGGAGATAAACGAAACGAAATAATTTTAATAAATTTTTAGAATCATTATGCAACCTCTGTTTTAACGAAAACAGGCAACATTGTAAACGCCAAAACAATAATCAATGTCAAACAGACGTTTAAAACTCCATGACAGACAGAGGTTAATAGACATCTAAATGCCAACTTAAATTAAAAGAAATGAAATAATTTTTATCCGCAAACGTCACAACAGTGGCATTTAGTATAACTAAATGTCACAGGTAAAAGTTTTAATTCTGGGACATGGAGTAAAAGTTTCACTTTTGCGCCAAGGCATTTTTATTTTTACCAATTTATTTATTTAATGAGCGTTGTTATGGTTTCATTACTTGCAAAACGTACTGATTCTTTTATTCGTTTATCTGCTAATTAGTTTTGCTTTTTCCTTTCGATCTTTACCAATTACTTTTAATTTATCTGATTACGTTTGCGGATAAAATAGTATATGTTATTCGGAGTAAAGGTGAGTTTATGTGGATCAGCTGAATAATTACTTTAATTATAAACATTCAGCTTCACCGCATAAACTATCACTTTTACTTCTAATAACAGTAATAACATAATATACTACGTATAATTTAAATTTTTTTAGGATAACTACGCAATCTCTTTTTTATACGTTCATAACGAAAACAGGCAACATTGTAAAAACAAAAACAATAATCTACGTCAGAATGACGTTTAAAACTTCATGTCAGATAGAGATTAATAGACATAAATACATTTAACGGAAAAAACTTTTCATATTTTTTTAATTTTTTTTTTTCTTTACATTAAAAAACATAAAGAAAATTTATAAAATTAAATTTTCTTTAAAAATATTATTTTTCTTATAAAATTAATCGTTCAAAATTTAAAAAATTGAACTAACATAAATTTATTTAAATTTTTTTAAATTCGTCCTTAAAATTCATAAAAATAATTAACCATTATGTTTAATGTAATCTAATTTTTTATATCTTTGAAATATGCAGCTGTTTTTAAAATATTTAATAAAAACCAAAAACTGCCCCTAATAAACCCCCTCGCCGCCGCTGGATTTCTCCCAAAATCTAATCAGCCAAATCAAAACAAGCTTAAATACCAAATTTTACGTACGTAGGTACTTCGTTCTGGAGTTATCGTGGATACTAACATACATCCAGACAGGCAGACAGACGGATGGACGGACGGACCGACAAGACAGACGGACACACACATACGCACGCACGCACACACACACTCACACACACACACACACACAACGCGCGCGCGCACACACACACACCGATCTTGGCCAAAAGTTGTAAAATGAGCTAATAAGTCGATTTAGCGATAGTGAAAAAGAAGTCGATTGCATAACCTTCTATACGTTCATATGTATATGTAGGTTGGAAGGTAAAAATGAAACCATTTTAAATTTTAAATTGGTATCTACGACCGGATCATCGTGCGCTTCGCAAAGAAACAGTTTTTCGTGGAACTCTGTGACGCAGTTGTATTAATTCGAAATCAGCCGGGATGTCAATACCGTCGGTGAGTTCTTTTACATCACAGAGCATTTTATTAAAAGCCTCATACGAGCGAAGATCCTTGAAAAAAATTGTACAATTTTTTATTACCTCGATAGTATATGATAAATCATAGTTTTTGACTTGCAATAGCTTGTTGATCGGATTAATACAATTTAAGATTGTATACCAAATTACAATGGAGTATAAAAATTTGAACTGTTTAATACGGTGCTACAGGCCAGAAGCCTTCATCTCTTATAGAAGTGTCAATTTCAGTATCGTCACAAATACTTAATAAAGCATCGGAAATACTTCCCAATTGATACCTTAAAGGTTATAGAGTTTCATCTCGACTTTCCCAACGAGCGTCACTCAGTGGTTTTAGAGTTAGTCCCTTAACATATTGTAATAATGCGACCCATCTGAAGGTTGACGAAGCAAAAAACAAGTAATTTTTTTTAAGTATATTCCAGGTTCTAGGGACGCCTTTGCCACATCGTTGACGACTAAATCTAATTAGTTGCTACTACAGGGCAAGTAAAATGCTCGTGATTAATTCTAGATTGTACCTCAGATTTATCACCTCTCACATTGGCCCCGTTGTCGTAAGCCTGGCCTCTCATAACCTGCATTTTAACCCCAATGTTTCAAGTTTTTCAATATTACATTTGAAAGTTTTTATCCTGTCGATTTCTCAACTGGAAGAAAGCCTAAAAATTTTCAGTAATCGTGCTAATATCATAAGAGTTATATTTGTCAATCGACATATATCTAACTAAAAATCTAACCTTACTAACGTGAGTAGTACAATCTACAATAATGGACTAGGATTTGGATAGCTCAATTTTTGTCTAAAATATGTAATTTAATATGTGAATGTAAAAGATAAATCAGATCGTTTTGGATATCTTTCCCAAGATAGTGAACCTGTTTTAAGCACTCTGCGAACATGTTCTTCCTTTATTGGATCAAATGAAGCTATTGACACAATACGTAGAAGCACCTCATACCAATAATTTGTCTCTGTAGCTAAGCCTTTGTGAGTCATTGTCAATAGTTTTAGAAGATTGTAATCGCTGATCAAATTCAATCCAAGACATTTGGCATTGAATGCGATTTTTTTATGACTCATGTTCATTTAAAGTGTCACTTAGGTGCCTCCAAGGTGTAAAACCTTCAGTGGAAACAGAACGGAAAAGAGCAACTAAAAATATTACAGCAAAAACAATACAGTTTTTTATTATGGAATAGACTAACCAGTTTCGCAGTACTTTTTCTCCGTTTTTCACATAATAATCCGCACTACATTTTCGACAGGTGTTAGCAACTGGATACCTATGGTTCTTTAATGGTGTTACGGGCGAAATAGGCAGCAGATTGGAAGTAACAAACAAGGAAGGGGGTGGGCGTGTTACTAATTTTTGCGTTTAGGGTAGCTCGTAATACGTAAGACACTACAAGGGTAAGTCGTAAATCATATGGGTGCCAGCATGTTTATAGATGTCAATGTAGGGGTCGTAATACCTAAATACGAATGGTTCACAGCTAAGTTCCAAACAAACAAAAAAACCTGCTTAGCTTTTGTCGCAAACCAGGTAAATCAGTGAACGTCTTGGTCCGATGTTTCCTACAAAACTTCAAAATATCTGCACGTAAACGCAATAAAATGATGCTGATAAACCAGAGATCGGCCAACGATCTTATGTAGTGTATATTTACGTTACGTTAAATCTCAAACAAAATTATATCTATAAAAAACAAAATAGCAAATAATCTAATCAGGAAAGCTTTCACAAATTGTTACATTAAAGCTTTCATTGAAATAAGAACGAAATAACTTCGTGTAATTTACCCTCTTGGTAATTGAACGTTGGGCACCGATACGCTTGAATTCCCTTGTACAGATTATTTAAATTTAATCCAAGTGATTAAATAATGAACCGGTTACACATTAAGTTTACAAAACGTTCTTTGCCTTTTATTTGATTGATTGATTAAATTGGGACACCAAGACTCAAATTAAAAACAAGATGGTCGCGGAATTTGGCTAGACTAAGTTAAAACAAAAGGACTGTGATAAATTTGATTATGCCTCAATTAAAATTGAGCCTCAAAAACTATTGAGTAAGTTCCTGTCTTGCAAATTAAAATTACTTATTAAATAAATTAATTTACCGAAAATAAAAATGGCCGCCTTGATTATGACTCAAATTAAAAATAATGGCGGGATTTTTATGCCTTTTAATTAAAAAAAACAAGTTCCGAACCCTTTTGGCTAACATGAGGTTTTGAAGACCTAATTAAAATTGGATTTATCTTTAAAGAAAAGCAAGTTACGAAGGCCTGTCTGGTAATTTTGATTATGACTCATAATTAAAATAATTGGACTGAGCCCCCTCTTTAGACTATAAACAATTTAATTTGACTAAAATTAATAAACAAATCAAAATTTAACGTCACAATTAAAACAAAATGCCAGGGGACAATTATGAAATAATTAGAAACAAAATGGGGTAATAACGTCATAATTAAAAAGGGCGAGGTTTGTTTGACCAAATTAAAATAATTGGCGTTGGCCCTCCAGTCCCTAACCCGCCCCTGCGCGCGATTTTGTAACCCCGGAGCTGAACTGCCAAAAGGGCTCTTATACAGCCAAAAGGGCCTTATTAGGGTGAAAATGCCTTTAAGGGGCAAAAATTCCATTGGGGTTGAAAATGGCCTCGAAAAGCCGACCCCACCCTTTTAATTGATTATGACCAACTCATTCTCCATTCCAAAAACGGATACTATTTCAAATTTCCAAGTGCCCATAACAAATCTAAACACTTAACAAGTTGATTTTGAGCATGGGAACCTTATTAGAATACTATTTCAAATTACCCTCCAAAACAAAATGGCCTCCAAAACAATTAGCCTACAAAAATTTAAATTTCTACAAAATGGCGAATTTAAATGACTCAATTCAAATGGCGGCAATTTTCTTTAATTAAAACAATAAAAAATACCGAACCTATATGACAAAAGACCCGTGAATAAGTTCCGGAGTCCTAACATAATAAGTCCTTACAAGCTCTGGTGACGTATACCTATTTGAAATCGTGAGCATCTTATTAAATCATTTCAAATTTCCCGTCATAGACAGATGGCCGCCAAATCAAAATGGCCGATAAAACAAAAAGGCCGTCAATCCCCGCCCACAAAATGGTCTACAAAACCACAAAATTCGAACAATAGAAAACGGGGGGGTCCGTGGACCAATCTAAAATACCACCCTGTCCTCTAATCAGAACACTGCATGCGGGCGCATTTTCGTAACCTCCCGGAGCTGGACTGCCAAAAGGGCTCTTAATACAGCCAAGAGGTCATTAGTTAGGGCTGAGAATGCCTTTAAGGGGTTGACAATCACCATCATGGGGTTGAAAATGGCCCTCGAAAAGAAGCCGACCCCACCCTCGCCTCAGACTCTAAATATTCCAAAACCTTGGGGGGGTTAACTCCATTTTGTCCTGTGCGGACCTACTTTCAAATCTAGCCAATAACATTAATCGATAGGGTTGACGTTTAATTCGACCCCTATCGAACTTTATTATACTCTTGTAATTTTGTAAGCGTTCGATATTTCATCCATATTTAACAAATTTCCAATTGAAAATTCATTTTCTATATAACGCATAATATCGAAAATCTATACTACAATTTTCTACGCAATTTAAATACTTAGTTTACATTCAACTTCAGCACGGCGGGTTTCCGAATTCTGCCGCAGACATCAGGTAATCATAATTTGATCTTCGAAGTCTGCCACTAGGTAATATTTTCATCGTTGTAAAAAACATTTACCTAAGTTCCTTCTGCATTAAATAGACAAAAACCACAGTAATAAGTGCAATGAAGCCAATAAATACTAACTTCATCAAACACTTGTTTTAGACTTACCAGTTTGTGTAGGCATTTGTATTGTTTATAAAGGAACTCGCTGTAAAAATAAAAGTTGTGGCAGAGTTCGAACCTTTTAATAATCCCCTAGTTCATACAATTCAGGTAAAATTTAAGTTGTGGCAGAGTTCGCATGGGCTCTCAGCATGATATTATTCAATTAGTAGTAATACTGCAGAGTTTTGCATGTCCGTCATATTTGCTTTTACATTAATTTTTCGAATATCTCTATAACACCATGATTACACATTATTAAATAAAGTACTCCACATTGATTACAAATTATTGCCAAACCTTTCCTCTTAGTTTCAAATCCTCCACTTTCCGAAAAATTTTAATAGTACGTGATGTCATAAAGTTTATTTGATACTAAACAATGAGAGGGTTAATTTTTCGAAGGATCTTAAAATCAATCTGTTGCTTTAATCTGAATCCTTTACTCCTTTTATGTTGAACTAATATTATTTATTGATTTTTAAATATAATCAGTGGCGTATCTTAAGCATTTTATATTTCGTGAATTTAAATTAAAATAATTTTCTTGTGTTCGCAACACTAATTAACGTAATTCTGGATTAACATCAAAAAATATTTATTGATTAAACCATATTTTTCGGCCCCCTTTAGTGGATGTACAATAATGCAAATTTCAATTTAGAAAGAAAATGTAAGGATAAATATGAATGACATACCTGAAATATGATAGTAGCTTGGTGTAATTATCTAAAATGTGATTATAAATTAACAGTGACACTGTGTGAAATAACAAGGGATCTTGATGAATTACCCAAAATTTAATCCAATTTTAAAAATCAACCATATTTTATTTTTTATTTATATATATATATATATATATATATATATATATATATATATATATATATTAAAAATATATATATATATATATATATATATATATATATATTTTAATTTGTGTCTAAATTTTTAAAGTTCGGGTTTTTTGGAAAACTCGGATACGTCGATTTTATTTTGCGTTTTTAGTAGAAATGTTTTTTTTTCATTTTCTGAATCTGCTTTGAATTCAGTAAATCTCATTTACCATGTCTTGTACCTAAATCAAAACATCTCGGAATTTGAATTGAACGTATCAACCATAAGACCGTATCAAGGAAGGGGCCTTTGTTTTCTGTCAAAAGGAACAATTTATTCAAAAAAAAAACAAATCAAATCAAGTGTTCAAAATGTCACCATTTGCGGCTTGACAATAGCCAAGGCGATGAATAACTCTCTTTACTTTTTAAAATTTGTGTTCTTTGGTCTCTATGTCTCTTGTGTCTCTTGTGTCTGTGTCCTTTGGTCTCTCTGTGTCTCTTTGTGTTCTCTTGTCTCTGTTTCTCTTTGTGTCTCTTTGTCTCTGTTCTTCTTGTGTTCTTTTCTTTGTTGTGTGTCTCTCTGTTTTGTGTCTCTTGTTCTCTTGGTTCTCTGTGTTCTCTTGGTCTCTCTTGGGCGTCTCTGTGTGTCTCTGTGTGTCTCTGTGTGTCTTGTGTTCTCTTGTCTCTCTGTGAGTCTCTTTGTGTCTCTCTGTTCTCTTTGTGTCTCTGTGTGTTCTCTTGTGTCTCTTTGTGTGTCTCTGTGTCTCTCTTGTGTCTCTGTGTTTCTTGTGTCTTTGTGTCTCTGGTCTCTTTTCTCGTCTCTTTTCTCTCTGTGGGTCTCTGTGGGTTTCTTTGTTTCTGTGTGTTCTTGTGTGTCTTGTGTTCTCTGTGTGTCTCTGTCTCTGTGGTCTCTCTGTGTGTCTCTCTGTCTCTTTGTGTTCTCTCTTGTTCTCTTGTGTCGTGTCTCTCTTGTGTTCTCTGTGTGTCTCTCTGTGGTCTTCTGTGTTCTCTTTGTGTGTTTCTCTGTGGTTCTCTGTGGTCTTGTGCGTCTCTTGTGTGTCTTTCTTTGTTCTCTTGTGTTTCTCTGTGGTCTCTCTGTGGTTCTGTGTCTCTTTTCTTTTGTGTTCTCTTGTTTCTCTGTGTGTTCTGTGTTCTCTTGTGTTCTTTGTTCTCTGTGTCTCTTGTTTCTCTCTTGTGTCTCTCTTGTTCTCTTCTTTTGTCTCTCTTTGTGTCTCTCTGTGTTCTCTCTGTGTTCTCTTGTGTCTCTCTGTTGTTCTCTCTGTGTCTCTCTGTGTCTCTCTTGTTCTCTTTGTCTCTCTTGTGTTCTCTGTGTTTCTTGTCTCTGTTTCTTTGTCTCTTGTTCTCTCTGTTCTCTTGTTTCTCTGTGTCTCTTTGTGTCTCTGTGTTTTGTGTTTTTTGTGTTTGTGTGTTCTTGTGTTCTTGTGTTCTTTGTGTTTGTGTCTCTTGTGTGTTTGTCTTCTGTTTGTGTTCTGTGTTCTGTGTGTGTGTGTGTGTGTGTGTGTGTGTGTGTGTTGTGTGTCTGTGTGTTGTTGTTGTGTGTCTTGTGTGTCTCTGTGTGTGTGTCTCTGTGTGTTTGTGTGTGTTTGTTTCTTGTGTGTGTTTGTGTGTGTTTGTGTTCTGTGTGTTGTGTGTGTTTGTGTGTTTTGTGTGTCTCTTGTGTTGTTTTTTTCTGTGTGTTTTTCTCTGTGTTTCTTTTGTGTTTTGTGTGTCTCTGTGTTGTCTTTTGTTTTTGTGTTTTTGTGTGTTTTGTTTGTTCTCTGTGTTTTTTTGTGTGTTTTGTGTGTTTGTGTGTTTGTGTGTGTGTTTGTGTTCTGTGTGTGTGTGTTTGTGTGTGTTTTTTGTGTGTGTGTTTGTGTCTGTGTGTTGTTTTTGTGTGTTTTGTGTTCTGTGTTGTTTTGTGTGTGTTTCTCTTTTTTTTCTCTGTGTGTTCTCTGTTTTTTCCCTTTTTTCTTGTTTCGTTTGTCTCTTTTTCTGTTGTCTCTTTTTCTTGTTTCTTCTCTCTCTCTCTCTCTCTTCTTTTCTTTTCTCTCTCTCTCTCTCTTGTCTCTCTCTCTTCTCTCTCTTTCTCTCTCTCTCTCTCTCTCTCTCTCTCTCTCTCTCTCTCTCTCTTTTCTCTCTCTTCTCTCTCTCTCTCTTTTTTTTCTCTCTCTTCTCTCTCTCTTCTCTCTCTCTCTCTCTCTTTCTCTCTCTCTCTCTCTGTCTTTTCTCTCTCTCTTTTCTTCTCTCTCTTTCTTTGTCTCTCTTTTCTCTCTCTCTTCTCTCTCTTCTCTCTCTTTCTCTCTTCTCTCTCTTTCTCTCTCTTCTTTCTCTCTCTTTCTCTCTTTCTCTCTGTGTCTCTCTCTCTCTTCTCTCTCTCTCTCTGTGTCTCTCTCTCTCTCTCTCTCTTTCTCTTTCTCTCTCTTCTCTTTTCTTCTCTTTTCTTTTTTTCTTTTCTTTTTCTCTTTCTCTTCTCTTGTTCTTTTTTGTGGTTTTGTGTTCTTGTGTTTCTGTGTGTGTTTTTGTTTTTTTTTTTGTCTTTGTTTCTTTGTGTCTCTTTGTGTCTGTGTTGTTTGTGTTTGTGTGTGTTGTTTCTTGTTGTGTGTGTTCTGTGTGTGTGTTTTCTCTGTGTGTTTGTGTGTTTGTGTGTGTGTGTGTGTGTTGTGTGGTGTGTTTTGTTGTGTGTGTTCTGTGTGTGTCTTTTCTGTGTGTTTGTTTTTTGTGTGTTGTGTTTTTGTTGTGTGTGTGTTGTGTCTTTGTGTGTGTGTGTTTGTGTGTGTGTCTGTGTGTTTGTGTGTGTGTTTTTTTTGTTTGTGTTGTTGTGTTTTTTTGTTGTTTTGTTTTTTGTTTTTTTTGTTGTGTTTGTTTTTGTGTTGGTGTTTTGTTTGTCTGTGTGTTTTGTGTGTTTTGTTTTGATTTCTTTGTTTTTTAAAATGTATTTAATTTGTTATATTTTGTGTTTTTTGGGTTTGTTAAATTTTGGGTTTGGGGGGGTTGTTGTTTTTTGTGGGGTTGTTGTGTTTGTGTTTTGGGGTTTGTTTGTTTGTTGTTTTGGGGTTTTGGGTTTTTAAAAAAAAAAAAAAAAAAAAAAGGTGTGGGTGGTGGTGGGTTTGTAAAAAAAAAATTTTTATTAAAAAAAAAAAAAAAAAAAAAAAAAAAAAAAAAATATATAAAAAAATATGTGTGGTTTTTTGTAATTTTTGTTTTTTTTTATTTTTTTAATATTTTTTTATAAAAAAAATATTTTTTTTTTTTAAAATATTTTTTTTTTTTTTTTTTTTTTTTTTATTTTTTATTTTATATTATTTTTTTATTTTTATTTTTTTTAATATATTATATATTTATATTATTGTTTGTTGTTTTTTTTTTTTTGTTTTTTTTTTTTTTTTTTTTTTTTTTATTTTTTTTTTTTTTTTTTTTTATTTTTTTTTTTTTTTTTTTTTTTTTTTAAATTTTATATATTATTTTAAAAATTTTTTTTTTTTTTTTTTTTTTTTTTTTTTTTTTTTAAATTTTTTTTGTTTGTGTTTGTGTTTGTGTGTGTTGTGTTGTGTGTTTGTGTAAAAAAAATGTTGTGTGTTTTAAAAAAAAAAAAAAAAAATGTTGTTTTTTGTGTGTTTTTTTTTTTTTTTGTGTGTTTGTATTTATTTTTTAAAATTTGTTATATTTAAAAAAAAAAAAAAAAATATTTTAATTGTGTATTTTTGTGTGTTTTTTTGTTTTTTTTTTGTTGTTTTTTTTTGTGTGTTTTTTTTTTTTTTTTTTTTGTTTTTTGTTTTTTTTTTATTTGTTGTATGTTTGAGTGTGTGTTGTTGGTGTGTGTGTGTGTTTGTGTGGTGTGTGTGGTTGTGTGTTGTGTGTGGTTTGTGGTGTGTGAATTGTGACTTTTAATGGTTTGTGTTATATTTTGTGCGTCTATTTGGTCTAGTAATGTATATGTTTTAAATTATTTATTTGTGTGTATTGTGTGTAAAATTGTATTTATATAATTTGTAAGATTGTGTGTGTGTGTGTGTGTGTGTGTTGTGGTATTCGTGCGTTCTGTGTATCGTGTAAATGTTTTATGTTTTTTGCTGTTTGTATTGTGTGTTGTGTCTCTGTGCTTTATTTGCTGTTCGTTTGGTGCTGTGATGCGTTATACTTGTCTTCATGTAGTGTCTGTTATTGTGCTAGTGCTTCGTGTGTTTGCGTGTGTGTTGTGTGTGCTGAGTGGTGGTCGTATTGTGAGTTGCTGTATGTCGTATGCGTTATTGTTGTTCTTTGTGCTGTCTTGTGCGTATTTTCTAGTGCTGTATGCGTATCTATCGTGAGTGTCTAATCATCTATGCGTAGTCGTGATGCGTTAGTGCGTGATGCGTGAGTCGTTTACGTGCTATGGTATGTGAGTGCGTTGTGTTGTGATCGTGATATGTAGTCTTTTGCTGATCTAGTAGTGAATCGTATGCGTAGTTGCTTTGTGTAGTGTGCTGTGTGCGTTGTGCGTATTCGTGTGCTGTGCGTGTGTCTGTGTGTCGTGTGTGTGTGTGCATGTGTCGTGTGCGTGTGTGCTTGTGTGCGTATGTCGTGTGTCGTAGTCTGTATGCGTGTGTGTCTGTGTGCGTGTTATGTGTGTAATGTGTGTGTATTGTGTCTCTGTTGTGTGTGTCATGTGTGTCTCTGTGTGTTCTCTATGTTTGTATAATGTGTGATTGTATGTGTGTGTGTGTGTGTGTGTGTGTGTGTGTGTGTGTGTGTGTGTGTGTGTGTGCGTGCATATATATATATATATATATATATATATAATATATATATATATATATATATATATAACATATTTATAGATGTACAAATCTTGGACATCGTGTTCAAGTCATTTAAGAAAAACATGTATATGAAGTATAGTATTTTGTTTATTATTGAACTACATCAGATTTAAATTTGATTGAATTAAAATAATCATTAAGTACAACTTTAAAATCATTAGAAAAAACAAATTTGTGAACGGTTGTCCAAATTGAGTTTAGTATGCTGAATATGCAGATTTGTTTATCTTATGGGTATTTAATGGTAACGGTCTTCAGTTGTACTTTAATGGTTTTTCTAATTCAATAAAAAATCTCATCTAATTCAATAAATAAACAATAAACATATAACAAAATATTCGAACACATTCAAATTTTGTCTTTTAAACAAATCCCGATAACCCGAAAAAACACCTACTCCTTTTTTTTTTAAAATTTTTTTTTGGTTTTGATTAGATTTTAAAATGGCGGAAGTTTATTAGATAGTTTTGATTTTCGCAAATATTTCTAAAACAGCTGCAATTACAAAGATATAAAACTATCTAATAGACCTTAAATATATAGATTAATTATGGTCTATCAATTTTTTAAAGCGTAATTTAGCCAAAAAAAAAAGAATGTAAGGTTAGTTCAAATTTCTTAATATAATAAGTTAAGTCTAAAAATTAATAAAACATGAACGAAGACGGTTAAACTGTATTATAGATATCGTAAGTTAACATGTATTTATGCCTATTAATCTCTATCTGACATGAAGTTTTAAACGTCATTCACGTAGATTATTGTTCTTGTTTTACAATGCTGCCTGTTTTCGTTATGAACGTATAAAAAAGAGGTTGCATAGTTATCCTAAAAAAATTATAACCAAAATTATTTAATTTCTTTTAATTTTTTAAGTTAGCATCTAAATGTCCATTAACCTGTGCCTGACATACAGTTTTAAACGTCTGTTTGACATAGATTATTATTTTTGTTTGTACAATGTTGCCTATTTTCGTAATGAACTTATTATAAAAGAGGTTGCATAATTATTCTAAAAAAATGTTATTAAAATTATTACATTTTTTTAATTTCCACAAAGAGAATAAAAGCAATATATAGAAGAATTCAGCAAACTTAACTCGATCAATACGAACAATACTCATAAACATACTTGGCCACCGCTGTCGCTACAGACTGAATAAGTAAATAATACGTTGTGACGTCGGACCGTTTTCCTCGCATATGGAATCGTTTGAAATATTCCGTTTAGGATCGGTAAATTTCAATATTCTTATATCTTAATTCCTAGTATACAACTCAACATTTTTATGCAATGAAGTCTAACACATACCAACGCGCTTTGTTAATACTGGACGCTCATACTAATTACTCTCAAAATTGTTTATTTAATTGTGGCTTTTTATCTCACTTCTTGTGATCGACGGTGTGATCGGAATATTTTAGAACAATTAAATTTTTTTTTATATCTTATTGTGCAGCATTTAAAAATTTAAAGGTAATCTTCCATATTATTTTAACCGCGCTACAGATTTACATTGCATACAGTTCATTTTCAAGCCCAAAATAAATATGATTATTGACCTATTTCGTAATCTACTACTGTTTACTCTCTGTTCAAAATAAACTCATTAATTATAGTTATACCTTACTTCCAATTTAATTAGTACTTTTGATTATATGGCTTTAACCACATCCTTTTTTATGGTATGGTTATTAACATTAGATATGTGTATTATCTCATGAACCATTGTTAAAAAGTAACTACGATTATAAGTGTACGATCAATAAATAAATAAATAGATTGATTAAACTTATTTTATCACTGGGTCAATATGTTATTTATCGTAATTGTCTAACATTAAAACAAAAGCATGTTACTAACAGTGTGTAAGCTAGTTATTCTCGCACACATCAATATGATGAGAATGCCCTAAATTTTGTTAAGGGGCAAACGGGAGGATAATCCAAATAGTAAATATGTACCAACATTAATTTTGATTACAAATGCATTCACCAGATGTCAATGTTACTTTGTGTGAGGCCACTTTCCTGCTGTAAGAGACAAGGTGGAAGGTTTTATTATTTACCACATACATAATCAAAATTCATAATTGCATTTGTTGTGAATGCAGTATCTCGCATCCATATAATATAATGAATATTAGTATAGTATAAATTCTGATTTATTCTTTTAACGTAACGGCTCAATCAAGCTATCGTTCACCTCCGACATATTTTAATTTAATTGCCGCTTTACGTTGGTGAAAATCTTAGTTTGAGATTATCATGTAGTGCACACATTGGGTTTGTTTTTAAGGGGTGCATATTAAGTAGTAGTTTAAACTTTCCCCACAATTACAATAACAAGAAAGTTTTGACGTAGTTTTGTTGGATGTGTACCTATACACAAACAATATTTTACTTTTTGCTGCTTCTATATTTGATTTTGACATCAAAAAACGAAGCATTTCCTTATTTTATAGATTCACTGCTTTTGAAGTTTTGGAGAATGTGGTTTCGATACAAACCATTGACGATTTTCAACATAAATATTCGTTATTGAGTGTATCTCATTTCATTAACTTAAACAAAAAGTAGTACAGACAGCCTCTTCTTTTAGTGTAACGTTACTGTCAATATTTTCTTTAATCTGCTATTAAGCTAATAGCTATCATGATGTTACGCTCTGTAGTATTTTGATAGACATCACAGAAATCACAAAAATTTAGAGAGCGCACATCCGGATTACTGCTACGTTAGAAGATGTATCATATCGTATGATGAGTTTACATGATCTTATTGGTAATCCTATATATTGTTTAATTTCAAAATTATTGATAATATTAATAACGACTCTATAATGAATTGTGTGGGTTAGTATCTCGTCGTAGCGTATTGCAATAATGTTACGGGTGAATATGGTAGTACATTGGAAGTAACAGATAAGGAAATTGCCGGTAGCTCAGTGAAATAAAGGGGGTGGGCGTGTTATTAATTTTGCGAGTAGGATAGCTCGTAATAAATATGTAAGGCACAATAGGGGCAAGTCATAAATCATATGGGCATCAGAATGTTTATAATCGTCAATATAGGGGGTCGAAAACCTAAATGCGAGCAATCCAAAAACTGCTAACCTGTAAACCAGGTGATCAGTAAATTAACAGCCTTGGTGATATTTTCAAAATCATTTGCACGTTACGATTAAGATGATGTGCTAATAGACTAGCTGATCGGTCAACGATCTTATTTACTCTATATTTACGTTACGTTAAACTTCAATGAAACAAAAAAAAACACAAAAATAGCAAATAATCTGACAGAGAACACAAATTATTACGTTAAAGCTTTCATCAATATGAAAGAAAATAATTTAACGTTGCTACTGTAAAGTTGCATAAATCAACAATTTCCATACAACAAATAAATCTCTCGGTAACTTGACCGTAAACAAAATATCTTATCATTTCAATTTGGCACCACGTAAATAAAAATAAAGCGAAGACAAAGAAAATATGTCACATATAATATTACACTTCATAGCGAAATAATACTCTCCCATTCGTTAACACTATTCATATATTATGATAATATTTAAAAAAATTAGAATATCGATACAGTTATCAAAACACATTAAATTCAAAAAACAAGGCACACACAGTCTAATGATACAATACGCAGGTGAATACATTTGTGTCAAATTAACTTAATCGCCCAAAAAGCTTTTATGCAGAACTATACACAAAGAAAGAGTACTCATCTGCCTGACGGATAAAAATAAAACAACTTCATTAAAATCGCCAGCAAAACGAAAAAATAAACGTAGGAAAGTAGTTACCTTAACTTGCATAAATCACCCCTTTGGTAATTGAACGATGGACACCTATACTTTTGAATCTCCCAAACGCGGCCAACGGTACAGCAACTTCGCAGTCGTCAAATTTCAGCGAATCGTCTATGTTTTAATTATATTACCACAAATTTAGTGACGAAAATATTTAAACCAAAACCAGGTGATTAATAACTGTCAACTAGGTTTACTATATACAATGTGTTCATTTAAAAAGCCGATTTCTGAATGGAGGGGACTCTTTGGCAGTCGTGAAGATTATGTCACATTAACCTCCCTCGAAGCCATACCCAGATTATTAAAGACGGGCTATTAAATGATACATCATTTAAAAGGTCTTCTAATCTCTCTGTAACCATACGTTGGTTGGCTACATAAAATGTACTGTTTTAGCGTAAAAAATCGTTTAAAATAAACTACCTCAACTTTTCAAACGCCCCTCGTGTCGATCGAAAAAGCTACTCGATAATTTAACAAAATTAGGTTTTGTTCTTTTTAAATTATAAAGGTCACAGTGACAGAGACAAAAAAATGAATTTGCACTTTATCGATTAATGTTATTGGTAGTTAATGTCGCAGAGACAGTAACAAAAATTTTCGGTGAATATTGTTATTGCTATTGAAAGAGAAAGATGGTTTACACATTATCCGAAAGAACCGAAATTATTCTTCTGTATGGTAAATGTGATCAAAATGCTAGAAGAACGCCTAATACCTTCAATGAAAGACATCCTGAAAAACAAGTAGAACATAAGTATGTGATTGAATAGTACGCAAATTCTTAGAAACACGTTCTGTCTCGAATAAGAAACGTGAACGGAAAAAAAATCTAGACGAGAACGCACAGATCGAAGTAATTGGAACATTTGTAGCAGATCCAACAACTTCAATTAGAAAACTGGCGGCTCTAACACATCTTTCCATAGGTTCTGTACACAAAGCGCTTCATCCTCATAAATTCCACCCCTTCAAAAACTTAATGAGGATGATCCTGACCGTCGAATGGAATTTTGTCAAATCATAACAAATAAGACTAATTCAAATGAAATTTCAATTAATAATATTTGCTTCAGTGACGAGTCGACCTTTTACTTAAATGGAATGGTTAATCGCATAATTGTCGTTATTGGGACGAATACAAATCCCCATGTTTTTCGAGAAACTTATTCCCAGACACCACAAAAACTAAATGTGTGGGCTGGACTTTAAGGAAATTTGTTCAGTGTTCATTGATGGAGTTTTGACTGGTGAAAAATATCTCAACCGATTAGAGAATGCCATTGAACCTTTAATTGTTGAGAGCTTAGAGAATCAGGTAGATGAACAAGGGAATCAGTTAATTGATAAAAATAACTTACATTTTCAATAAGACGGTGCTCCTGCACATTATTGTCGCCCTGCGAAAGAACGGTTAAACGAAAGGTACCCAGGCAAGTGGATTGGATGAAGAGGAACTATAGAATGGCCACCTTCATCTCCAGAGCCAACTCCCATGGATTTTTTTTTCTGGGGATATTTAAAATCTGTAGTGTATAAAACACAGCCAACAAGTCTAGATGATTTAGGGCAGCGTATTACTGAAACTAGTAGGGAAATTAGACCTGAAACATTTCAACAAGTGGGACAGGCATTTTAAAACAGACTTTATTATTGTATGGAAGTTAATGGTGGTCATTTTGAACTTATTAAGTAATGGTTATTTTTTCCGGAGATTTGTTGATGAAAGTTAAATAAAACTAAAAGAAATACGATGTAGGAAATATTTGTATTACGTATCTTATTGTTGACACACGCTGTATATACCAAAGTAATTTTAAAATGTGCACATAAAGACCCTATATATGACTGTATTGAAATATTTTCACAAATTATTACAGTTCCGCTTTAAACGATCGACGCGTATATGGTGCGCCAACCTATATATATATATATATATATATATATATATATATATATATATATATATATATATATATACTTTTATATTGAACAGTATTGCTATCTTGAAAACCATAGGAATTACAATGTCGGTTAAATGGGACAAAAGTTGCGCATAAAAGGGACCAATAAAATTTTGAAGACAAATCTATAATAACTCTTACCGTTTACGATTTATACAGAAAACCAAAATATAAGAATTTTTAATTGTTGTATCTCCTTTATTTTAAAGATATCAAAAAATTGTATTTACATTTTTAATTTAAATTGTGCATGCTATTCTGTAGTGGCGTCAAATTTTTACAGCGTTTCTTCTATTTATGGAACCCATCAACATTTTTTTTAATTTAAATTATAATACATACATACACCCCAAAATTATTTTTGATTACCCGTCGTTTCGTCACATTTCTATTCATCATCAAAATTTAATGAACATTTCAGCTGAAGCCGTACCTGTTTGTTAATTGAAAACCGCTGTTAAGCACTAGTGTTATCAACAAGAAACAAGGTTATTATTATGCACAAATTATTCAATCCAAAATGAAACAAATAACTAATATTATTATTGTATGAGTTTTAATAATAATTAACAGAAACAAACTAACATAATTAAATGATACATAAAATAAATTTATAAAAATTGTTCAAAAATCCACCGGCCTTTTCAACACAAAGTCGCGTTCTTTCACACATATGCTCTGTTGCCTAGCAATCATATCTGGATCGATATGCTCAAGCTTACAATTTGATTAGTTCGTTGATTTTGAAACTCATTATCATAAATTTTATTTTAGGTAACACAAAAAGTAATCGACAGGATTTAGGCAAAGCGTGTACCATTTCTGTTACCTCTTGTTCCGATCCATTTACAAATTGACGATTTAAAATTTCGAACTCTGTTAGCATTATGGGCCACAACCATCTTGCATAAACCATGTCATTTTCGTCAACCAATAATGGCATTTCATCTAAAATTTCTAATAGATTGATGTAATTATCGGCATTTAAATTTCCATTATAAATTTGGGCATTACAACGTTGCCAATAATGCCACAACAATTTAATGAAAATCGTATGAAAACGACCTGTCGAGTAAGATGATTGGTTGTTCTGATAGTGCTTATTTTTCTATTAAATATTCCGCAATTTGTAATGTACTTTCTGTCCATAGAATATTTTTATGGAACGATTGGTATTCAACTCACGTCTAAACCAGTTACAAAATGTCAGTCTACGGGCAGGATCATCTCTGTGTAACGTCTGGACTGGTTGGTATTTATAATCATGATATTTGTACTTTTCAATATCTTTTTAACTTGATCTGAATATCCACATTGTGTTGCAATACTTTTGTCGAATTTTCTGGATTTACGTGTACAAATGCTAACACATTTATGTCGTTTATTGTATTTTCTTTGATGTGCGATTTAATTTAAACACATATCTGTTTCAGTTATATTTTTAGATACCGATAAATCGTATTTCTGCGGGACAATTCCATTTGGTTACAAATTTGCGTATGTCTGCACTGCCACATCAACATTTCTATTATTTTTATAAAAACATCGTACATATCTCGTTTTTCTTCTACAGAATAACGAACCATAATGTAATAATTATTTTAAGAATAAATTTAACTAAACACTTCAAAAACGCTGAAACTGACAAAGTAATTGACATTTATTCAACTATTTGAATTTCACGGCACTCTTAATAACAACAAAAAATTAGAGTCGAATACATTGAAAATCATAAATGAATTTCTACAGTTATCATTATTTCCATGCATTTTTTTTTAATATTGTGTTATTTACCTTTTTGTTAGTTTAAATATCAATTACAACAAAGTAGGTAAACAATATAATGGATCTGTAAGGACATTATTTAATAATTGATCTATGTCTTTCTTCATCTGCATATTACTGAAAATAATCTTCTTTGTACAAAGAAATAGCGTTAATAAATAGACGAATAATAAACTAAAAAGGCTAATGCGTATCCACCGAAATTTTAGTTAACACAACAGGTACGCTTCAGCTGAAATGTTCATTAAATTTTTGATGATGGATAGAAATGTGACGAAACGACGGGTAATCAAAAATAATTTTGGGGTGTATGTGTGGTATGGTAATTAATTTAGTGTAGAAAAAACAGGTCTTTATTTAAAAAAAAATGTTGATGGTTTTAAATAGACGAAACGTAAAAAAATTTGACGCCACTACAGAATAGCATGTATAATTTAAATTAAAAAATGTAAATACAATTTTTAATATCTTTTAAAATAAAGGAGATAAAACAACAATTAAAAATTCTTATATTTTGGTTTCCTGTATAAATCGTAAACAGTAAGAGTTATTATGCGCAACTTTTGTCCCATTTAACGACATTGTAATTCCTATGGTTTTCAAGATAGCAATACTGTTCAATATAGTAGCCAGTATATATATATATATATATATATATATATATATATATATATATATATATATATATATATATATATACTTGTTTGAACATCTGTGAACGCGAGTGGACTTCGTGATGCACAACTAATTATACTGAACTTACGATATAAGAATCCACAAAAGGCGTGATTCTATTCCAAAAATGAGGATATAGCACTGACATTAAACACTAAACCTCTTCGATTGATCCGAATGAATGTAACTTCTGGCTACCGAAACACAACACAAAAAAAGATCCCCGGGATGTCCGAATACTCATTAAAATCCACAAAAAGGTTAATGGGAAGACTTTCCCCACGATAGCTTTAAATATCCCAGTAGATGGTAAGTAAATTCAGTACTCCCCAAGATCACATCCTACGTTCAGCGTTCACCCTCTTTCTTCTACAGCTTGACTACGACTGCTTAACGAAAAACAAAACCCCCCTTTCCTCACAAGATCGTCATCCTTTTTAATCGTTGTATAAACATTTTCCATACTCAAATTGCATAATGTCCCAAGAAACTGACTTGATATCTAGAAACAAGACGCACACATACTGTTTTTCAATACCAGACCCTGTTATTCAAATCAGTTTTCTATACTGTGCAACAAACAGCTCAATATATAAATGAACTGATAAACTTGTAAAATGTAGAAATATTTAAACGCGACTGAACCTTTCGTTATCAACCACGACAGCACAAACAAATTTATTCGCAAACATATTATGTTACATAAACACTCTTTACAACCATTATGAAACTTAATTCCTTTCGAACTGCGATAACAATTTTAACTACAAAGAAGCAATCTCCAATGACGTAATTCCAACTCATGTTGACGTACTTCCCATATTAATTGCATATTAGGATTTTCATTTTAAAATTTATTGCTCAAAAATTTATATAGCAAATAAACAATCTCCAAGTGGGGGTGCTAGCGTAACACAAGAGCGAAGTACGTGTAATCCATTAATTTCTGATTATTTTTTTATGCTGAGTTGCTTCCCATATTAAATGAATTTAGGGTTTTCATTTTGAAAATTGTTGCTCAAAAATGTATAACAAATAACCAATTTCCAAGTTGAAGTGCTAGCGTAACACAAGAGTGAAGTAGGTGTAATCAATTAATTTCTGATTACGTTTGTATGCTGAATTACTTTCCATATTAAATGCATTTAGGGTTGGCATTTTAAAAATTATTGCTCAAGGATTTATACAGTAAATAAAGAATTTCTAAGTGGGGTAGGTAGAGTAACACAAGAGTGAAGTACGTGTAATCGATTAGTTTCTTATTACTTTTTTATGCGGTATTACTTCCCACATTAATTGCTTTTAGGGTTTGTATTTTGAAATTTATTGCTCAAACAATTTATATAATAAATAAACGATTGCCAAGTGGGGGTACTAGCGTAACACAAAAGTGAAGTATGTGTATTCAATTAACTTCTGATTACTTTTTATGCTGAATTACTTCCAATATTATATGTATTTAGGATTTGCATTTTGAAAGGTATCGCTCAACAATTTATATAGTAAATAAAACAATTTCCAAGTGTGGTTGCTAGCGTAACAGAAGAGTGAAGTACGTATAATCAATTAGTCTCTTATTAGTTTTTGATATTGAATTACTTCTCAGATTAATTGCTTTTAGGGTTTCCATTTTGAAATTTATTGCTCAACAATGTCCATAGTAAATAAACAGTTTCAAGTTGCTGTAACAAACGCGAAGTTCGTAATTAATTAATTGCTTTATGACAATTAAATCTCATATTGTTTGCTTTTAGGATTAGCAAATTTATTGCTCAACAGGTTATATGTTAAACAAACAACAGAGTTCACTCTTGTTCTACGCTGACATCCACTTGAAATTGTTCACCTGTATATACACAGGGTTATTCACGTTATTCGACACGAAGAATTATGATCAAACGACTTAACTTACAAAAAGTTTTATTTTTAGAGTTAATGTAGGCCTACAGGCGGTACATTTTAAAATTATTTTTGCAATGTACAGGCTGTTCCAAAAGTATGAAATATATCAAAGTTGCAATTTTTTCAATGGAACACCCTATATATTATTGCATTTTTAGTTTCTGCGATCAAAATAAGAATGAGTTTTACCAAGGTTTACCTGACTTAAACCTTACATGTTTTGAAATATTTAGCATTTTCTGAAAATTGTTCTCAGCAAGTATCCACTTTTTCGTCAACTAAACTTTACACTTAGCTATTTGATTATGTTGACGCACTGAATAAAACACTGACTAACGTATACAAAGTGTTTATAAATCATGGCTCAAAAATTTTAAGCTTTAAATAGTAATAACATGATTCGTTTAAATGGAACACCCTGTATTTTATGTCAACATCAGATGTAGAATTTAATTCCCTATCGAATACTATAACACTGTCATATGTCTATTTTCAAGAAAAATGCACAATTTCAGAAAGCAAGTTTATTTAAACAAATTTAACACTTAACAAGTCGCCTATAGAAATTTGACAACTCAGAGTTTCTGGCATTAATGAGCAGGTTTAGGCACACAAATTTGAATAATGATATGTTACAATTTACTTTCTAATTAAAATAATGATGAAAGTAATAGAATGGTGGAAACACTGTAAAAACATTTCTTATAGTAAGTGTTCAAAATGACGACCGTCTGTCTCTAAACACAAGCATACCCTCTTTTCGAAACCTCTACCAACATTTGCTAACATTTCCGGGCTTATGCTTTGAAATGCTTCCCTAATACGTTCCGTCATATTCTCTGGTGTGGTTGGAGGTGTCTTGTAAACGGTTGTTTTACGTATCTCCATAAGAAGAAATTCGGTGTGAAGTCAAGTCAGGGGACCGTGGAGGCCAATTCTGATATCCATTTCTCCCAATCCAACGATTTTGATAATGTGTATTTAAAAAATCTCGAACCTCATGATGAAAGTGAGCGGGGCACCATCCAGTTGAATCCACATTGTTGTCCGCATGTTCAAGGGTATGTCTTGTAACAGGACTGGGAATTCTCTTGCTAAAAAATGTAAGAACTATGTACAGTCGACCGCTGATGATGATAGCCTAGCTATCGAAACGCGTTCGGGGTTTTAATTTTGTGTGGTACGTGGGTGTATTTTGTTTGTTACAGATCCTGTCACAGTTCCAGTGTTCCAGATTTTCATTTAAATGTTCTTCAAAAAATAAGGCGTGAATAAATATTGACCCATTATTCCGACACATTTATTGACCAACTGTGTTGCTTATGAATCATTCTAAGTTGATGCATTGAATCAGCACAATAATGAGAATTACGTCTATTAACAAATCCATTGTTATTAAATGTGCATTCGTTGTAAACAGTGCAAAATTGAAAAGGTTTCAAACCGGAACAGTTCATTTCGACGCGGCCACTTGACGCTTCCATTCGACACGCTTCGACGCGAGATCATCTCGACGCGAGATCATCTCGACGCGAGATCATCTCGACGCGAGCTTAATACCGCCTTTACAATACGTTCAAACTAAAAATAACGTATGAAAATGCTTTCACCATACTCTGAAATGAATAGCTTTTGAGATATTCTAGTTCAAAGAATAAAAAAGCAACATTTTTCATATTTTTTAACATTTTGCTCAATAAAATTTAGGCACAGGTTTTTGGACCCGCACATAGTGAAATTATTATTACTAGTACCATTTTGGAGCGATTAAAGCAAAAAATTCGATCATAGGAAAACATCACCCAAAACCAATACCGCTTAGTCTATTAATTATAATAATAGTCGTATATGTGATTTTGATAGAGTTAAGTTCGCGTCGAAACAGGAGCATCGATGTGACCGCGTCGAAATAAGACGGTCCGATTTATATTATACCGTTGAATGAATCAATAATACAAAACGTGATTATTTAAAGGATGAGTTCGCGTCGAGAAGAGGTCTCGTCAAGATGATCTCGCGTCGAGATGATCTCGTCGAGATGATGTCGCGTCAAAACGATCTCGCGTCGAAACGGCTGTGCCGAAGTGGAAGCTTCAAATAAAGCGGAAAAAAAAGGAAAAGGTAACGTATTTCACTTTAAGGCGAACCGAACGCAAACATACAAAATTCAACTTGATTTCTGAAGTCATTTTCGGAAAGTTCTTGATGGAGCTGGATTTTATAATCATGATAACTGCGCTTTTAAGAATTTAGCCACTTGCTTGGCTAATCTTAATGCGCTGCGCAATTTGGTTTTGTCCTACATGTGGATTTTCGATCACAGAAGCAATTATCGCTCATTCAGTTTCATCATTTTCTGTCACAGGTTTTATGTTCAAAGATTGATCATAATGAACACTTCCAGTTCGTTTAAATAGAGCCAACAATCTTTCCATAACAGCTTTGTTTGGATGTTTTCTGTTGTGAAATCTTTGAACGTAAACTCGTGATGCCAGTAAGGCGTTTTCTCCGATAATAAGAATCATGTCAATACGTTGTTCTTTTGGATAAATCTCATTTTCAACAAATAAGCTTTAAATACAGCACAAACTAACACTACAAAACAAAGTGAAGGATTTACGAACAGACAGAACGATTTGCAGACTTTTATGAATAACTGACAGCTACAAACAATAATTCTGTGTTGAAATTTCCATAGGCGACTTGTTAAGTGTTGAATTTGTTTAAATAAACTCGCTTTCGAAAATGTGCATTTTCCTTGAAAACAAACAGAGTTATAGTATAGAGTATATAGTATTCGATAGAATTAAATTCTACATCTGCTGATAACATAAAATATAGGGTGTTCTATTTAAATAATCAGACTATTACTATTTAAAAGTTTAAATTTTGAGTAACACTTTGTATATGTTAGTGTTTTATTCAGTGCGTCATGATCATAGTCAAATACAAGCTAATGTAAATTTTGTTGACGAAAAAGTGAATACTTGTTGAGAACTTAAAGTTTGAAGTTATTACACAAAACTTAGTAAAATATTCTTATTATGATCAGAAACTAAAAATGCAATAATATATAATTGAAAAAATTGAATTTGATATTTTCATACTTTTGAACAGTCTGTACATTAAAATAATTTTAAGTACGTCTGTAGTACATTACTCAAAAATAAAACTTTTGAAAGTCAAGTCGTTTGACCATAATCTTCCGTGTGTCGTATAACGTGAATAGTATATATATATATATATATATATATATATATATATATATATATATATATATATATATATATATAAAATATTTTTTCCTCCAGACCATAACGGAGGACAAAGGACGCCGCTGGAAATAAGTTTTCCTAGAATAACTTTTAAGTATTGATATAATTTAATAGTATGATGGCCACTAGTAAGGACCTTTTAAAATAGTCTCCTTGAAACATATTTAGTTTGTTTAGTTTACCAGGGATGAACTAAGTTGTACACCTTAACGCCTAAATTTTTAACACTGTATGATAAAGATCTAAAAAATATTTTTGGGTAGCTTGAACATTTACCTAAAAAAAAGGTATACTTGTTTAATATCGATAAAATGAACTATTTTCGAGAAAAAAAAAATAAACGAATTAATGTTTCATAATTAATAAATTATTAAAAAAAATTAAGCCAGTGTTTTTTCGAATTTTTATGAGAAAACAATCTTTTAATAATAAATTAAGAAAACCAAATTAAATATATTAATTATTTAAAAAATGTTGCTAACTTAAGTGAGTTTATTGACCCACGAGGTATAATTTATTTCTTGTTAATTTTATTTATCTTCACTCAAAAAAACATGTCAAACATTCCTATGATACGAAATAAATAAATAAACTGCATTTTAGAACTTGACATTTGTTACATCGCTGATACATTGATCGACATTAATTTACTTTAAATTTACTGATTTTTGGATTTCGTGGTGTTTTGAATTGTAAACTTATTTGAAATATGGAATTCACTTTTATTGAATATGGAAATATGCATCTCATGTATGGTCTTGCCTCTTGCAATGCTTTGGAAGCAAGAAGATTATATCACGAGATATTTCCTAATCGTACTATTCCAAATCAGAAGACATTTCAACGAGTTGATCAACGTCTAAGAGAGAATGGTGAGTGATTTCTGTTACTAAGGTAATAACATTGACTTTCTTTATAACTTTAGGAATGTTTAAGAAAAAAAGTACTGCTGCTGGTCTGACACGAACAGTGCGTACGGTGGAATTAGAGGAAAATATTTTGAATACTGTAGGTGACACTCCTTCAACGAGCAATCGCAAATTAGCCGCACAATTTAATACCTATATCATTTGCAAAAGTGCATGAATTGATTCCTGAAGATTTTCCTCGTAGAATGCAGTTCGCAAACTGGCTATTGAATCAGCAACGAAATAATGAAAACTTCATTAGCACTATTCTTTTTACAGATGAAGCAGCTTTTACCAAAAATTGTATCACGAATTTACACAACTCACACGTATGGGCTGATGAAAATCCTCATGCAATTATTGTTTCAATCAATTAATATCTGGGCAGGAGTCATTGCCAATTTTTTGATTGGACCATTTGTATTGCCGGCGCCATTTAATGGCCAACTTTATTTGGAGTTCGTCCAGAACGCTTTTCAAGATTTAATAGAGCATTTACCTCTTGAAACTTGCCGAAACATGTACTTTATGCACGATGGGACACCACCTCATTTTAGCGTTGCTGTGCAGGAACACTTAAATAACGTCTATCCAAACCGTTGGATAGGTAGAGGTGGACCTTTCGCCTGGCTTCCTAGATCTTTGGATTTTTACCTGTGGGGACACCTCAAAACTTTGGTGTATTCCAGTCCGGTTGATACTAGGGAGGAGCTTCTACAGAGAATCACGTTTCATTGTGATGTGCTAAGGAACAATGTGGGGTTATTGTGGCGGGTACAGCAGTCCTCAATTCGTCGTGCTCGCGAGTGTATCAGACTTCACGGAGCCCATGTTGAACCCACTTATGAAGTTTTTAATTAAATGAAAATGAAATATAAATTCGTTTATTATTTTTTTTCTCGAAAATAGTTAATTTTATCGATATTAAACAAGTATACCTTTTTTTTAGGAAAGGTTCAAACTACCCAAAAATATTTTTTTTAGATCTTTATCATACAGGGTGTTAAAAATTTAGGCGTTAAGGTGTACAACTTAGTCCATCCCTGGTAAACTAAACAAGCTAAATATGTTTCAAGGATACTATCTTAAGAGGCCCTTACTATTGGCCACCATACTGAATTTTTATTAAATTATGTCAAGTTATTCAAGAAAACTTGTTTCCAGCGGCGTCCTTTAGGGGCTCACATCTCCGTAGGGAGGGTCTGGAGGAAAAATTATTGAACTTGTCATGTTATTTTTTCGTTTTCTATCTAAATCGAGAGATTATATATATATATATATATATATATATATATATATATATATATATATATATACAGGTGGCGAAGTTTTGATTAAAAGTAATGGCGGATACAGTTATGTTAAAATCTGAAATTACGAAGCTGTAGGTTTTGTTGACGCTGAGTTCAAATATAATTTTGTCCTGAATGTGGCACTTCCGGTTATACCGGAAGTAGACGTCAACTTTGTTATTTTAAATGGAACCTAATATTTTATTTTATTTTGAATTCTACATGAAATTCTAGATAAAATTTGTGCACAATGTCCTATACCAAAATGAAGTATTTTCGAGATATTTCGATTTTTTTTAATTTTGAAAAATCCTAGTCCACATTGAATAACGATATCTCCATTAATAACGAAGCTAGTGACGTGAAATTGTAACCAATAAACAACAAGCGCTTGCCCGTTAACTCCATATATCCATCTCATTGATATTTCATACAGGTGTTTTAAACTTAGCCGCCAACATGCCAATTTAAATCATTTATAAGTTGCTTACTTTAAATAGAACACCCTGTATTTTATTACATTTTCCGCTGTATTTTTTAAGCCAATTCGTTTGGTATCAGTATTCCTATACCTAAATCCAACCACTTTTGAGATATTTCATTATCTTAGTTAAAACGTAACAAACTTAATTATTTCAACATTAGTAAAGGGTAGGCCATGATTTCCATTATTTAAGGTGATATTTTATTATTTTTCATAAGTTATTAATTCTGAAAGTAACCAATAGCCTGAAAGGATTATTAATTGTGGATATCATTAAAACGTTGACTAGGTATTTGTATTAATTTAATTAGATAACTTACAAACAAAATAACTAAATGTAATATTAAACAAATAAAGTTTTATAATAAGTGTTCAAAATTAGCACCATCTACTTCTAAACATTTATGAATCCTTTTCATAAGTTATGTCTTGTAGTTCTGGAAATATGGTCGGTGTTAGAGAATTAAAAGCAAGTAAGACTCTCTGCATCATACCTTCCTTTGTCGTAACATTTTCCGCTGTATTTTTAAGCCAATTCGTTTGGTATCGGTTACCTTCTACCTAAATCCAACCACTTTTAAGATATTTCATTATCTTAGTTAAAACATAACAACACTTAATTATTTCAACATTAGTAAAGGGTAGGCCATGGCTGTCAAAGATTTGATAGTTAGAACGTTAATTGTTTATGTTGTTTGACAGTTTTCTTTACAGTTTGTATTTCATAGTAAATAAGGGCAAATATAGGATTTACTAATGATGATTTTTAAATTTTATGATTATTTACGGCGAGTGTAATAGAATTGTTGAACGGACTTGCCGTGTTTTTGCAGAAAGACCAAATGCAACTGGTGATATTGTAAGAATATTGCTTAAAACTGCCGTCAGTTTGGTCAATTTAAGACAAAATTAATAAAAATAAACCACTAGTGGACAGTGACATAAACGAAATTAATGTTTTGGGTTATTTAGGCCTCTCAAATGCCTCCATTAGAGATTGTAGAGAGATCTTACTTTGTCGACGAGAACAATTCATCGCATTTAAAAAACAAATGGAAACCATTTTCATATCATTTGGTGCAACACTTACAATTAGGTGATCTTTGAAGGGTAGAATTCTGTGAATGGTTTTAATGAAGACCCAAGAGGAAAAACATAAAAAGTTATATGGTGTGATGAAGCAAAGTTTAGCAAAATGGATTATTTAATCGACATAATTCCCATTTTTGGTCTAATGAAAATCCACATGTTAGTAGAACGTATTTCCAAGATAGTTGGAGTTTTAATGTTTTTGGGCAATAAAAAATTTAAATGGTACAAGATGTTGCCACATTTTAGAAGAATCCATACGACCGGCGTTACATACTTTAAGAAATGGAGGCGGCTTCAGCTTACAGCAAGATGGAGCACCTCCTCATAACTTTGGCCTGTTGCTCAGCATCTTTACGACATGTTTGATGATAGATGGATTGCAATCAGGGTCCGTTTCGTTAAGCTGTTCTCCTGATTTACTCTAGATTTTGGTATTTGGGGTTACATTAAAATCAGGTATTTTCCAAACCTGTTAGACAAAGGAAGATATGATGCAGAAATCTTACTTGCTTTTAATTCTCTAACAGACCTATTTCCAGAATTACAAGACATAACTTAATGAAAAGGATTCATAAATGTTTAGATGTAGATGGTGCTAATTTTGAACACTTATTATAAAATTTTATTTGTTTAATATTAAATTTAGTTATTTTTGTTTGTAAGTTATCTAATTAAATTAATACAAAATACCTAGTCAACGTTTTTAATGATATCCACAATTAATAATCCTTTCAGGCTATTGGTTACTTTTCAGAATTAATAACTTATGAAAAAATAAGAAAATGTCACCTTAAATAATGGAAATCATGGCCTACCCTTTACTAATGTTGAAATAATTAATGTTGTTATGTTTTAATTAAGATAATGAAATATTTCAAAAGTGGTTGGATTTAGGTATAGGAATACTGATACCAAACGAATTGTCTTAACAAAATAGGGTGTTCTATTTAAAGTAAGCAACTTATAAATGATTTAAATTGATGTTGGCGGCTAAGTTTAAAACACCCTGTATGAAATATCAATGAGATGGATATATGGAGTTAACGGGCAAGCGCTTGTTGTTTATGGTTACAATTTCACGTCACTAGCTTCGTTATTAATGGAGATATCGTTATACAATGTGGACCAGGATTTTTCAAAAAATAAAAAAAAATCGAAATATCTCGAAAATACTTCATTTTTGGTATAGGACATTGTACACAAATTTTATCTAGAATTCATGTAGAATTCAAAAATAAAATAAAAAATATTAGGTTCCATTTAAAATAACAAAGTTGACGTGGTGTCCAAAAATGTAAATCTCTATTTAGATAAAAACGAAAAATAACATGACAAGTTCGTATAAATTTTTTCTCAAGATTACGGAGATGTACTTAAGGACTGAAACATGTTTTCTTGAATATTACTACACCATTCATTCGATTGCCATGAAACTTTGGGAAGTTGTTGAGTACACTCCCGCGAAGGTTTCTGGAATAAGCGTTTTTTAAATATCGCCCCCCTAGGGCCCTCATAACACAGCAACGCGCGCCGGGTACGGCTAGTTTACTCTATATATTGTCGACCAATACATTTCGAAATGTAAATCCTAAAAGCAAACAATACGAGAAGTATCAGAAATTAATTGATTACACGTCCTTTACTCTTGTGTTACGCTAGTGTCCTCTCTTGGAAATTGTTTATTTATTATATAAATTGTCGAGCAATAAATTTCCAAATGCAAATCCTAAAAGTTATTAATATGAGAAGTAATTTAGCGTCAAAAAGTAATAAGAAATTAAATTGATTACACTCACTATTTTGTTACTCTAGCACACCTATTTTGATAATTAAAAGTAAATTGTGAACATTTTTTTTCTTTTTCTTTTTTTAGTAAAAATGAAGTAATTAATTACCAAAAAATTAGTGTATTTGTTTCATATTTATCCAGTGTGGGAACATATTTTTATGCAAGTAGGGGTTCTAGCTTAATGTTAACCTAGCATCTCCCCCATTAAAGTCGAAATTGCTGCTAAATAGCAGGAGCAAAACATTTGAAAATGCGGCAATTAAATAGCAATAAATTAGCACTTAATTGTACACTATAACTGATTTTGAAATGTGGTCATGGGGTGCTAGGTTGACATGTATTGTAAACTTTGGGTAAGTAAATAAACAACTATGAAATGTAACACAGGGTCATATTATGTACCTATATATGTATGTATGATTTTTGAAATATCTTGTAAACAGGAAGATACTTCTTTACGGTGTAATTTAATAATAACCTTCAAATTTCACACTAATTTATCAATTTCTAAGAAATCCTTGAGACACATTGTCTAGTCTAGTGTCTTTCTACATCGAATGGAGGGAGTTCATTGTACGTCAGATAAACATTCGAATTTTATAATTCACATAATTTATATTTGAAAATGAGGTGACTTGGGCGTGTTTTATAATTATGGATAACTTAATTTTAAAAATAACATTTGTGCTTAAAATCTCCTTTGTTCATAAATACATCACGAATCGAATGTGTGATAAATATAAAAAGCTTACTAACATTCATGACACGCAAGTTTTGCGTGGATTGCCAACCAGTGTGAGCGTGAACATCTTTCAAATTCTATATACATCTAAAAATTATTAAATTTCTCAAACACATTTTCCTATATTTACTTTGTTTAAGATTTTTAGCTTTCAAACAATTTTGTATTTATTTATACTTTCGTAACCTATATTCTCACTTCGTTAATTTCAAATTTGTATTTATTTTTACAATATTAATGTGTTACACGCTACGCATGCCTAATTAGTGTTATTAGTCATAATAACAGTTGATTACTGTAATAAAACAAAAAAATTGGAAAGATAAGATAAAAGTTCAGTAACATTTTGTAATTTAATCTTAATTCAACCGTGACCTTTAGGAAAACTTGCCAGGTAAAGTTTTATTTATGTAATGAAGACCTTTGGAGTCTTAATTAATTTAATGATGTGTGAAGATCAAGTATTATTATATCAATGTTTTCAATACTTTTCTTTTTTTAACGTTAGATTGTGATTAAAAATTGAACATATTTACCTTTGAACTTATTCGTTCATAACAAAATCTTATAATAATTAGATTGTGATTGTTTATAGTAGAAAATCTGAAATAAGCAAACTAATTTAATTAATCCTGTTTAATATAATCACAAAATAAATAGACAATATCATAAATAACCAAGAAATACCAGAAAAAGTGATTAAATGGCCAACTACATGGTTTGAAAGGAATATATAAATCCGTACTTTGATAAAATTAAGTATAATATTGTACAGTGCAGTGTCCCGTCCCAGAAATGCAAAACAGCTTCAGCTTAAAAGTTCTTTTTTACTCAATTTTACGGTGTTGAATGGTTCTATTCTGTGATCTTTATACAATAGTAACATATTGGCACGATTTTATCTCAACACTAAAAGTTACAAAGACAGGAAGTTTTAGTTTTTATTTATATGCAAGATAAAGCCAGATCTTTGCAAATAATTAAAAAAATGATTATACATTGCAAATTAATTTAAATATTATTTGATTTCAAACACTTAAGAATTGTTTA
Organism: Vesta saturnalis; assembly: GCA_036346205.1. Taxonomy (NCBI): domain Eukaryota; kingdom Metazoa; phylum Arthropoda; class Insecta; order Coleoptera; family Lampyridae; genus Vesta; species Vesta saturnalis. The sequence continues at coordinate 13,794,277 of JARFJB010002231.1, read as the reverse complement.
AAAAAATATCGAAGAGCACTTGTATGTGATCCTCATGTGCGATACATTTTTCTCATTTTTATATGAAACACCTTGCATGTTAAGGTGCATTTTGTAAGGGATATTTCAAGGCTTCAGTTGTTATTAACTTTTAGATATTTTAATATAAAATTGTTTGGGCTATTGCACTTTCATAATATTTATCAGTCAAATGTGATGTTTTTTACACGCTTTTATTTAACTCATACTGCATGTTGTATGCGTCAAAATTAGTAATCGATTTTTCAACCACTTCTACAAGTCCAATCGACATGAAACTCTCCAAAATTATGTATTCCCGAAGACAAGACAATATATTAGCTTTTACAGTTCAAAAAATGTTTAATTAAACTATAATCAACATAAACATCTTTCATATGAGAAAATAAGAAGAACGACATTTTACAAAGACAACGGCCATACCATGTTGAAAACACCGGTTCTCGTCCCATTTCGTACCTGTTCAACTGAACAGTGCGGATGTGCATCATTGTTAAAACGCATAAAGTGATTTTAAACAGCCCCGTCGCATAAAACTGTTTAAACAATACCTTCGCAACTAATTGTCCCGGTCCGCCATCGTTCCGGCATTCCTTTGTAGCATATTTATTATTTGTTGCAAAGAAAAAGTATAAAAACGAACTGTAACTTATTTTTTAAGCTCTATAACCTAAAAATATGTTCATGTATACAGGGTGTTCCACTTTTTCTGCACAACACTCATCTCTTTTATTTTAAATGGAACGCCCTGTATATTATTACATTTTTGAATTTCCTGTTGAAGTTTAGGGGCACTTTGTTAAGCATACATGTCACCTACACTACAGTTCACCGTTTCGGTGTTATCTCACGTTTTTTTGCGGCATGCTCAGGAATTACTAATATCTGGCAAAGTAAAATAGGTAGGGGCATGGGGTATTCACCTTTCGATAGTGCATGAAAAAGTCAATGCAAACTTACGAAAAGAATAATTTTTGAGATACAGATTATTTGCGGGTAAATTTTTGATTTTCGAAAAATTGAATCATGGATAGCTTGATTTTTTTAAATAGCAAGGTATATATTTTTTACATAGACAGACGCGGTTTTTTTTTTCTCTTTCGATTTTGATAATATACATATGGGTCTATCTTTAGCCGTTTTTACAGGATTGGCGATTTTCCATTTTTTATTTTCTTTTTTGCTATATCGCAGTGGCCATATAACAGAAAAACAAGGAAAAGGACCAAACATAATAATTTATTTTAATTTTATGTTAATCATATTGCACTTAACAAATTAAAGCTATTAGTACAAAATCAAAATAAATAATAATAAATATTTTGATTCAAGAGGTGCTAAAGATTCTGTCCGTTTAATTCTAAACACTTTTCAAACCTTTGCTGCAGAGATTTACGCACATTTAATAGCATTTCTGGAGTTACGTAAGCAAATGCGGTTCGTATTCTGTTTTTCATTACTTCGTGTGTTGTAGGTTCTTCTTCATATACGAAATTTTTGACAAACCCCCACAAAAAAAGTTCATCATGGTTAGGTCCGGCGATCTAGTAGCCCGTGACACGGGACGATCCAGCGATTGGGAAATTCTGCACATTCCTAGCATTGTGGCAAGGCGCACCATCATGATGATATCACATGATATGCTTTATGTTGTAAGGAACATTTTTGAGTAATTCAGATACCACATTATTTAGAAATTCCAAATATCGGTTACTATTCAAATGGTCAAAGAAATAAGGACCTATCACAAAGTTATTTACAATTCCTCCACGCACATTTACCGCGCATCTGTGCCGATGATTCAAACATCGCACAATATGTGGATTTATATTTTCATAATAATGAAAATTCCGACAGTTTACTCGGCCGTTGCTGTGGAAGGTACCTTTATCAGTAAATAAATAATGGACATAAAACGTGGGCCCGCATTTAACTTATTTAATATCCATTGACAAAAAGCTCTTCTTGCATTAAAATTACTCACAGTTAATTTTTGGTGAAATTCTACATGGTATGGATGATATTTATTATGTTTTAGTACCCGTCTTACCGAAGTAATACTAATAGTACCAATGGCATTAGATATTTGGCTTGTGCTGACGTTTTTCTTTTTTGAACATTTGCTTGTAGTGTATCCATCCCGTTTGTTCAAATCGAGCCAATAATTTTTGTAACGCACGGGTACTTGGAGGACGTTGATTCAGGATATCTTTGTTTATACACACAAACAGCCAATACACAATTTGTTTGACAATCGCCCAAAACAAACACCATGACCACTAATTCGTTATGAGTAAATTTCATGTTGATTAAGAAGTAATTGCAAGTAATAAGTCAGTTTCTGCTATTTCTTGTGGCTGTCAAACAATAATTTGGTTTTTGTTTTTGTACATCATGTAAATCTAGCAAAGCCTACCTCAATAAAAAAGTGCACGCGTAGATATCATTCATACCATGATGAATATTGGTAATTTGTTGTTTAGTATCACGCAAGAAACAATAAAAAACAAAATAAAAACCGCATTTTCCAATGCAACACAAAAATGTCAAGACTTCAAAATAAAATGGACGACATTTTGAGAAACTTATTGAATTAAAATGCTTTTAATTGCTTCCTTTTGATTTTTTTTTCTTTTAGCATTAGTTTTTTAAAGTAAATATGATTAACATAAAATTAAAATAAATAATTATTTTGCGCCTTTTTCCTTGTTTTTCTGTTACATAGCTACTGCAATATAGCAAAAATGAAAATTAAAATAGAAACCAATTTGTAAAAAGCTAAAGATAACTCATATGTATATTAACAAAATCGAAGAAAAAATCCGTCGGTCTATGTAAAAAACCTTTCTAATTACAAGTTATTATTAATTTTATTAAATACATAAATAAAAAGTTTACCTCGAGTAGGATTGGAACCTACGACCTGTACTTTGCTAGAGTACCGCGCTAACATACCTGCGCCATTGAGATTCAAGCCCCAATTGATGTAAATTCTAAATATAATGAAATTACAATCAAATTACGTACATGAATGGAATGTGAGCCTGCAATATCGCAATGTACCTTTCTATTTAAAAAATCAAGTTATCCATGATTCAATTTTTCGAAAATAAAAAATTTACGCGCCAAAAAATCTGTATCTCAAAAATTATTCTTTTCATGGGTTTATATTGACTTTTTCATGCTTTATCCAATGGTGCAAACAGCATGTCCCTACCTATTTAACTTTGAGAGATATTAGTAATTTTTGAGTATGCCGCAAACGTCATTTTTTTTTCAAAAAACGCGAGATAACGCCGTAACGGTGGACTGTAGGCGACATGTATGTCAACAAAGTGCCCTTCAATTTGAACAGGAAATTAAAAAATGTAATAATATACAGGGTGTTCCATTTAAAATAAAAGAGTAGAGTGCTGTGCATCAAAAGTGGAACACCCTGTATACATGAAAATATTTTTAGGGTATGGAGCTTGAAAAATAAGGTAAAGCTCGTTTTTATACAATGTTAAAAAGGAATGCCAGAGCGATGGCGGACCCGGTATATAAAAGTATAATAGAATATAAGTGTAATGTAATAAATCAGTGCGATTACGTAGATTAAGAATAAAAATAATATTAGTGTAGTGTAGTGGAATGAACTTCAACTGGAAGTCGAAAGATACACAAAGCATACCTAATGGTATGGACACCCCAAAGGGTAATGTAAACAATAATAGAACCGATCAGGGTAGTGGCGGAAACAATATGCATAGCATTTACACTGATCTTAAAAACAATATACAGACTAAAACATCAAAAAGAAAACCTACGACAGAAAATGAATAACAAACACAAAACAAAGGAATATCCCTAACTTACTACAATATTAAAACCAGAAACCGCTACGAAGCACTAAGTGAAGACGAAGTTGATGATAATGACGACTTGGAAATAACCAATGAAAATGAAGGTGCACAAGAAACTGATACCTCTAATAACAAAAAAATTCAAGAAAAAAAAAAGAAAAACCACCACCGTCAATAGTACTGTGTGATAAACTAACGAATATAAAAACTACTAAAGTACTAAATTTTACGTTAAACACACACAAGACCGTACAAGTATTCATTTAAGCACCTATGACGATTGACTCGATATGGAAATGAAAATGGGAAAGTAAGACATTGAATTCCATACCTTCACCGCAAAAAAACGAAAAACACACGGGTTTGTACTTCGAGGCCTGCATACGAATATAACGCCCGAAGATATATACGAGAAATTAACTCAAAAATACAAACTTCCGTAATGAAAGTGTACATAATGTCCACACAAGGAGCACCGTTATATCTCGTGGCCACGGAGGGCCACCTCTAATAACATAAAACAGATGATCACATCACATTACAGCTGATTGCACCATATTAAAAGATCTACCAGCAAACTGTGGACAGGATCATCCCGCAAGCAGCATACACTCGAAGTTTATAAACAAAAAATTAAACAACTATCACACCCGAAGATCTTCAACAAGAAACGCAACAAACCTCTATAGAACAACAGCAAGAATTCAACGAACTGATACACCGCAGTTTTAAACCAACTAATCGACATAGGTAGAATGCTAACACTGATGAATGATCTAAATAGTAAACTATTAATAAATTAGTATTGTATGATGTCACCTGAGCGCTAATGAAGCACACGCGGGAATTCATATTCAAATGAATGTATAAGAACTGGCCCGTTTGCAACACCTCAGTTTAAAACCGAGGTGGTGCAAATGGGTCTAAAAGTATTAAAACATTTAACTTCCATAATATTGTATTTACTAACATAAGTAGGTATATAAATTATAATATACATTTTTTTTTAAATCACGATAATTAAAAAGTGTCTAACTACAATTTTTATTTGTCAAAAGTAAATTAACGTTATAAGAGTAACAAAATTTAATCTAGTCAAACATGTATTTATATTTATTTATACAATACTTTGTTCATAAAATAATAAATTTGACATACACATACAAGTAATAATCATTTTACATTGTAACAGAAATAATGAGGTTAAATAAACACCGGGCCTTAGGGTATTATTGTGGTTAAATGTTGCTTGACTAAGGACACTAAATATAACGTCACCAGCGCGTTCGGCGACATGATACATTATTATGGGGTTTGGAACCAAACTTAATACCAATTTTATTAAAGGAGTGAACAGCGCATGAACTAACACACGCAACTAACGAAATTGAAAAGGTTACAATTTTTAGAACCTTGTTCTAACTTTAAATAACAATAATGGATAAACTAACACTTTGTACGCAAACTCACTGTTACCTAAAATTAACATATTAAAACTGTTTATTATTAACCACAAAATTGAAATTTTATTAATTAACGAAACTAAACTAAAAGCAACACAAAAATTAAAAATTTTTCAATACCAAATAATTAGAAAAGATAGAAAGATCAGGTGGGGTAGCAATACTGGTACAGGACGACGTCCCCTTTAGAAAGTCAAAATACCAACTGTAGGCATAGAGTGTGTTGGAATAGAACTCTCAAATAAAACAATGATTGTATGCGCGTACAACAAACCCACAAATATTATAATAAATAATGATCTAAATAAATTATTTAATCTATGTTACAAAGTTTTAGTAATAGGTGCCCTAAATGCGCGAAACACTATTTGGGGTTGCACTAGAAATAACAGGAACGGTATTACAATTGCATAATTCTAATATTCACCTACTCATTACCCAGACAACAACACCACACCGAGTACCATAGATACAATAATAAATAAAAAATGTTAACGAATTAAGTAAATCCGAATCTCTCCCTGAATTAAACCCCGATCACAATCCGGTAATTTTTTCAAATACATACGAAGCTATAAAAACACCAATTGGAAAGGTTTTATGCAAACACTTGATATACAAACATTAAAATCAACAATAAAATTTGCACTATCATGGGATTAAACTTAGAAACAAACAATCTTACTAACGCGATAATTAAAAGAATACATAAACACAGCACACTGATAAAAATGAGTTTAAACAAAGACACTCTTCCAGACCAAATGGCAGAATTCCGCAAACCCACATACAAAAATAGAACTACAAAACCTTCAAAATCAAATTAAATAATTAATTAAAGATTACAGAAACGAACAATGGACTAAAACAATACAATCACTGAAACCTACTGATGGCACTTTCTGAAAGTTAAACAAAATTTTGAAAATACAACGATCAATCATACCGACACTCACTAACAACAAGACCGCATTCATATACCCACAAAAAGCAGAAATGCTCGCAAAAACCTATGACGAAGTACACAAAATTGACATGGACAATATAACAAAACGATACAAGACGTCATAAAAAACCTGATATAAAATGCCTGAAGAAAGTACAACGGAAAGGGTGTGATAGAACTCGCGAAAATAAACATTTTTTACTCTTTGTAAATTTTTCATTTGGCGAGTAATTTTAGAGATATAGCAGATTTAAAGATTATTCTAGAATTTACGAAATCTCCTAATTTTTGTTACCTAGAATTGTTGGCAAAAGTAGAAACTACTTAAAAAGGACTACAAATTTTACTTGAACATAGTTTTTATCTGACGTTTCAATACAAAATGGCGGCCAATTTTGCGTTTTAAATTTTTTCTCAAAAACGGCTCCACGGATTTTTTGAAAATGTAACAGTCAATAGTTCACAGTAAGACTTACTTTTTGTGTCTGAAACAATTTTTCGTAACTCTTCAAACTAAGGACTTACCTACCTAGGAAGTTTAAAATTCGTACTGGTATCAAATTATTTTTAATAATTTTGAGTGTAACCGATAATTTTTATTTAATTGATTTAAGCTTTCATTTAATAAGGAAGTTGCAAATTTTTTAGTCGTCTTATGAAATTTCATGTTGTAAAAGTCAATTGCCATATAAATTTTAAATTTTGAACGAATTTGTCTGTAAAAAATATAGAAATTCAAAATAATTTCTTGCTAAAACGCAACCGTATTACGGAATAAGTAATTCATATCTTATGATATTTTATGTATGTTATGTTAGTATAAGCGGTGACATGTTAATGTTATTTATTAGAATCATTGTTTTCACTTCGAAAATTGAACGCATAAATGCATTATTGTTGTGAACTCTTGATTTGGTATCCATAGTTACATTTTAGATGTAGAAATTAAAATGTAGTTAGTTTCTATATAAATAAAGTATCTAAAAAGAATTAAAATCTTTTATTTTTAAATAACCCAATAATTTTATTTAAATTTAACTTATTTAAAATCTGTATGAAATATTTGGATATGATTGATTATTACAATATTTAATGAATTTTAATAGTATTAGGTTTCTTAATGAATAAAAAAGGAAAATCCAATAGAAATATATCATAAACAACATTTTAAATTTGATAAACAACAATCATTTGTAATTATTTTAATTTATAATCTAATTTCAAATCGATGAAATTTGTCTGTATATGTAAACTGATGTAATTCTAAATATAATGAGATTACAGTCAAATTGCTTATATTAATGGAATGTGAGCCTGCAATATCGCATGGATTCACATACCAAAGCAACTTGACTAATATTAAATCAGTTCTACATACATAAAGACAAAATTTACATCGATTTGAATGCATTTAGCGTATTAAAGTACAGTCATTCAAATCACTGAGTAAACTTTATTTACTATGTATTTAATAAAATTAATAATAATTTTAATTACATATTTACCTTCGAACTTATTCGTTCATAACAAAACTTATAATAATTTAATATGTCAAATTGCTTTGGTATGTGTGAATCCATGCGATATTGCAGGCTCACATTCCATTAATATAAGTAATTTGACTGTAATCTCATTATATTTAGAATTACATCAGTTCTACATACATAAAGACAAAATTTACATCGATTGGGGCTTGAACCTTGATGGCGCAGTTGGTTAGCGCAGTACTCTAGCAAAGTACAGATCGTAGGTTCAAATCCTACTCGGGGTAAACTTTTTATTTATGTATTTAATAAAATTAATAATAATTTTCAATTACATATTTACCTTTGAACTTATTCGTTCGTAACAAAAACTTATAATAACAAATACATATGTTTGCGAAATGAACAATTATTACTTCTTATCCGCTCGCGTGTTACATATGTGATCTGTTTCTGTTTACAGAATCTTGACGTCAGATAGCGTTTTCGCCAACCTTGTATTTTTGAATTATATTCCATATTTCAATAATCAATTACTAATTAACGGTTCACTTTAAAGGGGTTTTACATTATACAAATGTACTTTTAGAAAGTTTCGCTGTATTTTAAATACGTGTTTCATCATAAAAAAAAAATTATATGCAACTTCCTCATTGTAGATTCTGTTCGTTTGTGAGATATTTAGTATCGCGTACTCCGATTGTTAAAACAAAATTACTAATACATGTTATATCCTTCAATTGTTTTTATCGAAATATCAATTGTCTGTCTAATTATTGACTTAGTATAGTTGTTTTTGTTCTGCTGTCAAATGATGGAAAATTTATAGAGAACGATTTCCTAATCGTAGAACGCCTGATCACAAGATTTTTGAAAGAATTTATCGAAATCTAATCGAAACTGTTTCTTACAATAGTAACACAAAGATGAATCGAGAAGATATGTAAGAAATCCCGATGTTGAAGAGAATATTTTGGCTATGGTTGCTGCAGATACAGTACCAGCACGCGGAAAGTAGCTAGAGCAGTATCTCATTCAACTATTTGGAAAGTTTTGGAAACTGAAAATTTATACCCCTACCACGATCAGAAGATTTTCAGTCGAGAATTGAATTTTGCAGATGGATAATTGATCAAAGAATTCTTAGGAGAAACTTTCTACATTGCGTTTTATTTTCGGACGAACCATCATTCGGACGAGATGGCGTTTTTAATTCCCGGAATAGTCATCTATGGGACCTGGATAATCCTAATGACACGTTCATACGGGGTCATCAAGAGCGTTTTACCGTGAATGTGTGGGTTGGAATAATAAAAGGTCATTTAATCGGTCCCTACGTACTACGCAATAAACTGACACTGAGAGCCAGAGTGTACTGTTTTCATAGAAGAAATATTACCAGATCTTCTTGAAGATCTGCACATTCTTTTGAGACAAAACATGTGGTTTCATCAGGACGGTGCACCTGCTCATTCTAGATTAGTCTAGATTAGTTCGATACATTTTGGATGGGATGTTCCCAAATAAATGGATGGATGGAAATAAATGGATTGGCTTGACCTCCTCGGTCTCCTGATTTAAATCCATTGGATTTCTATGTTTTGGGTACGATGAAGAATATGGTCTATGAGACAGAAATTCAAAACGAGATGGAATTGATTGCGAGAATTATGGTAGCTGTAAGGGAAATTAGAGATAACCCTGAAACCTTAAAAAGGTCATTAGTGCAGAAATTCTTAATCGTTGTCAAGCTTGCGTTCAACAAAACGGTGGGCATTTTGAGCAATATTGTATCATAAAATAAAACTTAGATTATTAAATAAAACCAATTAACTAAAACTAAATTCTATCTCTATCCATTAAATATTAAATTTATTAAAAATAATTTAGATGCCAGTACGGATTTTAAACTTCCTAGGTAGGTAAGTCCTTAGTTTGAAGAGTTACGAAAAATTGTTTCAGATACAAAAAGTAAGACTTACTGCGAACTATTACACCATATATATATATATATATATATATATATATATATATATATATACAATATGTCCCGGATCGACTTTTGATTTCTCAGAAAATTTCATTCTTGATGATTTGCCCTGCTTGTTTTCAAACCCCGAAACACAAATTACTTTCTATTTTACTCGTACGGTTCTCGAGATAATATCATTTTCTTGAAAAATTGGACAGAATGTTTTTCCTAATTTTAGAAGTAACTTTAGTATGCGGATTTCATTGAAAAACACCACTGACAGAAATTGTCAAATGTGATAATTCTGTTGAACTGCAAATTAATTCATGCTAATTTGAATTGTATGCTATAATGTTGACTTTACAACAAAGAATTTATCTAATTCAATGTTACGGAACTGGGGAAGAGTGCTACCGAGTTGTTTTCAGAAAATTCAACCAAAAATACCCGGAGGTTGCTATTTCGAATACCGGAGCAAAAACTTGGTAACTAAATTCCTTCAAACAGGCTCGGTTTTAAACCTAAAGAAGCCAAAGAAGTTGTTCGATGAAGAAGATGCTGCTACTGTTCTCGCCGTTCATTACGCAACAGAAGTTTCAAGGTTGTCTTTAAGAAGGAGGGCACTACGAATTGGTATAGGTAAATCTCATTTACAAAGAATCTTCAAGGAGAACAAAATTTTACCATTTAAGCCGCAATTTAGGCAAACTTTAGAGAACGGTGATGAAGCCAAACGTCTGGATTTTTGTTTGAAATGGGCAATAGTGATTCAAATTTTCATAAACGAATAATGTTCTCCGATGAATCGACCTTTTCAACTAACGGAGTCGTTTCCTCCCAACATTGGCGTTACTGGAGTAGGACGAATACAAACTTCCGAATTGCTAGTCGCAGACAATGTTTGAAAAAGTTAATGTGTGGTGTGCGGTTTCGTACCATGGGGTTATTGGCCCATATTTTTTGATCAAAATTTAAACCGTTATTCATGTTTGGAAATGTTCCAAATTTTTTTAACTGATAAACTGGATGAATTGCCATTGAACTACTAAATTGAAATGTTCTTCCAGTACGATGGGTGCCCTGCTCATTATGCCGGTACTGTTCGCCAGTGGCTCAATACAGAGTTCCATGATAACTGGATAGGAAGAGATGGTCCCATTTATGGCCGAGAAGTCCTGATCTCACAATAATGGACTTTTATCTGTGGGGTCGTTTAAAACAAATTGTGTACAGTGAGCCATTAGACAATGATGAAGAGCAATTGAAAAATAAGATACGGAATGCTGTCCAGTCCCTTTCAATCGAAGAAATAAGGCGCAGTTTCAATGAATTCAGAGCTCGCATTGAAATCTGTGCGGAAAAAGGAGGAGCATTATTCGAATAGAAAATTTCTAGTTCAGTTTTTTGAGAATTTAATTTCATTTTACCATCAATTGTTAAATTTATCAATTAAAACTTGTGAGACCAATTTGATTTTTCCTTTGAAACAAATCAATTTACTTCAAAAATTACGAAAAGCTCGAATTTTCAAGAAAATGATATTATCTCGAGAACCGTTTGAGTTAAATAGCAAGTAATTTGTGTTTCGGGGGTTTGAAAACAAGCAGGACAAATCAGCAAGAATGAAATTTTCTGAGAAATCAGAAATAAGAGAATTTTCTCTCTTTTAAAGTCGATCCGGGGACATACTATATATATATATATATATATATATATATGTATATGTATATTATATATATATATATATATATATATATATATATATATATATATATATATTGCATGTATAATTGTAAATAAAGTCGTTTATATTGTATTAACAATGTGACTTTCTTTTTTTGTTTTTTTTTTTTAATAAATTAAATCATAACTAATTATTTTAAACAAATTATGAATGAATTAAATCATAGATCTTAGATTTAAAAAAAAATAGGTGTAATAAATCGATTTAAATATTGGCCAAAGATTAAAAAGTAGAGATTAATACTATGAAAAAAGAAACCTTTTTAAAAAGCACGCTTTTATTTACGTGTAAGAAATGCACTAAAAAGGAGAAAATATTTCTTTTCCTTTACACTAAAATGTGATAAAAAATCTTTAGGACTAAAAATAAAAGCGTGAGGCGCTCATCATAATTCATTTCTCTCCGTCACATGCCTATAATATGAGCGCCCCACTCTTTTATTTTTAGTCGTAAAGATTTTTGATCACATTTTGGTGCAAAGAAAAAAATTATTTTCGCCCATTTTAGTACACTTTCTACGAGTGCTTTTTGAAAAAGTTCCTTTTTTCATAGTATTTTAACAACAAACATACGAGGTCCTATCTGCAAAAATATTAATGGTATACTATACCGGAGCGCTAGTTAATTTCCGGTGCGCGGTTTTAATTATTTGTATTCTAAACAAAAATATGATTTTTAATCCCACTAATTTTAATCACATAAAACATACAGCCTCTTGCTGGATTATTAATAAATAAAAGCACACGGCATGGATTATATCGTATAACCATTTCATTTTAAACAATTCTTACATATTATTAAGAAAAATACATTCACACAACGTATTTGTCTTGATCGTATTGTGTAATATTTGTGATAATAAAAATAAATCTGTCCAGATCAATGTTTAATAATTGTAATAAAATTGTAACATTTCAGTATTATTTTTTTTATATCATACCTGCTTCAAACACCACATTCGTCCTCACCAAAACGATGTGGAGGATATTTTGTACGTGTTGATCAACGTAATTCTGAATTACGTTGTACAGGTTCCTGTTGCAAAGTGTCTTCACATTTTAAATTGCATGCACATCGGATGAGGATCTGGTTGAAATCTGCTGATTTAATTCCTGGGAAGTTGTTTCATACCACCTTCCTGCTTGTGGTTCCTCAAAGACTTTGTTTTTGTGGTATATCTTGGATATGTGTGCTTGTTTTAAAATACCACTGAAATGAAAATTCACCGTCACCATCGTTTCGATCAGTATGAATTGGTGTCTCTAAGAGATATGTTTTACGAATTTGGTTCTGATGTCTTGAAATCTTGCCTTTTTCAGAAGCCTGCCTTGTATCCAGGAATCATTCCTAGGATGCAGCATCTTCGTTAGAACAACTTCATTTAAACTGAAACGTGGTTTACTGCAATTATAAAGTGATACTTCCTTAAGGTGAATGAATGATAAATTTGTTTTTGATTGTCTCCTCCCTCACCAGGGGAACGCCCTATGCGAAAATGTGGAAATTATCGATGAGAAACTAACAAATAATGCAAGAGTTGATCGGCCTATTTCCACAGTTTTTGCTTTTTGAGCGCGAGGTTTCGGAAGCGGACTCTTCTTCTTCATCAGGCTTAGTCCTGAGAAGGACTGTTTTCGCACTTCAGTCGAATTCATATGTTATATATAATTTTTTCCCCGAGCACTTGACTACTCTCAGATTCGAACTTGGTACTGTTACGCTACGCCCTATAGGCGGAGCTTAGCGTGACGGGCTTACTCGGATTCTATTGTTCGGACCCTTTATAAGCAGCAACAAAATCCCATATCGTCAGTCGAACATTGCGCTTCGACCCAAACGAGCTGTAGTTGTAATAGTCTTCAATCTACCTAGCGGGCCGCTGAGACTGGCGGTTTGGCTGCAGCTCGCATCACTTCCTTCGGGCGTGGTAATTTAGTTTGCTACCCAAAAGGCCATCAGTACCACCATTCGCTCAACACTTCCTTCGGGTGTAGTAATTCCGGTTACTACCCCAAAGGCCATCCGTTTCGCCACTCGCTCAACACTTCCTTCGGGTGTCGTAATTCCGGTTACGACCCCAAAGGCCATCCGACTCGCCACCACCAGGAGTAGGCAGGTTGAGACCTGGTGCGCGACCCCGACGACGAGTATCGTTACTTAGTGGTTTCCACAGACAATATTAGTTACTAGTTCGCACGGACGATTATTATTATTAGTACGTAGTTAGGGTTTGTATGTATTATATTGTTCTCTAGTTTAATTATAACTTGCATTATATTCGTTTATCATTAGCGTAGGGATTTGTTTTATAATCGTTTGTTATTAGTTAGGGCTTGTTTTTATCATTGTTGTACATTTACTCATTATTGGTTAGGGATTGCTTCTATATTGTGTCATACTTGTTTATTCATGGACTTGTATATATTGTTCATTGGTCAGTAATTTATAAACAACCATTTGCGGTTGTTTATCTTCAATACACCACTGCTCTTGTCTTGTGTTTTACATAGTATTTGTGCTGTATTTTACAAACGACCTAGTGATAGAACAATTATCGTGTGTCTTAGTGTACGAACTAAAGGTATTGTTGTGTTTTGTTTATTCAGTGCGCGTCCGTGTAACAGTACCTTTCACTTACTATATGAAATGTAAAATTTCACCATTATCACTATATAAATACTTATTTGTTTTAATGGTGTAATTTAAATTATATATAAAGTTGATAACACTAGTTATTTGTCAGTAGTAATATTTGTTAAAATTGTTAAAGATGTTGTAAACAATTTTGTTTATGTGTTAATTTTCAACTTTGACAAAATTGTTTACATCTTTAATTTTAATGTTTAACAAATATTACTACTGACGAACATAACTGTAAGTGTTATCGAAACGTTTAGATTGTATAATTTAAATTACACCATTAACAAAGATAAGCACTTTCACTCACTAGTCTGACACCTTTACCGCTGAGCCACTGAGTAATTCAATATATATTTTTAGTGGTTGCGCAGAAGTTTATTGCGATTGTTGCACCGTAACTTCTTGCGCTTAAGCTTTTCGCGCATTATTGGAATCCATATGGGTTTCATTTCTACACTAGCTTGTATTATTGGATTTTCTGCTAGTGCGATGTATGTGGCTTCTTTGACTTTCCGACAAGTTGTGTTCTCGTTCTTTGCCACTATCTGCATATTATACCATTGGATGCGGTGGTGTTCGTTCCAGACATGTTCGGCGATTCTTGATCTTTCTGTTTCGCCCTTGTGGACGTTGTTCTTATGTTCCTGCGTTCTCACTTTGAGTGGTCTACTGCTCTCTCCTATGTATGCTCTGCCGCATTCGCATGGTAGGTTGTGTACACAATTCTTGGAATTCTGATCTTCATTGTGTGGTTTGGTTTTGGTTAGTATTCGCCTGAGCGTTCTGGTCGATTTGAAGGCAGTGCGTATCTTGTATTTGCTGCCTATCCTTCGCATTTTATCTGAGGTACCTTGTACATATGGTATAATCGCTGTATATTTAGGTTCTTCTTTTCGGTTACCCTTTCCTGCTTAAGTTAGGTGTTAGATCGGGTAGCCATTTTCTTTGAGTGTTCTAGCGATATTTTCTTTTCTTTGTTCAGGTCCTCTTGTTTTGAGCATATTGTTTTTGTTCTATCGTACAAGAATTTTGCCACGCCTAACTTCACGTTTTTGTGGTGATTGGAGTTATAGTGTAGGTACCTCCCCGTGTGGGTAGGTTTTCGGTATACACTTGTCGTGAAAGTGTTGTCATTCCTGTGTACATCCAGGAATGGCAGTTTTGTTCCGACTCAATTCCATTGTGAGTTTTATGGAGGTGCGCGGCTATTTAGATGATCTAGGAATTCATCTAGCTTATGCTTACCGTGTTGCCAAACTACAAAAGTATCGTCCACGTATCTAAGCCACATCCTTGGTTTCTGTGTGAATTCGGATATCGCTTGGTCTTCAAGTCTTCCATATATATATATATATATATATATATATATATATATATATTGCTCACCATGGGTGATAGTGGAGAACCCATCGCCATCCCAAATTCTTATTGGTGGAATTTGTCTTCTGCCTGGAAATATGTAGTTCTAATGCATATTGTCAGAAGTTGCATTATTGTGTTTACCGAGAGTAGCGTGCGTTCGTCTAACGTTTCATCCTTTTCCAGCTTGTCCCTTATGATAGTTAGTGCCTTATCGGTAGGCATATTTCTGAATAGATTCACAATGTCAAAGCTTACCAGTATTTTTTCATGGTTTGGTTGGAGTTTCTGATGATTTCCACGAAGTGCTTCATATTCTTGACCATAGACTCGGTTTTTCCCGATAAGGGTGTGATGATACCTAGCAGATAGTGTGCTAATGGGTGACAAGGTGAATTTCTCGAGCTCACAGTTGGTCTCAGAGGAATTCCTCGCTTATGAATCTTTGGTAGGCCATACAGATGCGGAGGTTTGCTGTAATAATGTGGGGTAAGTCTAGTTCTCGGGTAATTGCCAGCGTCGGGTATATCCGTCTTTCGATTGATGGTTTGGGGTCCATCCACTAATAGGAAACCGCAGTTACAAAACACTTATAATACATAAATAATGCAAGGCCTTTCCGCCAAGCTTTTTTCATTCCTTCTGTGAATGTACGAAAATACTGTTCAATTTCACCAGTGGAGGCTGCATGAAAATGTGGTTCTGTTAAATGAGCAATTCCATTTAAATTACACCAATTTTTAAAATCGTGCGACGTAAATTGTGTTCCATTATCAGAAACAGTACAATCTGGGAGCCCTTCAAAAAATTTTGCGTCGATTACGTTCCCTGTTCTAATTTTAGATAGTGAACATATCTAAGGGTATTTACTGATGCGTCGACAACAATCAACCACGTATTATTCCAAAAAGAGCCAGCAATGTGATTTCGCTTCCAAGCTTTTGATGGTTATGGCCAGGCATAGAACCCCAATAGCTAATGTTGACGAACTTGCTAACAACTATCACATTTTGATATTAGTTTTCCAATGTCTTTGTGGATTGAATGCCATCAATAGTGACGTCTTCTTGTTTACCCTTCGTGCAACAATTTCAAAATTCCACGTGGCAAATAACTACATGTTGTATCACAGACCATAATGCCTTTCGAAAAAAGGTTTTTAAATAAATTTCTTTTTGATTTTAAATGCACCAATTGGAAAAATTGACAATGTGTGTAACATTTCTGTTGGCGTTTGTGAACATGATAGTTCTAATTTGTCAAAATTTTCATCTCGTTCGGCTGGTACACGAGAAAAAACATCGACATTACAACGGTTATCTAATGGTCTATAAAGACTTTCATAATCATATGCTATTAATATGATCGCCCTTCTTTGAAGACTTTGTAATGTCATTGCAGGAAGTTTTTTGTTTGGATGGAAAATAGTAATTAAAGGTTTATGATTGGTTTGTAGAATAATATGCCGACCATACAGGTAATGGAACTTCTTCGCTCCAAAAATTATAGCCAAACCTTCCTTTTCTATTTGTAAATAATTTAATTCATGATCATTTCATGTTTTTGAAGCAAATGCGGTTGGTTGTTTTGTCTGATCTGCCAGCTGACGAAATAAAACTGCCCCCAGATCATGGCTAGAAGCGTCTGTTGCTAACATTAGAGGCAAAACAGGATTAAAGTGCGTAAGCCTCCTTATTTCAAGCATTTTTTATTTACATTTTCAAAAAGCTTCTTCTTCAGTTTTATCCCATCTCCAAGGAACACACTTTCGAAGAAAATTGAGTGGCGCAGCAATTTGTGCAAAATTAGGTATAAATTTATTATAGTAATTTACTTTACTCAGAAAACACTGCAGTTGCTGAAGATCTATTGTACGTGGTAACTTTTGAATTGCTTGAATTCCTGAATAAGACGGTGAAACACCAATCGCGGACAATTTATGACCCAATTTCTTTGTTGAAGAAAGAAAATTTTTTTAATTGATGTTTTACTCCATTTTGCTATTTTGAAAAGAATGCTCTTTAAATGTTCTGCATCGTTGTTTGCTCTTACACCATGCAAATAACACACACAACCAGGCTGATCAGCTAGCAATTGCTCGATGCATCGCAGAAATATAGCTGAGCACTGGTAATATCAAGAGCAACACGTTGATATTGAAACAAACCTTGGGGGGTGTATTGATTACTACCAGTTGAAAGAAACCTTGGGGGGTGTATTGATTACTACCAGTTTCTTTGCATCTTCGTCCAGTTCCAGTTCTAGATCAGCATCAGCTAGATCCTATCTTCGAAAATCTTTAATCATCATTTAATTTATTAAATAAATCCTCTATTCTAGGGATAGGATACATGTAGTTGAGAATTCACTGTAACAGGAAAATGCCCACAAATCTTACGGAACGATCAGGTTTACTAACAATCACTATAAGTGCGGCATATTCACTAGTTAGAATTGGCGTAATACTACCCACTTTTGTTAGACGCTCCATTTCTTCTTGAGTAGGTTGCACATGAACCTGAGCTAGCTGTCGAGGAATGTTGGTGCTGCGTCTTCCTTTGAATATAACTTAGCTTTGACTGACGTACATTTCTCAAGCCCACACTCGAAAATATATTTATGTTGCTCACGAATAGCATCCAATCTTGATTGTAGTTCAGAAGAAAAACTAGAATCTGAAACTAATGAATACACCTGAAGAAAACCATAACGTTCAAGATCAAAACCAAAAGCAGTTGTCCATGTAGTATCAAAAATATTGACGCATTCTGCTGATTTACAACAAAAAGTCGTAGACGTTTTGTTTGATTTCCCAGTTTGACATTAACTAAGAACCAACCCCTTAAAGGTACAGCTAAACCTGAATAAGCTCTGAGATATTGAGCTGCTGGTCTTGGAGGAGGTGAACCTAACTGTTTGTAACCTGTAATATCTATTACAGAAATTGTAGCTGCGCTATCCAATTGAAAATTCATGAGCACTCCATTTATTTCAATTTCTTTCACATATCGAGGACCGGTCAATGCGGCCTGACTTTCGTGAACGTGGAATACAGAGCTATTTGCTTGTTTTTCCCTAAAACTTGAATATATAATCATACAAACGTTAATGTAAGTCATTACAAGCTTTCCCAACCTCAAATGGCAACTAAGCTAGTGTGAAAAGTACCGGCATATGTGAAGACCGCAACTGTCCTATCCACCTGAAGCAGCCGGACGGTGAAATAAGTTAAAACTAAAAAAAACTAACTAGGTATTTATTTTCTTATTATCATGTTTCACGACACAAGGTTATGTTGTATTTTACATCTTTTATAGTTATGTTACCAATAAAGTTTTTTTTATCTACGTTATTAAACGCAAATGACGTCATTCCCATATGCTAATGAGATTATTATGAACTCACAATCGAACAAAAATCTATTACGCCTGATATAACCTTTTATTATATTTTAACCAACAGTGGCGGATTTAGTAGGTCAGCATTGGGCTGACTGGGCCCTACACACAATAATGTTTGCTTGTGTTGTAGACGATGTGAATTAAAAATTTCATCATTTCTATACATAAATAATGTTTCTACATTTTTTAATTTCTAACTTTATCAGTGCTGTCCGAGTTATGTAAATTATTAAAATGAAAAGTTCATGTATGTTTTGAAGTGAACTCCCGTTGCCCAAAGCATACAGTCTGTTTTACCTTCGTTAAGCGGTAAAAGCATAAACATCAATAATAAATCGTTCGTCGTATGCACTTCTATAAAATACCAACGGAACAGTATTTTAACAAACAATGACTACCACAATATTTCAGTTTACACGAATGATTTGTAATAATATAAATTTAAAAGTTGTTGGTTGATACATACATAAGAATACATTCCCTCGAATGGGATACGAACCCATGACCTCTTGTTCACTAGACAAGGGCTCTACCAACTGAGCTATCTGGGATTTGAATTCAATTCGATATAAAACCCTTTATGCATGTATCGTTGCCATATGGCCCGCATAGCCGCTAAGGTCACACACGATAAACACATAACTAATTTTATAATCATAATTGCTATTTGTAATATTAAATAGTAGTTCTTTGAAAAGTTTAATGAATTTACATAGTGACTTTAATTATGTCGAGTTAATACATTATCATATTAACAATAATACATACTTAAAGGGTTTCTATCGAATGAAATTCAAATCCCTGATAGCTCAGTTGATACAACCCTTGTATACCGAAAAAGAGGTTATGGGTTCAAATTTTTATAATTACGATCAAGAATTCAAATTCATGAAACTTTTCAAGGATTACTATTTAATGTTGCAAATAGCAATTATGATTATAAACTTAGTTATATGTTTATCGTGTGTATAACCGTAGCGAAATGCGGGTCACGTTGTAAAACACACATAGTAACTGTAACTATGTAAAAATAATACATTATCATATTAGCAATAATAGATAGCTACATAACGAGTTTCTATCGAATACAATTCAAATCCCTGATAGCTCAGTAAAGCCCTTGTCTAGCGAACAATATCGAAGGAATATCTTTTTCTGTATGTATTTAAAAACATTTAAATTCATCTAATTACAATTAAGAATGAAAATTCATTAATTTTTTCAAAGAAATGTTTTGTAATAAATTAAATATGTAAATCCATCATTGCACATGTCCCGGGCCCCACTTTTAAGAAAATATTACCAGCTATAATTTTATAGCGCGTTAATGCTACTCAAGATACGGTTTCCTGTTTAAAATAAAGCCATTCAACGGAAATGGTTGCTTTTATCAAAATCTGTCGGAGATTTGTTAGAACAACTTTATTTTCAACTAAATCCTAACTTTAAACAACCATTAAAGTTTTGAACACGACAAGCCTAAAACTGTATTTTACATCAAATTTTTTGGGGATTCAGTTAATGTGACGTCGTGGTTCGTAGGTGATGGAATGTCGTGTGCATAGATTAAGGGTAGGACTGCTAAGGCTGAACCTCGTGGTGCGCCCGATGTTGGTGAGAATGGTTCAGAAGTGGTTGTGCCTATCCTCACCTTCACATATCTGTTAGATAGGTATGAAAGAAGGAGCTGGACGAGGTGAATTGGGATGTTAGTGTTTTGTGTATTAGTCCGGCGGTAGCAGTTTTGATGGTTGAGGGATCTGGAAACGCTGGTGTTTAGACTAACTAGTTGGGCCTGAAACCGAATTGGCTATATGGGATGACGTCGTTGGCTTCGGGCTAGCCTCTGAGCCTTCTGGACGTAATTGTTTCTAAATATTTGTGCTTGAAACTTAGTACTGATATTGGTCTATATGAGACGGGTTGTGTGGGGTCCGAACGCGGTTTAACCTTCATTACGGTGGAAGCAGACTTCCATTCCGTTGAAAAATATGAGAGTGACAGGTATTGGTTGAATATTTGGATTAATTGTGTGATGGTGGCTGGTGGTAAGTTGCGTAATTAAGTTTGTTGAGGCCGTCTTGTTCGGTAGCTGTATCTGTGGATGTCGGATTAAACGGCCCTTTTACGTTAGTTCGTATGAGACATCGTTGCTCAGTCTGAGACCCTCAAGGTTTTGCTATAATTGAGCTCTGAGGTCGTTATGGAACGACGGATGGCCTGTAGTAGAGAAAGTGTCTTGGAGGTGTAGCTGAATAAGTCAGCCTTCTCCAGATCGTAAAACCACCACTCTTTGATGAAATGTTTGAGTTACATGGTACTAATCCAGTTTTTCTAAAAACAAATGGTTGAGCCGTATGATTCACTCTTTAATGATGCACCTCATTCTTCCAATTTTCTTTTAACACACGGAAGACAGCAACGTCCATCGGTTAACTAATCTGAGTGGAATTTGGAAAAAGTGCTACAAATATAATTCCGTGAGAATGAAACACGTTCGTTTCCTTTCCTTTTCTTAAACAATTAGTGGATTGCAAATAAATTAAGAATGAATATAAACGTAAAAGTGGCTGGAGAAAAAATTTACGTTTTATTCGTACTAGCGCCGAAAATTGCCATTTTTTGTACTAATGAAACAAATAACTATTGTTGATTTAAACGAATGAACTACTTGTTTATTAGCGTAACTACGATAGATAGAAACCCTAGATCAGTATGCATTTAAGTTAAGGGTGGTGTTAATGAAGAAAAATAAATTACACTTTTTTTTTCCGTTTATTGTCGTCTATAGTACCGTTTTTATTGGGCCTAACGCGTAAATAATTAAATGATGATGAAAACGTCAAAATTAATGCGTTTAAGTGTCAAGACAGTCAAAAAAAGCGCGAACTAGATAAATCCATAAAGTACAACTTTATCACCGATATTTCAGTATACAGGGTGTCCCAGGAGTTCGTACCAAAAACATGGGAGATGATAGAGGGACTAAAAATAATTATAGTACTTCATATAATATGTTTGCCTTAAGCCGTTCGTTAACGAACTATAGGGCTCTAAAGTTGGGAATTAAAAATTGTTTTTTATTTATAATTATTAAATGATTTATTGGAAATTAATAAAATTTTAACCGTTTATAAACACCATAAATGGACACTTGGTGGCGTCATAAACAAGTCTGCATTACACTTGTGAACTCAGGCACGGACTAAGTTCAATGGTTGACGCGGCAATATTTTTTAAATATAACTTTTTTTCACTTACAAGTGCCACAATTAAATTTCTTAAACATTTCTAAAGGAAAAAACAACCTCTTGTGACATCTCGATAAAATTAACGGTTTAAGAGATACAGGCAATTTTATATCGCACTGCACACCCATCTGATCATTTTTTAAAATGTACATTTATAAAAATAAAACGTACTTTTTTTTACTCGTTTTATTATTTACAATGGTGATGTTAGAAACACTTTAATGAAAACGAATAGATCTTAATTTCACAAAATTTAAGAATAACAACAAAACCCTTAAAAATGAATAACTACATTATTTCTAGGACTGATGAATGTTTTCTGTAATAGAGATTGATCGTGGCTCCACCAAGTAGTACATTTTAAAAGTAGATTTAACTGTTATGGCGGAAAATTGGAAATAGTACGGGGCCCGCATACTACCTCTGTTAGGGTTCATAAACTTGTCACAAAGTCTTAGCTCCACTGCAGCGGTTCGTCTAGTCTGTGACGCCCCGTACTAGTGTATGTTTAAAACGTAGATGTAGATTTCTGTAATTATTATTATGGTACGAAAACTTAAAGTTTAAAATAGCATTAGGCCTCCAAAGGTTGTCCTGGAGTAAAACTTACATTGTACGGACCACCTCTCTCCCGATTAATATAGCGGACATAAAAAGATAAAAGGTTTTAATGGTTTATTATATGCGAATCAATAACTACAAAGTTTAAATCCACAAATAAGTGCCCCCATAATGCTATTAATTAAAGAAAATATCGTAACACTCATACCTTTATCTAATTAACTAAACAAATGAACTGAGATCGAGTCTATAAAATAACTGCTGACGCTATTACAGAGTTGGTTTAAGACGTCATTCCGTAAGGATAATAATATCTTAAAATCTTCAATAGTATTTTCTTTCATTGTGTGTATGTAGTATATTGAGTATCAAGAACAGTAAGGGACGTTTACCGGTCGACGGCCATGTTTGGAGACTGAGCGATAGCGAAACCTCCAATTTGGCCGGAGACCGGTACAACCGTTAATGTTCGTGATGCTCATACTGTTTTTTGCACGATTGTATTAAATTTACTACAGTTGAAATTATTTAATTTCTTCTAAATAAACGAAAAGTCAAAAAGCGTTTCTCTAACCTCGATTTTTCGCGCTTTTCGAGTTTACTATTACTAGAAGTGAAATATGAGAAGCTGCATAGTGTCTTTTTGTCAAAATGACAGCAAAAAATTAAAAGAAAATCTACAATTTTTCAAGTGTCAAAAATAATTATATAATTACAAGTATTTGCCTTCTTGCATACATGGCGGCTTATGTTTACACAGTAAACATAGTGCGGAATTCCTAATACCCTCATACGCAGTTTCAATTCGGATCATACGTGGTTTCAAGGATTGTTTATCTAGTTATTAAGTAAGATATCTATGGGTAGAATACAAAATCTTCAATTTTGGTCTCATGCCAGCAAAGTAAGGGGGGATGGTGGTTGTGGAACTGGCGGAATTTAAATTTTGCTACCATGCAATACAAATCAATCTCAAGCACCACGAAACAAACATTTTATTAATTAATTAATAAAGGTAGGCTGTCCTTGAAAATGGAAATATGATGTTCACGTTCTTTGCGCGTAATCAAAAATCCCACTACTTAGATATCAATTATTTTTAAAAGCATATTTGTATGTTTGCGATAGTGGTGTATTTTTAAACTAACGAATGTTGTCTGTAATAGAAGCATTGACCTAACCTAAACCGTGCGTTTTTCTCGTCATCACACGTTTTAGGTTAGGTCAATACACGTACAACATTAGGTTAGATTAATAAACGCACGGTGTAGGTTAGGTCAATGCTCGCGCAAGCGAGCATTAACCTAACCTAAACCGTGTGAGAGACGAGAGAACAAAGAGACGAGAGAAGCGAGAGAGAGAGAGAGAGAGAGAGAGAGAGAGAGAGAGAGAGAGAGAGAGAGCTTTATTTACCTTTTTTAATATCAAAAATGATCCTATTGTTTTCTTTTTAAATATCTACTAAAGCCAGCCAGCACTTGTTTTTAAATCGTGTATTAACCATAACAGTTATAAATTTTGATGTATATCTATGATAATACCAACGAGCTATTAATTATCATTTATTTTTGAAAGTAATTTGTATGTATACACAATATACTGTTAAAGGTTGACTTTACAATCTCAAGGTGAAAATCATTTTAAAGTATGTTGTACATAAAAATCGTTTTTTATAAATTTATATAGGTAAAATTTTGCGATGCGATGCTATGGTTAATGCGAAAAGACAGGTAGATGTGAAATTACAATACGTGTGATAGGTTTTTTTTAGCTATTTGTATATTTAAGTTATACATTCTAAAAAATTACTTTATGTTAGTGACTAGGAAACCAATAACCAGTTTATGTTAACTATTCATAAGTAAAAAACACAGAAAGTGGATTTATTAAGACTATATATAAGTGACAGGAACACAACAGTTATTAGAACAGCCGAGAGAAAACACATGACTATTATATATATATATATATATATATATATATATATATATATATATATATATATGACGTCATAAACCAACTCTACAATAGCATCAGCAGTTATTCTATAGACTCGATCTCAGTTCATTTCTTTACTTAACTACATAAAGGTATGAGTGTTACGCTATTTTTTTTATTAACAACATTATGCGTGGCACGTATTTGTGGATTTAAACTTTGTAGTTATGGATTGGCATATAATAAACCTTTCATCTTTTTATTCCCGCTATATCAATTGGGGGAAAGGTGGTCCGTGCAATGTAACTATGACTCCAGGACAACTTTTGGAGGCATAATGCTGTCTTATGAGTTGGTATGGAGGCCCCAGTATTAGAATGCTATTTTAAACTTTAAGTTTTCGCACCATAATAATTACAGAAATCTACATGTAAGTTTTAAAAATACACTAGTAGGTGGCGTCACAAACAAGCGGGGTCGCTGGAGTGCAGCTAAGACTTTGTGACAAGTTTAGGAGCCCTAACGGTGGTAGTCTGCGAGCCCCACACTATTTCCAATTTCCCGCCATAACAGTTAAGTCTTAAGTCTATTTTTAAAACGTACTACTCGGTGGAGCCACGATCAATCTCTATTACAGAAAACATTCATTAGTCATAGAAATAAAGCACTAGATGGCGACACAAATTCAAATTTCGCGCAAAAATATACGGCTAGGTGGAGCCACCTGTATTACAGAAAACATTCATTAGTCATAGAAATACACAACTAGATGGCGACACAAACAAATTTCGCGCCATGAGGGTCACGACAAGGGGGCGAAGACCCCAACACAAGTTCCTATACCTGTCTTACAAGTTAGCATTAGGGCCCCCTTATTAGAATACTATTTCCAGCAGAGGGGGCCACGACAAGGGAGCGCAGACCGTAACATAAGTTCGAAGACCTGTCTTACGAGTTAGCATTAGGGTTCCTTATTAGAATAAAAATTCAAATTTCCCGCTGAGTAGATTAGGTTGACTAAAGTAGATTTGCTTCTGAATCTGGCTAGCCAAGGTTAACTCTAGGAGCATGCCCAAGACCAATTCCAGAGCCAAACCCCAAGGTCGACCCCAAGGTCAAATTGCGTCATCGAAAATTCCCAAGGTCAAAAGTGAAAGAGGTGCCCCACTTCTACTAACATACTGTTGCCGATAATGAAATTGTCATTTATAAATGGAACGACAACAATGTTGTAAATGTTTCCAATGCTTTATCAGTATTTCTCCTAAACAAGGTAAAGAGATTCTCCCAATCCGAAAAAAATATTTGTGTAGATCAACCAAAACATAAAATTCTATAATGAAAATATGGGAGGTGTAGATACGGGTGACCAAAATCTTAGTGAGTATAGGGTGGCAATGAGAGGAAAGAAATGATACTTCCCCGTGAAAAGATACTAATTGATAATAGGTTTCATAAGAAAAAAGGACCAACCACATTAAAATTGATTATACCACCCCACACATTAACTGACCATCGATGCTGGTGATCAACAACTCTTAAGATATGTGGATTAGTATCTGAATAGTCATGATAGTTATGTGTATTAATAATGCCATTATTGTGAAAAGTTGGCTCATCCGTAAATAGAATGTTATTAACAAAATTGGGTTCTTCGTTGACTTTAGTAGTTACCCACTGGCAGAAAGATTCAAGATTTTGAAAATCTATTTCACTTAAAGCTTGATGTTACAGGATTTGATAAGGATACAATTTGTTTTTTTAATAAAGCTGAAAACTGTATTTCTAGGTGTGTACTTAGCTCTCTGGTACTAGTTTGCGGATTTTCTATGAGATGCCACAACTTGAAACTCAATTTCTTCACACTTCCACAATTTATAAATCTCTCAGCTACATTCATAAACGATTCTTTCCGCGGCTGTCTTCTCTCTGGGTATCGTTCACAGTACAAACGGGTAGCCAGCAAAGCATTTCTTTGAGCTTCGCCGTAAATAAAGATCATATCGACCATTTCTTCTTTGGAAAAATGCATTTTATACAAAAATTGACAAAACGACAATCCAAAAACACAAACTAATGGAATAATATTTTAATGATTATACAAACGTCAAAACAATAGATGCAATTGATTTGTTTTGTTCAATTCTATTGTCATGGTAAATTTGTATTTTAGAATATTTTTACGTAAAAGCGTCAATATCTCAAGAAGGGCCCGTCTTATGGCTATGAAACCTATTATCAATTAGTATCTACTTTTCATGGGGAATCAAAATGTGAAAAAATATACAGGGTGTTGCATTTGAAAAAATTGAGAAAAATTACATTTCGCGTAAGTTAATCATTCTGTATAGTTTTACATGTTTTCGAAAAGTTTCCCAGTTTGTTTGTTAGTAGACCATTATGAATAGTCGGTGGTATAAAGCGTGGTGACAACGCTCGCATCGTGGTTCCAAAGTTATCTCTATTTTGGTACTAAAGTGACGATATCTGCAGAACGGTTAGTGATACAGATACATATTTCTATACTTTTATTCTAAATGTAACAGTGAATCAAAAAATGCAAAAATATACAGGTTGTTCCATTAAAAAACAGGTTTGGTTTGGCATATTTTTGTGAATCACCCTGTATATACCTAAATATTTGTAGAATGTCGGTCCAATGATCGTGTATTACCGCACCAAAATTGGTTTTGATATCTCTAATAGGTAAGGAGCAATCCTCCGTCCACGCAGTAGACACCCACCCTGTATATGTGTATATATTTCTTATAAATTGTTAATAAATGTAGGGTTTATTGTTACCGGTTTTCAAGATACGGCGGGTTTTAATTTTTTCGACAGAGTTGCCATAAAAGTGACCCTGCATGTTCCAAACTAGAGTTACAGAAATATGCCCAAGGAAAAATTTGAAGAGCACAAAATTTCCTCCAGGAATCTTGAATCGATTCGAAACAAAGTCATTATTCACCATGTTTAAGACTTGAATCAATTTCAAAATACGATTTTTTCAAACTTTATGGCGTATTTCCAAGAGCAATAGTCTTTTATGGGGACCCACTTGATGTACGGCTAAGAAGGAAAAACTTCTGTATTCTGTAATAACTGAAGCTACAAAAACTGGAACACCCTGTATATATATATATATATATATATATATATATATATATATATATATATATATATATATATATTACAGGGTCCGAACAAGAGCGCCTTCTTATATATCTTCCGTTTTATATAAAGCTAGATTAATAAAATTTGGAATGCATTGATAGTTTAGTTGTGTGCATATTTTAAAATTATTCACGCGAATACAGGTTGTTTATTTAAAGAGGACCAAATTATTATAAAAAATTTAAATGGAACACCCTGTATATTATTACTTTTTGAATTCTACACATTGTTCTAACAAATTCGCAATATATTTCCCTATCCCTAAATATAGCCGTTATTGAGTTATTTCGATTTTTCTACAAAAATTCAAATTAGAGTTCGCTTTGAAAATGTACCTCCTTAACTGTTGAAAAATAAAAGTTATCTAATTCATATGAGAATAACTACACAGATAGAGCTTCCTTTTAATGTGAAGAAAATGACATAATTGCATACAGGGTCCTTATAATTGACTTGCCAATCAACCATTATTCGAACCAGTAAAGTTTACTTTTCAAATAAAACACCCTGTATATTATTACATTTTTGGTTTCTACATATTAACCCTTATCAGTTAGCATACACTCTCTATCCTAAATATAGCCGTTTCCGAATTATTTTCAATTTTTCAAAATGTATAAGATTATTGAGACATTTTTAAATCTATGGCCTTGTATAGATAAAAAAAGAACATCATAAAACAATTGTATTAAACATTAAAAAACGCAAAGAAACTAATATATTATGATAGAAGACTAATTACAATTTTTGTACTGGAGGCATTGCATGTTAACAAGAATTTGACAAATATTTACTTCAATTTCAAGTAAAATTCTAAAATCAAGTGTGTTTCTTATAAAAATTGAATGTTTGACGTAAATAAATAAAACTGTAGTTAACGTGTTGGGTGTTGCAGAAAGAAACTGTTTATTGGCCAGCGCAATTTATGCTGAAAGATATGCAGATAGAAGACATCCAAACGCAAGATCGTTTCAGAAAGTTATGAGTAGATTTATTGCAACTTCATGTGCCATTTACTCCAAACATGAACGTGTTAAACCTTCTACAAGTGAAGATAGTGAATTGAGGGTTCTTCTCGCCGTCGAAGAGGATCATCACAGAAGCCAAAAGGATATAAGTGAAATAGTTGGTATAAGTCAGAGATCAGTAGGCCGTATTTTAAAGAAAAATCGCTTACATCCCTATCATATTCAGTTACACCAAGAATTGAGCGATGCAGACTTCATCGAGTAAGATTTTGTAACTGGGCCAGAGAAAAAATTACTCAAAATCCAAATTTTTTTTATAATATTTTATGGACAGACGAATCAACATTTCATAAGAATGGATTTGTTAATACACATAATTTTCATTATTATTCCTCAGAAAATCCACGTTTATTAAGACAAGTTGATAATCAACATAAGTGGTCTTTAAGTGTCTGGGGTGCCATCGTTGGGGATTATGTCATCGGTCCATTCTTTTTTGATGGACACTTGAATGGCGAGAAGTACCTTAACTTTTACCGGGCTTATTAGAAAATATTACTCTTGATATTAGACCCACAATGTGGCACCAACTTGATGGCGCTCCTGCTCACTACTTTGCAGACGTAAGAGATTATCTCAATAGTCTTTCCAAATAAATGGATTGGGCGAAATGGACCTGTGAGGTGACCAGCTAGGTCCTCTGATCTGACAAGAATAGATTTCTTTTATGGGGATACATAAAAGTATTGTCTGTAGGAAACCACCAACCACTGCCGAAGATATGCGTAATCGTACAACACAGGCTTTTCATAGCATTACACCTGAGTTGTTGCGTAGAGTCGAACAATCTTTAAAGATCGACTTCAGGTCTGCATCCGAGAAAACGGACAACATTTTGAAAATTATTATAAATCATTACCGCTAATGATTAGCGTTAAATTTTTTTTTTTTTATTTTATTAGTTTTGTATTTTTAGAAATAATTTTAATAATTATAGTGTATTAGTTTCTGTTGCGTTTTTTAATTTGTAATACAATTGTTTTCCACGGTTTTTTTTTCTATTTATACGAGGCCATGGATTTAAAGAAAATGTTCCAATAATCTTATATATTTTGAAAAATTGAAAATAATTCGAAACGGCTATATTTAGGACAGAATTGTATATCGAATTATAAGGGTTAATATGTAGAAACCAAAACGGAATATATACAGGGTGTTCTATTTGAAAAGTAAACTTTTACTAGTTGGAATAATGTGATTGGCAAGTCAATTGTAAACACCCTGTATGCAATTATGACATTTCTTTGCATTATAAGAAAGCTCTATCTGTGTACTTGTTCTGATATAAATTAGATAACTTTTGTTTTTCAACGGTTAAGGAGTACATTTCTCTGTAATTTCAATTTTATAAAAATCGACATAACTCAAAACGGCTATATTTAGGATAGGAAATATATTGAATTTGTTAGAACAATGTGTGAATTCAAAAAGTAATAATATACAGGTGTTCCATTTAATTTTTTATTATAGTTTGGTCATCTTATATATATATATATATATATATATATATATATATATATATATATATATATATATATATATATATATATACAGGGTTTTCCACGGTAGACGCTCGTTAGAAGTTTGTGGTTAGAAACAATTTAGAAATCTGAATTTTTGGACTTAAGGGTTATTTAAGATTCTCTTTAATTCTAAAATATTTTCAAGGTCATGTTACTTCCGGTTATACCGGAAGTCGCTACTAACTTCCTTATTTTAAATGGAACATCCTGTATATTATTTTATTTTTGGATTCTTGACAAAATTTTCCTATACCTTTTTCAACTGTTTCTTAGATATCTTGATTTTTCAAAATTTTGAAAGATGTAACCCTATTTTCAACACTGCATTTCTTACTTATTTTTGACTGATGGAAAGTGCTTCTGGAGTAGACAAAAGCATAAGAACTATACTTTTGAAATACTCATTGACAATTGATTTATTGCATACATGGTGTTCAAAATTTGATGAACTATTAAACAATTTTCAAAGTTGAAAACTTTGTTAATTCAAATGTGACACCCTGTATATTATTGGATGACTAGATGCAGCATTTAGTTATGCATCGTTTGGCTATAACATTACCTATACCTATTATCGACAATTTTCTTGTAAATTAATATTTTCTACTTTAATGTGATTTTTGACAGAAACTGAAATGTTTTTCAAAATAAAATGAACTTAATTCAACTACACAAATTCTATTTTATTAAAACAATGAAATAAAACAAGAAGATAACAAAATTGAGAGCATAATAACAAATGAAAACATAAAACAATTATTTGAACATAACTAGAAGAAAAGTGATAAAAAGAAAAATGAATCATTACAAATGTTCCACATGACCACCAATTTGATTTAAGCATTTTATAACTCGTATAACTCCGTATTTTTATAAAGCCGATAAAATTCCAAAACTGCAATCTAGTGAGCCTTGATTTTGACACGCATTAAAACATTGTTGTTGATTTAATGTCAAATCAGTACAATTTAAGTGATTTTGTAATTTTTAAGTACTGTTTATAATGGAATGTATTCAAGAATATTCTAACAATGATTTATTAAATTTGTTTTACACGCATGGTGAATGTGGACGAATTGTTAGGCGAACATGCAGGTTGTTTAACGAACGGTATCCACACTACCATTAATGACACCTGGAAAATTTGCAAGAATTGAAACTCGATTTATTGCAACTGGAAGTATAAGGGCAACTCGAACGCATTTAAAGCCAGTAATAGATACTGAAGTTAACGAGGTGAACGTGTTAGCTTATTTTCACGCTTATCCACGAACTTCAATTACAGCAGCTGCACTGGATTTGGATATTTCACAAACATCAATCCACAGAATATTAAAGAAGTATAAAATGCATCCTTTTCGGTAATAACTGTGCAAGGATTACATCTTGGTGATCAGGCACGACGAGTTAACTTTGTGAATTTATTCTTGTACAAATGACCGAATATCCGAGATTTACTTCACAACATTATTTGAACCGATGAATCAAAATTCAGTAGAGAAGGAATTTTCAATCGCAAATAATCACTACTGGGCACAAGATAATCCTCATGTAACAAGAGAACGTAATCACCAGTTCCAAATTAGTTTTAACGTTTTTCATTTAGTTATGGATAATAGAGTGGCATATCAAGTGTACGATGAAAATTTGAATGGGGCAAGATATCTTGAAATTCTCCGTGGATTTGTTATGGATTTTCTAAATACTCTACCTGCATGTGACAGGGCAAACAGTTGGTATCAGGTGGATGGTGCTCCGCACATTCCACTATAGCTGTACACCAACAGTTGACATTGATGTTTGAAGATCGGTGGATTGGACCACAAGGACCTTGGAATTGGCCACCGAGATCACCGATTTGACGCCCTGGACTTGTACCTTTGGGGTCATATAAAAGAATTAGTGTACTCTAGGCCAGTTCAAACTAGAGAGGAATTGCTAAATCGTGTTCACAATGCATTCAATAGTATGTGCCACGCGAAATTCGGTGATGTATTTCGCAAGGAGTATATGATAGAGTTATAAAATGCTTAAATCAAATTGGCGGTCATGTGGAACATTTGTATTGATTCATTTTATCTTTTTATCACTTTTCTTCTAGTTATGTTCAAATAATTGTTTTATGTTTTCATTTGTTCTTATGCTCTCAATTTTGTTATTTGTTGTTTTATTTATTGTTTTAATAAAATAGAATTTGTGTAGTTTGAATTAAAACAAAATATTAATGAACAAGAAAATTGTCAATAATAGGTATAGGAATGTTATAGCCAAACGATGCATAACTAAATGCTGCATCTATTCATCCAATAATATACAGGTCACATTTGAATTAACAAAGTTTTTCAACTTTGAAAATTGTTTAATAGTTCATCAAATTTGAACACCATGTATGCAATAAATCAATTGTCAATGAGTATTTCAAAAGTATAGTTCTTATTCTTCCGTCTACTCCAGAAGCACTTTCCATCAGTCAATAATAAGTAAGACAAGCAGTGTTGAAAATAGGGTTACATCTTTCAAAATTTTGAAAAATCAAGATATCTAAGAAACAGTTGAAAAAGTATAGGAAACCCTTATAAGACTTATCCTAAAATTTGTCAAGAATCCAAAAATAAAATAATATACAGGGTGTTCCATTTAAAATAAGGAAGTTAGTGGCGACTTCCGGTATAACCGGAAGTAACATGACCTTGAAAATATTTTAGAATGAAAGAGAATCTTAAATAACCCTTAAGTCCAAAAAATTCAGATTTCTAAATTAAACTTCTAATGAACGCCTACTGTGGAAAACCCTTATATATATATATATATATATATATATATATATATATATATATATATATATATATATATATATATATATATATATATATATATATATATATATATATATATATATATATATATATATATATATATATATATATATATATATATATATATATATATCTGTGTGTACACGACGGAGCGCTGAATAAGCTATATTTACAAATCTTAGGAAGACCAAGTTGAACAGGAGTGAAGTTTGAAATTTTACTCAAAATTGTTTACTGCTACTTTCTTGAATTTTATTGTTATTAAGTAATATATGAATAACTTTTTTATGAATTATGTAGGTTTTCGCAATTAGACGTACGTCGTGTTTAGCTAGATCTTCAAGCCGAACGCAGATCACTTATAAGTTATATCACGTGATGTATGAACAGTTTGGTATTAATACGATATAAGTACGCTATAAGCTGCTGTATTTCAAATTCAAATTTTATTTATAAATTCATGGTATTCATTCTCTTATTGTAGCTACAGCTAATTAGGGAGTTTTTTATGTTACTGGGTACAAATTCGGATTCCACATTCTGCCAGTCATAAACTAGACTAGATCATAAAGCAACTAAGCTCTGTTTATAAAATACTTTATGTTGCAATATTATTTATACCTACCTATAAGATTAATATTTTGATGGCATTAGCGGTTGCCCTTGACTACCTTCCAGTTCTCTTACATGGCTAAATTTGTAGCAATATTTTTAATTAATAATAATGAAAATGTCAGGGCCAGATTCTCGCAAGTGTATATTTTTTTATTTTATATTATTTAATTCAAACGTTAATAAAGTTGAATTGAAATTATATCTATAAACAGATAAAAAAGTTTAAATGCTACGACTAGTTTAACCTGCGCACAAACTATCCCTTTTTATATCATTATCTCTGTCAACCCCACGCAATTTTATCATCGATCGAAATGCTTGTTGTGAATTGCTCGAAACCAAGAACAAAGAGGTTTATTTTCTAACAAAGAAACTTTCCACAGAATTTAATCCGTATATGGGTAAGTTTTCTTTGTCATCCCTTTAGATTATTAACCGCTTGAAAAACATGCGTAAAAAATGTGTAGGTCCTTTTAAATAGATCAGCTGATTGGTATTTACATGTACATAGATTTAACTTACGAATTATTTATTTTTAACACTTACCTTAATTTAGTAATTGTAATATAAAAGAAGGTTAAAAGAAGGGGTCGAAAAAAAAAATTATGAAAACACACTCTCAAACCGAATATACCAAACATTCAGCCCAGCTGACTACCTACTGAACCAAGTTTTAGCCCTTGACATCCCTTCCACCACTTTTACGAATAAGAAATAAATGTCTGGATACTGCGCATCTGCATTTCATTTTAGTTATTATTATGATAATTTATTACACTTTTTAAAGTATACACTGACTTGAAAGTCACAAATGAAGAATTATTTTTTCGTTTTCTTAGAATTTTTCAGTACCTTTTATAGATTTACGTGCAAACCTTTACGTACATGTTTGTCTCCTCGTTTCGTCTTAAACTGGAAAATTGGGAATTTCGTTAAATATTCACTTAAGTTTAACCATTTGGCGGTATTACAAAAATTTATGAAATACTTTATTTCTCCCGGTAGATTTGCTTACAAAAAAATGCAATTAACTAAAATTATGCACAAAAAATTTCAAATCTGATTCGTTTCACATTAGAACGGAAATATTGCCAATTTGAAATTGTTTAAATATTATTTTTGGTAACTATATAAAGTATGCCAGTAAGAAAGAGCCATTCATTTACATATATCTGATCAGAACACTAATGGTTAAATGTTACTTCCGCGTTTTTGCAAATTTAACTGTCTTAATATAGATAAATTTAGACAAGAAGGATGTGTTTAAAAATTACAATGTTACAACAAACAGCACAAGATTAGAATAATTAGAATTCCAAATATGTAATCGACTGCATAAGTTCCTGTATTCTAACAATTTGTACAATATTAACAATTAATACTCTACAAAAATCAGTTTTTCTATGTACATGCTAAAGCAGTGGCGGCGATAACATTGAAATCAATTAGGGATTTTCAAGTGACGTCACAACGTGTGACCTGATATGGACATGGACAACTTTAACACACGTTCTTATGGGATGTGATTATTTTCTGACAATTTTATCGAAAATCGTAGGCGATGAAAATGTTTCTGTGCTAATACTTGTAGATGAGGATTGTATGGATACAATTCACCAGAAATACGTGAATGAAGTGAACAATTATCCTACATAATATTGAAAAGTTCGTGCAATTTTTAGGTTAGTTATCATCAAACTCGTCAAATTAATGAATTACATTCAAGATAAGGCTCTTTTGGCTATAATATGTTATAAATTCGTTACTACACTGGAATACCAAGCTATAAGACTTTCAATATAATATTTACAAAATTAATTGAACCTTATATCAAAATAGCACCACAAGCAGTTATTACAAACAAGGTTAATCATTTTTTGATAGTGTTAATAAAACTCATGTTAAATTTAGATGTTACTTTGTTTTCTTATACATTTCATGTTAGTATCCCCACTATTTCTACAATTTTCTATTCGACACTAAATGTAATGTACAGGTTGTCCCATTTTCGTATGTTTTACGGGGTATCTCGCTTATTTTTTAGGTTAGAACTTTGCGGTTTTCGTGACACCGTGCTACTTTTTAATAAAACCAAAGATGCACTAATCAAATTTGCCATAGCCATCTTAGTTTTTGTGCTACAGGGTGATTTTGGAAAAATTGCATTTTCAGTCATCCCCTGTAACTTTGTTATTGTCAGACATATTAAAGAAGTAAAAGCTGATATTTGTAGATTTTTTACGTAGAATCCAATGGCGATACTCAGATTTTTTTTGGGGTCACAGTTTTTGAGATATTGACATAACCTACTTTTTTTTAATGGTAAGAGCTTTTCAAAAATATAGCATAGTCTATATTTATTTTTATAAATAACGTGACAAATTGATTTTTTTCTATAATTTACAATGACAAAAAACAAAATAATTAATTAATCACAAATATTGTTCAAATTGCAGACCATTATGTCTCCTACAAGTTTCACAAAGTTTATAAATTCTTTTAATAGCATTTTCCAAAATAAATGATTGTCTTCGTAATTTTGCAACAGCATTTTCCGTTGCAATTTTTAACTGTTGCATGTTGGCATATTGCCTTGAATAAATTTTTTTCTTTAAATACCCCCACAAAAAAAAATCCAAAACCGAGAGATCCGGTGATTGTGGTGGCCATCGAACAGGTCCAATCCATCCCCTAGAAAAACGTTCATTTAGCCAGTTTTGTATTATTCTAGCATTGTGGGCTGGACCCCCATTCTGCTGGAAGAATATATCGTTCACTTGAGCCAGTGCAATATCTTCTAAAATCTTCATAGTTTTTTCTTGTAGACTTTGTAAGTACCCATTAGAATTTAGGTTTTCTTCATAAATCTTGTAAACTATTTTTCGGTTAAAAATAAAGCAGGAGACATTAAATCCGAACCTGCCTTGACGCTCTCTAGGAAAATCACGTGGGTGTGTTCTTGACTCCAAAACCGCGAGGCGTGTCTATTAAGAATTCCCGAACTTGTTAAATGTGCCTCGTCTGACCAAATTTTTTCTTGTTCAAAATTATTGTCCTGAGTTTTCATATTTATAAACCAATTGCAGAACTCAATCTACGTTCAGCATCACCAGGGTGCAGATGATGAACAAGTTTATACTTGTAGGGTTTGAATTTGTTTTTAAAATCTTTTGCACTGTTGTTTTAGACACACCGGTCTCTTCATCTATTTTCCTGCACGAGGTTTCAGGAGTGGCTTGAACAACTGCTAAAACGTTGATCTCTGACTCTCGTTCTCTTTGTTGTAAACTCGGGGTCGAGGTTTGTCAAAAGATCCATGTTGGCAAAGATTAAATTTTAATTTTGAAATATTCTTCTGTCGGGTTGTCTTCTTTCGGGATATCTATATGACAAAATAGGTATATAAAATAAATACAAATTCTAAGGTAAAGATTAACTGACCTGTTCAGATAGAGTTCTAAGGCCTGGTCTGCGTTTTCATTAAATAATATAAAGCAAAATTTAATGTTAACAAAACTCAGTGTTGCCTTATGTCCGCCAAAAAAGATCGATCATTTCGTGTTGTAAGTATGAATGGCTCAGTTCTTAAGTT
This sequence comes from Vesta saturnalis, assembly GCA_036346205.1. Classification (NCBI taxonomy): domain Eukaryota; kingdom Metazoa; phylum Arthropoda; class Insecta; order Coleoptera; family Lampyridae; genus Vesta; species Vesta saturnalis. The sequence goes on along the minus strand of JARFJB010002231.1, from coordinate 13,756,907 downwards.
TTCAGACTCTATTACTCTGTTGGGTATGACTGTATCTTCAAATCTCTCATGGGTTGACCATCTTCTGACAGCTACCAAAACAGCTGCTTGTAAAATAGGCTTTTTGTACAGATCTAAGCAGTACTTTACCTCTCGACAACTCCTTCTGCTGTATAAGGCCCAAATTCGGTCTCATCTGAATATACTTCACCGCTGTTAGTGCTCCCCAATACGCTCTCGATATCGTTGATCGTATTCAAAAGAGACGATTAGCTATAAATTACCGTCCTTAACTTCTCACATACAGTCCCTTGAGCATAGAAGGATGGTTTCAGTTCTTTCTTTGTATTATCGTTATTACAACGGCTATTGCTGTGAATTATATTCTTTGATACCATCTCGGGCTATCTTTGCGAGAAACACTCGGTTTGCTCATTCACATCATCAGTATGCACTACAAATCTCCACTTGTCGTACCAAACGGGCGTAATTCACATTTTTCTACTCTGGAATGATATCCCTAGTTCCTGTTTTCCTCTCACTTATGATATGAGAAAATTTAAGGTAGCTGTTGATAGGTATCTATTGGCAATTCATTATCCCTCTATCCATCCTCCTAAGCGTTCCTGAGTGCTTTAGCACGATAGGCCTAATTTAGCCGTTCAGGTCCACAATTATAAAAAAAAAGGTATTCATATCATATTTCTCAAAGTTTTCAAATTTTTGGTTTCGGTCCATATTAAAAAATAATTAAACAACAACAACAACAAGAACAAGAACGATAACAATAAACAAAAACAACGAATAACAATAAATATCAGCACTAAATTTGGGAAAATGTAACCAGGAATAATTTGAGAGAAGCAGAAACTTCAAAAATCAAATACCTAAGTAATGGCAGAACGTTAATTATTTTGTTTTTTGCGTTACCATAGTTACCCACGGCTATCCACTATTATCAATGTAAATTATAGAAAACATCATTTTGTCACGTTATTTATAAAAATAAATATAGACTATGCTATATTTTTGAAAAGCTCTTGGCAAGGGGAAAAGATTTTAAAAAAATATACAGGTTATGTCAATATCTCAAAAACTGTGACCTCTAAAGAAAATCTGAGAACGCCACTGGATTCTACGTAAAACATCTACAAATATCAGTTTTACTTTTTAATATGTCTGACAATAACAGAGTTACAGGATGACTGAAAATGCAATTTTTCCAAAATCACCCTGTAGCACACAAACTAAGATGGCTATGGCAAATTTGATTAATGCATCTTTGGTTTGATTAAAAAATAGCACGGCGTCGCGAAAACCGCAAGGTTCTAACCTAAAAAATAAGCGAGATACCCCGTAAAACATACGAAAATGGGACAACCTGTACTTTCGACTATGTAAATTTATTCTATGGCGTTAAAGAGACAAATTAATAAAAGCAATGCCACCTTGTTTTAAACAGGTATTTGGCAATAGAATCGCGATAATTATAGATTGCTTTGAAATTAAATTGCAAAATACAAAAAAACTGGAAATACAGTGCACAACTTGAGCTACCTGTAAACATCATCACACTGTGAAAGTTCATAAACTCTAACCCAACTATAATATACACTAATAATGTTCACTAATTAACTGTAAAATATCTTAACATCATATACTAACACTACAATAAGTCAATTATCGCGATTTTTTCTGGAGAAAACACTCAAAAATCACAGCAAAACACGTACGTTCCTATGAAACGCTAACACAAGTTGTCCAAGATCAGCTGTTAGAGGCGGAGCTTTTGACGTCAGTGTAACGTACTTGAAAATGCTTAATACTAACTGGAAAGGATACGAACGTAAATATTCATGGGGCAAACGTTAGACATGGGCAACCCGCCGTATTGTGGTATTCCCCTCTTTGTTTAACTCATTGCAGTTATGAATGATATAATGTCTATATTACAATTATACAAATTTTTATTTATTGTATTCTTGGTTTCAATGAATTGGCCGCAAATTACTTTTAGACTTTACTAGTCATTAAGGGTTATTAAAAAACAATTCAAAGAAATAAAATTTTATTCATACATAAAGAAGTCACTGATTATGGAACAAAATTAGTTTTGTTAACTTTTGACTTATACCTAACTTTTTTCAAAACCTTGATTCTGCAGCTTAGCATGGTGTGGCATTCGACATTTAAGATATTGATTTACAATTCCTTATATTAACTGCACTTCATGGAGATCTTCACAGATAAACTCGTGCGTTATTGGATGAGTAAGTTAAAATTCCTGCAGATTTGACGAAAACCTTTGTGTTGTTGCAGATTGTAATAAATATTTAATATTTTGTAATCTCATTGATCCAATTTTTGCAACATTCGATAATGCTTTTCTGCAAATTTTACTCCACGGCTTCAAAACATTACAGGTAATTACCAGGAAACAATATTGTATAACACAACGCAAAGCACGTGTTAATTCACATGGAACAAACAAGGATAGTTATACCACAACAGTTAGCTATTAATTTCTGCTGCCCCTGACACATAGTTTACAATGAGCGGGGCGGCTGGCTTCTCTTCCAGTTACTATACAGTTCTATGAGCGGTAGAATAATAATGGACACTCTCATTATACAGGGTGACTCATGGTCGATTGTATGTTAGACTTTTACGGAAAAAGAGACATAAGATCGTTCTGAAAATTTGGTTACTTGGGTAATTGGCTCTGCTCTATCCATCCTAAAATATTTCTAACAATGCGACGTTGCCGCTTCTACAGAAAGTACCATCACCTTTGAAATTTCAAATAGAACACCCTATATATTATTGCACATTTTTGTATGATACTTCCCTATACCTATCTTCAATGGTTTTCGAGAAATTAATTAATTTCCATATTTTATGTTCAAAATATAGCTCCATTTAAATGTTTATTATTGAGGTAATGAAGAGCTGAGATTTTATGAGTAGTTTACCAGGGTTATGTGTATCAGTTCTGTGTGAAGGAATTTGCTCTGCGTTATACGGCGTCGTTCAAAATTTTACCGCTACATACAAAAATGGTGAAGTTTATTTTTTTAAATGAACAACCCTATATATTATCACCAAATATCCTGAAAAAGAATTGAAGTGCCCTTCAAATGATATAACGCATTCCTATACCTAAATACCTAAAATAGTTCGGTTTCCGAAATAAAAGCAAGTTTCTGTAGAAATCTGATAATTTTGGCATGTTTCATGTTAATAGCCATGAAATATCAAGGTGGCCCACGTCATTATGAAAATGTGACAATTAATGCTTTATTAATAGAACGTTCGGGCGTTTATCAACTATAGTGAATTGAAAAGATTAAGAATGGAGGGAAATAGATATTCAGATGACGTTTTGATGAAGATGTTTATGCCTCATAGACAATTGTGATCAAATTATAAATTCCATGCGGGAAGTTCAATGAAATGTACCCGTTGACAACCATTGAACGAGAGAAAGTTTGTACGATTACAAAATAATATCATTCATTATGGGTAAATCTGAAATAGTAACGATATTTACCGAAGCCTGTAACTTCCGATGAAGACAACATCATAAATGTTTTATTATATTTTCACGCTTGTACTGAAGCGTTCTCAAGAAGTACAGAAGAAGATTAATTTAAGCTTAATACATGCTTCTGTTCAAAGGATGCCAGATAAATATGATATGCACCCATACAAGTTTATACAAGTTCAAGCTCTGAAACCAGAAAATCATTTAAATAGGCTACACTTTTGTGAAGCCATTCTGATCAGCATCCAATAAGATCCTAACTTTTTTAAGAAAATAATTTGGACAGGCTTCTAAATTTACCAGCGAATGGATTTTTAATAGGAGAAACGAACATTTCTGGGCGGACCATAAGCCAAATGTGTCCAGGAAATGGGATTTCAGGAAAGATTTAGTTTAGTGTTTTTTTTTTAAAGATAACCGAATAAGATTTATAATGAACCTTTAGCAAATATCTAAGGTCAGAGGTGAACGAATTTTTATAATAATCTGCCTTGTCCTTCCTACCTATTGGTTTCAACTGGATGGGGCACCGGCTCATTACATTGGGGAAATAACAACGGAGCTGTTCGAAATGTTTCACGATCGTTGGTTCAGACGTTTAGAACCGTGGCATTTGCCTGCAAGATTACCCGACCTCACACCATTTGATTTTTACTTTTGGGGTAATTTGAAAAGAAAAGTGTACATGACATCGATACGCAGTAAACAAGACCAGCGCCAGCGAGTGATCAGATGCATTGAAGAGATAGATTCCAGAGAGATACGGATGGCTACATATGAATCTGTGAGTATCCGGATTTTAAAATGTTTGGAAACCAACAGTTGTCATTTTGAAAATCTATTGTAAATGTTTTATTTTTTTTTACTTATTTTTTATTGTATTTTCATTGTTATTGGATATTTAACTGCATTTGTTATTTGATGTACTGAAAATAGTTTGTTTTAAGTTTCGACCCATAATTAATGAAATTATTTTGTAATCGTACAAACTTTCTCTCGTTCATTGGTTATAAATCAGGGTGCATTACACTGAACTTCCTGCATGTTCTTCCTATAATTTTGAACGACCCTGTATAACGCAGAGCAAATTCTTTCACATAGCACTAATACACTAGACCTTGGTACACGGCACACGAAATCTCAGCTTTTCATGAACCCAAATACCGCAGTAATAAATGGTTTAAAAGGAGCTATGTTTCGAACATAAAATATGGAAATGAGTTAATTTCTGGAAAACTATTGATGATAGGTGTAGGGAAATATCATACAAAAATAATAGAAAAACAACGGCGGAGTGGAAGATGTAATCCGTAAACCCACCACCGACCGTCAGTCACCCTGTATATTTTGTTGCTGCTATCCAAAATAACGTTTAATCGTTATCTTACAACTTAAAGATAATATTTAACAAACTGTTTATTTTGTCTTTCACTTCGTCGAATAAAAGGGATTTAAATAAAGGAGATTGTAATTTTTTAAAGCCAGGAAAATTAACCTTTCCTTCTTTCCGGGTCGATACAATGCGATATACCAAAAACCAAAAAAAAGATAGAATTTCGTTGATATGCCCGTTCATTTTGATGGGTGCGCTCTATAGTTTTTCCTTGGTGCGTTTGATGTATGAAATATACATTTTTTTCCATTTATTTTTTATTAACGAATTTTCTACATAATTATAGAACTGGATAAACGGTGTTTGGAGAGGAAATAAGTATGTACGAAAGCAAGGGTCACATATTTGATTCCCTCCCCAATCGGCAGGGCGGGCTGTTTGAGCTTTCCAAGCTCCTTTAGCCACAATTATGGATTCCCAGCATACATACATACATTACGTATATATGCATGGTGGAATTAAGGATGTGTGTGGTCAGGATAGGATCGGAAGGAACGGGGTTAGGGTTCTGAGGGGGAAACTACTACCCCAGCATTCGCCTAAGTAGCCGTACATGGTGTGTGTATATGCAGTGACCATGCCGCTACATGTGTATGAGGAAATCCCTATGTTATGTATGAACGGTTCGGGGTACAGGGATTTCTTCCGTAGTAATTTCGTATACTTACAGTAAAAGGATTTAATACAAAAACATCTGTTTTTAATTCATTGAACCTAATTTAAGATAAGCTAATTATAAAAACGAAATAGATATGAAAGTACTGACTATTTTTGCATAATATACGGGCCCTAACAACTAATGTTCGGACACTAAGGATATTTTTAAAAATCAACACGGAACTCCGCGCAAACCTATTATTTGTTTTGCTTGTGAATGAACATGGTTTAAACAATAAGTTCATACCTTATTTCTTATACATTAGAAGACAACCACAATTTTGAACTTGTACAAAATAAAAAAATAATTTACTGCTCAAATCACTTAGCAACTAATGGTTCGGATATTGTTATTTTAATAAGGTGTAACGACCCCTTTCGCTGTAATTACAGTCTGAATTCGTACAGGCATTGATGAGACAAGTTTTCTGCAGAATTCAGGTGTAATAGTATCCCATATTTCTCGTATTCTTAACTGTAAATTGAGCAGTGTGCGTTGATGATTATGGCGTAATTTTTTTTTTCATTTCATGCCATACGTTTTCGATCACATTTAGATCTGGGCTGTTCGCTAGCCAGTCTAGCGTGAAAATCTCATAATCAGACGATCATTATTTTCTACGTTTGTCCGTACGGGATGAAGCGTCATCCTGTTGAAAGATAAAATTTTCATCAGGATGCAAGTCTTGTGTGCGTCGAAATAGGCTTGTTTCTAACAACTCTTGGTATTTTGGGCATTCACTGTGCCTTTTATAAATGACAGCCGTCCTAAACCAGGTGCAGAAATGCACCCCAAACAATTTATCCGTGAGGAAACTTTACAACGCGTTTTAAACAAGCCTTGTGAAAAGCTTCCTGGCTAAATCTTATTGCTCTTTTTCGCATATATCCAACACACACGTCAAACTTTGCTTCATTACTGAATATTACTTTATACCAGTCCTACATAGTCCAGTGTGCTTTGTCTTTTGTACATGACAAACACATTTCTTCTTTTTCTAAATACAGTATATTACACTTTGACCAAATTGCATTACCTAAAAGTAATGTAAAATCTTTGGGCCACAAATAGCAGTTTGCAAGTGGTATTATTCTTAGATCGTTACATGATCGAAAATTTTGTACAAGTCCCAAATCGCCTTGATGTAGGAGTATGCATGAGCTCTTTTAATCTGTCCAGTGCTTTCCCTTGTTCCATATACAGTCTACTTACATTCTTTGTATTTTTTAAACTGCTCTCTCTGGAATAGATAGAATATGTTAGATATGCTCCAGTTTAGGCGCCTTAAAGGTGTTGACTATGTTAACACGCCATTTTATTGACAAACTATTAGGCTGAAGACTCCACTTTTCGATGGCGTCGCTTATTTGTTTATGTAATATATCAATTACTTAACTTTCTGAAGAGCTGAAAGTTATACCAAAAATCTTTTGTGAAGTAGTCCATTCATAGCCTAGCCGTGAGTCGGTTCTGTTGTACCACGATCCACACTATAATCCTTTTATTGAAGTTGATTACTGCTCCTGATTGTGATGAGAACTGTAACAGTTACCTTCTTGTTGATTTGCTTAGGTACCGACAGTCAGTACAACTTTTTCCGACACAAGTTTAAGAAAGGCTCTAATGCTATAGAAAGAAAGGCCTATTTCGTATTTAAGCTCGATTTCATTTCTCCTGGAGCTGAACAGGTTTTGGGGAAAAATCCAGCGGCGGAGAAGGCGCGGATTTTTTATTTCAGAAACAATTGCATATTTCAAAAATATATAAAAATATCGTCATTATCTCATGTAGACCTTAAAATTATAAATTAATTATGTTTTATGCAATTTTTTGAGACGGCGCGTAATTTGGCGGCAAGAATTCCTAAGTTTTAGTTTAAATTTTTTCACTATCTAAATAACGATCAACTTTATAGGAAAATGTGTAAACATATTTTTTAAAGATGTATTTAATTTTTTCTTAACACGAAGCAAAATAAGTCTAAAATTTAATTAACTAAGATTGAAAATGATTAAACTATGCTATCGATATTTTTATAAAAGCGGCCGGCTTTGGAATTTTTTAGTTAGTGTCTATGTCTATGTCTATTATATCATGACTATCTGTCATGATCGTTAAACCCGTTTACCATACCATTCCCACATTCTATTTTTCCTGATTGAAGGTGTTACCATACAAGTAGTAGTGGTATACCTTCCGCCGCCATTTGTTTTTTTGTGACGTCATAAGCCCCGACCTCGTGGGGGGCGTATTTTCATCATGACGGTCACGTTAGGGGGGCGTGGTTTAACCTTGAGGCTGACCTAGGGTTTCACCTTGGGGCCTGGCATTGGAATACTTTTTAGTCATGTTCAGAACCTAACCTCAGCAGGAAATTTGAATTTGAATAAGGTGCCCTAGCCTTGTAAGACAGGTATAGATAGCGTAAGATAAGTCTAAAATTAATTAAATATGAATGAAAATGGCAAAACCCTATTATTGATATCTTATAGAAGTGGATGGACGTGTAATTTTTTATGTTAACATGTACTTATGTGTATTAAGCTCTACCTGACATGAAGTTTAAATGTCACTCTGACATAGATATCTGTATTTGTTTTACAGTGTGATTTTATTTTTTCGTACTGAGCTTATTATTATAAAAGAGGCAGCATAATTATCCGAAAAGATGTTATTAAAATTTTTATCTTATATCTTATAGAAGCGATGCACGTGTAATTTCTAGTTAACATGTACTTATGTGTATTAAGCTCTACCTGACATGAAAATGGTTTAAACGTCACAGTGACATAGATATGTGATTTTATAAATGTGATTTTATTTTGGCATTGAACTTATTATAAAGTTAGCTGCTAATTATACCGATGTTATTAAAATCTACAGACTGACATGTAAGGTCTAAACTTAATAAAATATGAATGAAAATGGTTAAACCTATTATGGACATCTTATAGAAGCGAATGGCCTTGAACTTTTTTAAGTTAGCATGTATTTACGTCTATTAATCTCGACCTGACATGAAGGTTAAATGTCATTTTGACATACATAACTGTTTTTGTTTTACAGCGTGATCTTATTTTTCGTAATGAGTTTATTTTAAAGAGGCTGCATAATTATCCTAAAAAATGTCATTAAAATTATTACAGATAGCGTTAGGTAAGTCTAAAATTAATTAAATAGAATTAAAATGGTAAAACCATATTATTGATATCTTATAGAAGCGGGCGACCTTGGAATTTTTTAAGTTAACATGTATTTATTGAAGTTTAAACGTCATTCTGACATAGATAACTCTTTTTGTTTCACAGTGTGATTTTATTTTTTCGTAATGAGTTTATTATAAAAGAGTCTGCATAGTTATCCTAAAAAATGTTATTAAAATTATTACATTTCTTTTAATTTCCATTTTGTAGGTTGTGGCCTTGCCTATACGAGTTTTATTTACGACAGGATTTACCTTGAGAATGTAACAGTCACATTCAACGGTGTTGTGAATATATACAGAATTACTTTTAAAAAAATCATGATAAAGATAGCGTTAGTATTATCATAGATATACATCAAGCACTTTAAACATCTACGCGGTCTTTAAGGCATTCTTGTTCATAAAAAATCTCTTTCGCTATCATTGCTAACAATTTTTACAATGTATAACTTAAATATATACAAATCTAATCTAATTACCTCTAACACACACTTGTAATTTTCTATTCACCTTTCGCGTTAATTACAAGTTCGTTAGCGTGATCTTGCCTGCTTATATGAATTTTTATTTACAACCATCAACAGTATACATATATACAAAAATTACTTTTAAAAATAAATGACTAATTAATTAATAGCTCGCTGGTATTGTCATAGATATACATCAAAATTTATAACTGTTAGGAGTAACACACGATTTAAAAAACTTGCAAGCTTTAGTAAATATTTAAAAAGAAACCAAAGGATTATTTTTTGATATTAAAAAAGGTAAATAAAGTGACATTCATTGTCAATTTTCGATATTTACATTTTAGAAAATAAATCTCGGTTTTGATATTAAAAGATAAGCACGATAAAAAGTAGAATATACGCAGATTTTTTCATCAGATATTTAAGCTAGGATGATGACTAAGCATGAAATTAGACTTCTATTTTACATACAGGATCAGACTTAGCGGAAATACCTCTCTTAATGGAAAAATTTCTGTCAAAAAAGATTTATAAACAGGTCCGAACGTTTGTTAAGAAAACAAGATTATTAATAAAAAATTGAAGCAAATCTTCTTCATCGTTCTCATGCTGCCTGACATTGGAGTTGACTTTGGGCTTGCCCTTGAAGTTGACCTTGGGGTACCCAAGTTCATATAGGTAAAATTTTGCGATGCGAGGTTTTCAGCGAAGGCTGCTTTGGCAACCTCCACTCCTCGAGCCCGAAGATAGCCGATTCTATCCGAGCATTGCCGAGTGCTTACACCTATTCCTCCAATATAATTTAGTTATAATTTAAATTAAAAAAAAACAAGCGCATATGTCTACATGTTGTCGGCCTTGGGGACTGGGGTAGAATACAAGATATTCAATCTTGGTCTCATGCCAGCAAAATACGGGGAGAGGGTGCTTGTGAAACTGGCGGAATTTAAATTCTTTAAACTAACGAATATTTTCTGTCATAGAAGTTAATCGTGCTCGTCTCATTTATTTTTAAAAGTAATTTTTGTATGTATGTATACTGTTGAAGGTTGACTTTATGCTCTCAAGGTCAAATTTTGTATGCATGTATACACAATATAAGACACGGCTGAAGGTTGACTTTACTTTACATTCTCAAGGTCAAAATCATTTTAAAAATGTATGTAAATAAAAATTCAGTAAGCAGGCAAGGTCACGCTAACCAACTTAATTAACGCGAAAGGTGAATAGAAAATTACAATAAGTGTGTGTTAGAGATAATTAGATTAGTATATATATATATATATATATATATATATACATTGTATATATATTGTAATTGCAATATAGAGAAAGAGATTTTTTATGGGCAAGAATGCCTTAAAGACCGTGTAGGTGTTTCAAGTGCTTGATGTATATCCATGATAATACTAACACCGTCTTAATCGTGTATTTTTTTAAGCTAATTCTGTATATATTCACAATACCGTTGAAGGCGACTGTTATATTCTCATGTTGTAAATAAAACTCGTATAGGCAAGGTCACAACCTACAAAATGGAAATTAAAAGAAATGTAATAATTTTAATAACATTTTTTAGGATAATTATGCAGCCTCTTTTATAATAATAAGCTCAGTACGAAAAAATAAAATCGCGCTGTAAAACAAAAACAGTTATCTATGTCAGAATGACGTTTAAACTTCACGTCAGGTAGAGATTAATAGACATAAATACATGTTAACTTAAAAATTTCCAAGTCGTCCGCTTCTATAAGATGTCAATGATACGGTTTAACCAGTTTGATTCATATTTAATTAATTTTACACTTACTTTGCGCTATCTATACCTGTCTTACAAGGCTAGTGTCCCTTATACAAATTCCAATTTCCGGCCGAGTAGGTTAGGTTCTGAACATTACTAAAAAGTAGATATGGTTCTGGCCTTAGCTACTCCAAAGCCAACTCCAAGGGCAAGCCCAAGGCTAATTCCATGCCAGGCCCCAAGTTCAACCTCAAGGTCAAATCACGCCCCCACGTGGCCGTCAAGGTCAAAATACGCCCCCACGTGTGCGAGACTTGTGACGTCACAAAGAACGAAATGTCGGCGGAAGGTGCCCCACTACTACTCATACAACCAATGTAGCAGAATTTATATAATTGCGGCAAAGTCATTGTTTTTAGAAGAAATTTTTTTGAGAACTTTTTGATTTACCACAATTATAATGAATTATAATAGTACAGTTTCCATTTTCTTGTAGAAAATAAAAGCTACTTTTAATTTTTATGTAAATCTCGGAATGTGAAAGATTTTGATATTTATTGACAAATGTCACATAACACGGTATTTATATGTTTTGCCCGGCCGTCTGCCCATACGTGGTTTTTGTCAAACTCATAAGTTTAAATGCGTACAGATGCGAACGTTTTGTTGTAAAAATATGCGGTTTTTGGCATTTTAATAAATGAATGCATTTTCGACATGGACTTTGATCAGAGATGTCGCAATCGTTGTTTATGCAAAGATTTCGGTAAAAATACGATTGGTCAAAGTTGGGAAAGAGAAGGTTTAGAAGCGGTAATTTTTTAAGGAGTATGCCTCTATGGTACTCTAATAAAAAGTGAGAAAATGTAGCTTTTTCGACCGATTTGGTCTTCCCACAAAATAGGAAGACGAATCCTCCTAAGCATACCTCATAGTACTCTAATTAAAGGTCTCGGTGCAAGGAATGGTTTTCTACCAAGTCTCGCCCCCTTCGATCAAGATACAACATAATTCCAAAACGATAGATCATAAATATTTCATGGGACCACTTCTTGGAAATCTCTCAACAAACCGCATCTGTGCCACTCCCCACCTTTGGTAACCTCCCCGGAGTGAGTAAAGGTTAAGTTTTGTTGACGGTTTTGGTTGGCGGATTCTTAAAAATGCCTTCCTCGCTCATAATTCCAAACAGGTAGACCACAGACATGTCATGCGACCCACTCGTTGGGAAGCTCTGGACGAGTTCCATCGCTGCCTCCTCTCTGACCACCCCCCGCGGATTGAACATATGGATTCTAAGCCGACAGTTAAAAGTAACAGACGTGGTTTTCATTAAAATATTTCTTAGACTGTAAACAACTAAGACTATTAGTATGGTTGGCTTACGTCAAATTTCAATTTCGGCATAGGAAGGAGTTTACAACACATTACTACAACTCGCCTAAGACGATTTATTATGTTGTATAGTTGAAAATTATATGATATTAATGAGTTCTTAGATATGTATATTTTCCTAAATTAAATACTTTAAAATTAAATGGGCAACAGCAAATCTGACAAAAACCTTTTTTTGCATTGAAGGGCTCCCAAAAGTGTATACATCAAAATATCAAAGAGATTTGCAGACTTTAGATACTCTCTATTTATTCGCTTTCATTACATTTACTATCGGCGAATTGACTATCAGTTGGTAAATTTACATAATTTTTACCAAAATAATATTTCAGTAATGTTTCAGTTATTTTATTTACGACTAAGCATTTAAGGGAGAGTCCCCCAGTACCATTACCTTAAGGTTTGAGAGTTCTTACATATTGGCACAAGCCTCGTGGACTCAAACCTTATAGTTTCCACATTGAACCCAAGCCTCTTCATGAGATTCAACGCATAAAGGACAAATTGTCTCTTCAATCTTTCTGAGGGGAGGAGCCACGCTCTATTTTTTAATTCTCTTGGCTTTCTTGATGACATCTATTCCAGAAATTAATCTTTTACCTTTTTTACTGCCATCTTTTCCCGACAGCAAACTCTTTCCTGTTTTAGCTGAATCAACACTTATTTTATCTGCTCTTTCTCTTCTAGCATCATTTTGTATGGAGAACTGGCTGGTTTCACTCTTTTCAGATTTACGATGTCGTGTAGTAGATCTTTTTTCCGATGCATCAGGGACGGGTGAGAGTTCTGCAATTACAGCTTTCAAATTTTCAATGGAGTGGTCAATAACAGCTGAAGGAGCTTAGAAGGCTCAAGCAGCCCGCCCTCCCCCTTAGGGAGGGAATGAAATATGTGGCCTTTTCCTTCCTATGTCTTTGTAACACACGTCCGCCATGCGCAACATAAATTTTTGCACTGTCAATAAGTTGGTCGCGTCAGGTCGCCGTCACCTGAGGCAAACGCGTCTCACGCAAATAACGGTAAAACTCTTATAGGTTTCCAGAAATTTAAACTGGCCGGTACTGGATACCGGTCGGTACTGGGGGACTTATAAGTACTAGAAAATTTAGAATTAATTAATGGAGTTAATTTATATTCCAAATTGGCATGTCCTACACCACTAACTACATAATTTAGCTTTGGGAACCGTTGTCTAATATTACCCAGCATTTATGCATATAAGTAATGGCCATGCTTATTAGGTATTAAAACTTTTGCTATGGACAATAATACAAAAACTTATGTTTCAAGAGAGTGCAGTTTATTAGCAACTTCCGATGTTAGAGGAGGATTGATCAGGTAAATTGTCATTGCTGGAGAAATTAGTAACTTGGGAGAAGGTTTAAAAACTCGAAATTCAAAATAGAAAAAATGCATAGTTTTTGAAATATTATGTAAATGACATGGTTGTAAGTCTTTACCTTTGCCTTTGTTTGAATTTAATTGATTATTTGTGTATGGACCTTGACATTTACTATTGTAACGAAGTTTCTCTATTTACATTTGTTATCTAGGCAGTGATTCATTTCTTCCATTGTTAAAAATTCATTATTATATTTGAAAGATTCCGAATCATCTAAAGCTAAAGTTATATCATCTAATCTAGAAGTAACTAAACAAATATCATCCCTTGCAGCATACACCTATTGCAAGGTCGCAGGGCCGGCCCCAGGGCAGGGCGATCCGGGCGGCCGCCCGGAGCGCAAAGCTCTAGGGGCGCCAAAATCATCAAGGAAGGCGTTGCCTTCCTTGTCCTAACTTCGTTAGGGGTCGGGCGTCTGGCGGCGCCCCTAGGCTCGCTTCGCGAGCAATCGAAACAACTTTAAAATGGCTTTTATCCGTCACTAATTAAATAAAAAGTGAACGAAATATTTAACTATAGAGAACGCATTTAATCTTAACGTAAGCGTAAGGTAAACCGTGGATGTGGAAGAACGAGGTATGTTTTATTCTAAAAGTGCAGATGCATGTTTTTGTAATAAAACACGTACATAAATTAAACAGATTATAAAGGTATTACGTGTATTCACCTCCAAACTTTTAAATTTAAGAACCGTTCTTAATTACGCTAAACACCTTATTTTCATAATTTTGGATGAATTAATTTCAATTCGGTTTCGATGCAGATTTAATTTTACCTTTTATAAATAGGAATTTGTTATCGATTTCGAGTACTAAAAAGGAACGTGCAGGTGTTAGTTTTGTAACGTGACACGTACCGAGATAAACAAACGAAATAAATTGATAAAAGAAATAAGTTACAAGCTTTTTAAAATGCACTAAAACGTAAAAATAAAAGTTATTACTTTTATCAATCATCATTTTATTTCTAAGCACATTATAAATTTAATATATGTATTTAAGCATTAAGACAAAATCTAGTTGAGTTCAATTCATCATGACCAAACCACTCAACTATCGCTTTTCAAGAATTTACAAGTTTTCGGTCCCTGCTCTGGCATTGGCAACACTTACAATACAGGAATCTACAAGTCTGTACCAATTTTGAAACCAACCGAAACAAGATGTTACAGGAGTTTTTAACTGCATATATAAGGGAAGTTGACTTAAAACAATGCGTTATTTGCTACTAGACTTCGGCCGGTGCGAAATAAAATAGTTTTTTTATTATTGTACAAAAGTTTTAAAAAGTGCTTGTGCAATTGCAAATTGTCCAGTGTGAGTGCGTTTGTCTTTTGTGAAGGTAAGTTTTTAATTTTCATTTTCAAAAATCGCGTACAAGTAGTACTAGAATTAGTAGTCCCAGGGTGATACATTTTTGGGAAAATTTTCAATCTTCATTCAATTTAGAAACTTTTATGTCTATGGTTTTATTTACGACAAATGTACCGTTTTCGAGATAAATGCTGAAAACTGTTCAAAAACATGGTCATTTTACGCTGTTTTCTACTATTATTTTAATTTTCTATAGGTATACTGTTAAATGTGTCTCAAAAACCGCACATTTGTCCTAAATAACACTGGAAACATAAAAGTTTCTAAATTGAATTAGGATTTTATTTTTCGAATTATTAGGGGTTAGAAGCGTTGCAGTAAGCAGGGGGCATCACCCTGTGGGTATTGTCATCGGTTAAATTGCTCTTAATATTGAGTTTTAGTTGCCTTGCCTAAAATGTATACCAAATTCCAATTTATTATACAGGGTGTCCATCTATAAACTGACACATTTTAACTGCTTATAACTCGAAAACGATAAATGGTATCGATGTGCGGTTTTCACAGAACTTCATCATTTTTTAAATTTTTTTGACAGTGTTGCCAAGTTTTAAAATTTACCTGAAATAGGAGAAACAAAATTGACGATTTTCAAAGGCCGATTTCGCAAAAAACTTTAATGGGACACTCTGTATTTTTATAATTTACATCAAAGCCTATTTACTCTCCTTTACGAAAATGTTGTTAGTTTGCTTAATTTTTTTAATATACATGTTATACGGATTGATAATTGGTTTCAGAAACCAAAATGTCTGATGCTAAGAAAAACCCTCTGGAAGCCAATTTAAAAGCGGAGATTGAACAAGCAAACACAGCTTCAAAAACAGTCAGGTGCCCTGCAGAACTTTTTGAAAGAGGGTAGTCTCAACGCTCCCACTACCGATCAACATTTAAACAACGCCCAGCACATGCACCTGGATACTGACTTTCCCGATATGAATCCCCCTTTGGACGCAAACGTCAGCATTGCTGAGCTAGTTAATTCACCTCAAACGAGTTTGTTGAGTAGTGATGCAGTTCCGTGCAGTTCGAAAATAAAAACTGCAAGTTGTGCAGACCTCAGAAAAACATTTAGAAGAGACTACAGTCCCAATTATCTCTTCTGACCCAGGATTATGGCCCGAAATCATGCGCGAAGCAGATAGAGTTTTTTTGGTCCAGCTGCACCTTTGTATAATTTTGATTTTCCTTATGATGATCAACATAGAAGATTCTCACCAAAATATTACAAGAAAGCACTTAAAAATGGAGAACAAGTTTTAAGAGAATGGATGGTATATTCCTTATTTCAAAACGTCTTGTATTGTTTTCCATGTCGACTTTTTGCTGCCCCATCTAGCACTAGCGCTCTTGGCCATCGAGGATTTAAAGACTGGAAGCATTTAGGAGACTCTTTAGCACATCATGAAAATGGTAAAACGCATATTGATTGTTTAAAATCATGGCTTGAATTAAAGCAACGGTTGAAAATGGGTAAAACAATAGATGCAGTTTCTCAGAGGCTCATTGATTCTGAGATAAATCACTGGTCCGAAGTTCTTTTACGCATTATATCAGTCGTTAGAATGCTAGGTGAGAGATCTCTAGCTTTTCGAGGAACAACAGATAAACTCTATGAACACAATAATGGAAACTTTTGAAGTTCATTCAGTTATTGGCTGAGTTTGATCCAAAATGGAGGAACACGTTCGCAGGGTTCTTAATAAAGAAGAAATAAAGCTACATATCTAGGAAAAACTATACAAAATGAAATAATTGATTTGTTGCATGACAATATAAAGCGCCACATCATTGAACAATTCAAAAGGCCAAGTATTATTCTGTGATTCTCGACTGTACTCCCGATGCAAGTAAAGTCGAACAGATGACATTTATGGCAAGATATGTTTCCATAGAAGAATCAGAGTCTGAAGTTCAAGTGATAATCAATGAAAACTTTTGGGTTTTCTACCCATTGAGAGATCAAAAGCTGCGGAATTATCGGAGGTTTTAGTAGAAGAGCTAGAGAAAATGAGCTTAAAGTAGAGAACATGCGCGGTCAAGGGTACGACAATGGTTCCAATATGAGAGGAGAAAAATCAGGAGTACAAACAAGAATCAGAAATATAAACCCCAGAGCATTTTATGTTCCATGCAGCAGTCATTCGCTAAACTTGGTTGTAAACGATATGGCAAAATCCTCGTTTGAGGCTGCAAACTTCTTCAATATTGTTCAAAAGTTATATACATTTTTGCTTCGTCAACTTTTCGTTGGGCAATATTACTTAAATATATTGATAGTTATACCCTAAAACCACTAAGTGATACGCGATGGGAAAGTCGAGTAGACTCATTAAAAGCTCTGCGATTTCAAATTGGACCAATTTACGATGCTTTGTACAGTATTTATGAAGATCCAGAAATCGATAATATGATTAGAGACGAGGCTAGCGGATTATTAAATAATTTGAAGCAGTTCAAATTTGTATGCTCTATTGTGATTTGCTACAAAATTTTGAGTCGCATTAATCCCATCAGCAAACTTTTGCAAACCGTACATTTTGATATATCACAAGCTATTGATACGCTTAACAACTGTAAACTCTTCTTTGAAAATCTGAGATCAGATGAAGCTTTTGAAAGCATCATTTTAGAAGCAACCGAGCTTGCTTCAGAGGTGGACGTGGAAGCTAATTTCGAAGCCACCACACCACGTCATCGTATCAGAAACAAAACACGAAACGTTTTGTATGAGGGCCCGGATGAACCCGTTCAAGACCTCAAACAAAAATATAAAATAGAACTTTTCTTTCACACTGTAGATCAAGCAATAAATGCCTTGAAACCAGATATAATTTGCTAAATACTCACAGTAATTATTTCAGCTTTTTGTATAATATTTTTGGTTTAAAAGACATGCGCAGAAATGAGCTACTGGCTTATTGCAAAGATTTGGAAGTAGTTTTAACTGATGGAAATTCAAGCGATCTTAACGCCCTGGAACTGGCCGATGAAATAAGCATTGTTTCGTCATTATTAACAAAAAGGAAACCCCGTTGAAGTCCTCAAGTTTATCGCTACACTTAAACTTGCACCAAACCTCAGTATAGCATTAAGAATCCTACTTACATTGCCAGTCACTGTGGCTTCAGGGAAAGAAGCTTTTCAAAACTAAAAATAATAAAAATTATCTCAGAACGATGCAGACGCAAAATCGTCTCAATGGATTGGCAATGATAGCTATAGAACACCAAATTAGTGACAAATTAGACTTGAAATCACTGGTTCGTGAGTTTGCCGAAAGAAAAGTTAGAAAAAGGCATTCTAAATACTTTGGTTAGTTAGCATTCATTTATATTATAGGATATTAGTAAGCATTAGTTCATTTTAATTTTTGTTATTTTATTTTACCTTAGTGGTAAATTGCTTATCTGTTACATACCTGTTACCTAATGATCGAGTTTTCAATAAAATGTTTTTTTTTATTTAATTTTTTTCAACGTTTTCTTGACTTTATGTTATGGGAGCATGCGATTTACTTTAATAAACGGAGAGGGGGGCGCCAAATTCAAGTTTTGCCCGGAGCGCCAAAATGTCTAGGGCCGGCCCTGAAGGTCGTTCTAATACCATCCCTGTTCTCAATTTTATTGGTATCGTATAAATTTCATAAATCAAATAGGGTTCATTATCAATTATTTTTCAAAAATACGTCTTAACAAAGTATTTTGCGTTTGTAATAAGTCCCTGATGTTGGAAACATAAGTTCATATTTGTTGATTGTAGGATACCGATGGTATAGAAATAATATAGATATGCTCTCGCTTGGGCTTAGGCTTTATACTATTGAATATAAACGTATACGCTTATATTCAATGCTCCAGTGAAATCGGCAATGGAAACTAAATTCATTTAGTGTTCTTTAAAACAGGGTATTTCATTTACGGTTGTGTCTCTTATAAAATAATTGTGTAATTTTTAAAATAATGGTGTGTTGCATATGGTTGTAACAATTCTAACAAAACCTTATTATATATATATATATATATATATATATATATATATATATATATATATATATATATATATATATATATATAGTGCGTTCAATATAATCGGACGCTCAATAACTCTTTGTATTGCGTTTCACAAGAAAGTGTTTAAATAGTTTTTATTCATTTACAAATACTCTATTAAGTGCTTGGTTTAGATAATTTTTAAGCTTCCGGTTTGACCGAAGCGACATAATTTATTTTTAAATAACACTGTATATATATATATATATATATATATATATATATATATATATATATATATATATATTTGCATTGCTTATTTTTTCTCAATACATACGTATAAAATTCTTATAGGGTTTTATAAAAAAAAATTAGAGAACAATGCCATCGAAAGTTTTTCAATTTTATTATACGATTAGAAGAATCAAACAAAATCGTAGGCAGCGTACGTCAACAAAATCGCATCGTAATTGTTTTTTCGTTTATTGCAATTGACAATCAGATAAAAGTTTAATTTGATTTCAATGGAAATAATTGTTTAAAATGAATAACAGTGAAAAAGTTGACCTGTTGTTAATTTTCGGTGAATGTAAACGTAATTCTTGACGAGCGGTAGAATTATACCCACAAAGATATCGCAATAGATACCATCCTTCCGAAAGTTACATACGAAAAATTGAACAATCGATTAGAATGCGGGGAACATTACCAGGAATAAATTATCAGAATTTAGAACAACAAAGAAATTTGACCGAAGATATTGAAGTACAAATATTGGGTTATTTTAGAGTAAATCCACGGTCATCTATTAGACATGTAAGAGGTGTATCAGTTGGCTCAATTCACAGGACATTAAAAAAATTCAAAATGCTGCCGTATAAAGTCGATTTGGTTCAACACTTGCGGCCTCAAGACTCTGATCGGAGATTAACTTTGATTGCATGGATAGTTGAGCAATGTGATCACAATCCATTATTTTTAGATCATATTTTATGGACAGATGAATCCAAGTTTACAAATAATGGAGTTATTAATAAACAAAACAATCGTTATTGGTCTGACGAAAATCCTCATTAGTCAATGGAAACTAACCATCAAACCGTATGGGTACTAATGTTTGGTGCGGTTTAATTGGAAACCAATTACTAGGGCCTTATTTCTATGATGGTAATCTAAACGCCAATAGGTATCTTGAATTTTTAGATAACGTGCTACCAACAATGTTCGATGAGTTTCCTCTGCTTCTGCGACAACAATTGTATTTCCAGCAAGATGAAGCTCCAGCTCACAACGCGTTGATAGTAAAAGAATATCTTAACCAAACGTTCAATGAACGATGGATAGGAACTAACGGCCCGGTAGAATGGCCTGCGAGATCACCGGATCTTACACCGTTAGACTTTTTCTTGTGGGGTCATTTAAAAACAGTGGTGTATGCCGATCCACCTTTAAATGTTATAGACTTAAAGAATAAAATTACAGCTGCATGTGTTAATTTAACTACGCAGCAAATCAAAAAAGCAACTAACCATGAACTCAGGCGACGATTAGAAGCATGTCTAGAACAGAATGGTGGCAATTTTGAACAATTTATTCGCTAATTATAACTGATTTTGTTTAATTTTTCTAATCATATAATAAAATTGAAAAACTTTCGATGGCATTTTTCTCTAATTTTGTTTTATAAAACCCTATAAGAATTTTATACGTATGTATTGAGAAAAAAATAGGCAATGCAAAAATGCAAAATATATATAGTGTGATTTATAAAAATAAAATTATGTGCGCTTCCGGTCAAACCGGAAGCTTAAAAAATTATCTAAACCAAGCACTTAATAGAGTATTTGTAAATGAATAAAAACTATTTAAACACTTGCTTGTGAAACGCAATACAAAGAGTTATTGATGCGTCCGATTATATTGAACGCACTGTGTGTATATATATATATATATATATATATATATATATATATATATATATATATATATATATATATATATATAATCCACATTTTTCATGATTAATATCTTTGCATCTAGCCGTCTTCTTTTATTTCGATCAACTCAGTAGGAGCTCCAGTATCCCGAACAACGTAATTATGTCGGTGGTTTACAGTCCTATGTTCATAGTCCAATTTCTGTAGTTGGTGCTATGCTGGTCGCTCGTCGGAATAAACAACGGACCCTACTTGAACTTCCCTTTCGATGATCGGTGTTAACCTGTCCTGGTTTCTTCTTTGTACGATAAAGTATCGCATTTCATTTCTGGTGCTTACACCGAATGCACCTAGGCGGTTTGTTTCACTTGAAGAACTCGCCTCTTCTGCCACTTTTCCCATTTATCTCCATGGGTGGAAGGATCCACATGAGCGATCGTCTGCAGTATGTAGTGCGATTTCTTCGAAAAGAAAAAAAAATAACGTCGCAATAGATATCTCTTGCAAGCATAGTATCAAATGCAGAACATAAGTAAATAATGATAGTACTTCCATATTTTCACTCACTTTTGTAACATTTCGGAATTACACATAATGATCTAATTAAAGAAAGGTGTGATTAAATACAAGTGAAAGTAAAAGTTGAGTTGTATCTTTCATCACCATGTTATTTTCTTTTCCATTATCTCTTAATGGCAAATTAAAGCGGAGAAATGAGCACTCGGGTAATTAAGTGCAAACTTTATGCAAGTAGACCCTATGACAGGTAGACCACACGTAAAAATAAATACTACTCCGTAGACCGCACTTTAGAGTAGCACCGATATGTATTTATTTTCTGTCGGTTCTGTATTAACTGGGTAAATGTTTTTCATAGATAATTTGTACTCTTGATTTTTAACTAAAGTATCGATTATATTTGAAATGTAACCATTGCTTGTGCAATTTGTTTTATAATAGATATTTCTTTATAATGAAGAAATTCCTTACATTAAATTGTTATTAGTAATGTAAATGCAACAGTTACATTTCTTTTGATTTCTAACTAATTCTAAACTTATTTCAAGCAAATTGAAATTGTTAAAAATTTTGAGAAACTTTCTTCGAAAATATAGTCACCAGGGAACAACGATAGAAAGTTCCATCTTCAGGTTCCCTCCAACTTAGTTAAGAATCATGAGTACAAATTATGTATCAAAAACATTTACCCAGTTAACAGAAACGACAAAAAATAAGCACATATTAATTTCATATTTTGGAAAAATATCAAAAGTACAAAGTAGCTTTCAAAACTAATACCAAGGTTCTTAACTGTTTATTTAATGCAAAATATTCAATCAACAACATTTTGAAGTCGGGTATTTATAAGTTGAGCTGCATATTCTGTTATATTGGGCAAACGCTTACGAACTTTGATATTAGATACAAATAATACATTAGATGTTACAAATACAAACACACAGACAAATCAAATTATGCTAAACATTTAACAGTAAATAATTACCTTTTAACTACACAAAACAATATTAGGTAAAAGTTTACAATGTTGTAATAAAAAAGATAACTTAGATGTTTTGGAGGCATTCGAAATTTTATAAACATAAAGTACCGTCAATGAACGAACAGGTATAGACCAACCTTTAAGGACGGCCATACACGTTCCGGTATACCGGAGAGGTTCACTTGTACAGGTCACCTGTGCAGGTAAACCAAAGCGTGTATGCCAGCCGCTGCAAGCACACCTGTGCAGGCGACCGGAGAAGAATCGAAATTCAACTCTTTCTACCTGTGCAGGTGATTAGACCTGACCGTGTGTGTGAGTCACGTTCGGCAAACCTGTACAGGTATAAGGTTAGTTCCTTGAGCAGAGAGCACGTCGTTTTTGTATTTAGTCTGCGTGTAGTGCTAGTGACTTTTGTAATCATCATGACAAGCCCAAAAAGGAACCAAGTCATAGAAGAGTTTATAGAAATATATAGATCGGAACCTTGTCTCTGGTGTGTGAAAAGCAAAGAGTACCATCACCGTGAAAAGAGAGATGCAGCCTATGAAAAGCTTGTCATTAAATTAAAGGAGTTAGAACCCGATGCTACAAAGAAATCTGTAGTTAAAAAAATAAATAATTTAAGAAGTAATGAGCGTAATGTGCGAAGAGAAAAAGAAACGTCAAGTGTCAATGAAATCGATTCATCCACAGACAACATCTACAAATCAAAATTGTGGTACATAGATTTGTTTGATTTTCTTTGCGATCAAAATACTCCTGCTGCGTCTGAATCAAACTTGGATGCGAGGATGAAACTGTGATCAATGAAGTAAGTACCCTATTAGTTACAGTAATCAACTTGAAATTTGGCACACATATAGATGTCAACTACTCAAAGTGACTGATAGTTTTTGAGGTCAGTGGGGTATGGGGAAAGGGGTAAAATTTGGGTGGAAGTTCCCCTTTTGCAAATTTTTATTTTTTTAGATTTTTTTGCTTTTAATCTGTGATTAATAATATAATTGTGAGTATTTTTCGTCATTTTCGAAATATTTTAAAAAAACTCGATTTTGAAACCCGTTCACAAACAAATTTCTGATCAAAAAGCATTCGTCATTAATTAATGCAAAATGTTTTTAACTGTATGAATAATTATTAACTTCGTCAGATTTCTTCTTTTAGTCTATTTTTTGTTTTGAAGAACCCGATTGTCTTGCCATGAAACTTTGCCTTCATTCACGAAGTAGGAAGTGAACTCTTTTCTAACGTTTTTAGCAGCAAGAGCTACGTTCCCTTGGTTCAGACGTTGTAATGTGATCGTACTTGATTCCGAGGTATCCAAACCTCCAAATACAGTGGTCCTGGTTAGTACTGTTTGGAGGAGCGTAGAAGGTTGGATGTTGTTCCATCAAAAAATTGTGGAGTGCACATGTTGCGTTCACCACTTTTATTATGTTCTCTGGTCCAAATTTATTTGAGTATGAAATATGCGAAATCTGGCAGCAAGTATTCCAAAACTATTTTCGACAACGTGTCTTTCTCATTGAAATGCGGTAGTTGTAAATTTCTTTACTAGCTGAATCTAATTGCGTTTGTCGGAAAGGCTTCATAATGTGTTAGTAACATTGCATGGCTTTGGAAGTTTGAGCTCATTACTCTAACTTTTCACGAAATGTAGTATTCTGAAGAACACCCCCATCAGAAACACGTCCATTAGTACCAAAATCCACTAAAAGTAACCGATAGTTATCATCTACTATTGCAAGAAGTGTTATACTGTGTCTGCCTTTGTAAAAGGATCCGGAATATGCTGGGGCAACTATGTCTATGTGTTTACCATCCATGGCATCAAGACACTGTGGAAAATTCCTCCTGTGTTCAAATTGTTTAGCAATAACTTCCCATTTTTCAGTGGAATCAGAAAACTGAAACAAAATCAAATTAATAATATTTTTTACAGTATGGATGTAGAGATGTGCAAGTTTTATTAATTTTGATTTATAAATAAAATGCAAATAAAATTCAAAATAACATCAAAACAACGCTTGTTGATCTGAACAATAAAACTAGGGTAAATGACTTTTTAGGGTTCAAGAATATATTTGCGTTAGGAGGAAATCGTTGATTCTGCCCCACAAACACCCAGTAATGAAGAACCCTCCGAGAAAAACGGGAATTCTCCAAATGAAGCAAGGCAGAATTCAGATGAACGTGCGGTACTCCCCAAAACACGACCTAATTTGGCAAAGAAAAGGAAAACTGAGGAATTGGCTAATGATGTCCTGGTGTCAGTAAGAGATCATTTTAAAAATCCTTTGCTCCAAGATGACAGGTATGATCTAATGGGAAAATCTTTTGTAATTGGAAAAACGACAGCGTTTGATCGTAGAAAAAATATTAATGACCTCCTATTTGAAGGTGAAATGGGAATGTTTAATGTGCCAACCAGTTCAAACAACTCCGAATATGTAACCAGTCCCAACTCCGGAACGAGAAGCACACCAAGTCCTTATGACCAAGTTACCCAACAAGCAGCGACTGCAGGATTCGTAACCAATGAAGAACCTAACACCATGGCTACCTATTTTTCCAACTTTAATAATCTTTGACTTTGAGGCATATTTAATTTAACTTTCTATACTCGTAATTTACCAAAATACTTCCAGGTTTTGAATTAATAGTCTTATTTCATTTATTATTCATTATTATGTCTCAGTTCAAAATTGGCCTTTGAACTGTAAAAATGGTTATTAAGAATAAAATTTATAAATACATACAACATTTTAATAAAATTGTGTTTATTTGTTATACATACCTGAAAATACACTTTTTTCAGCACATTGTAGATAGCTTCACGTTTCAGGAATAATTTTGCCAAGAGCTTGGGCTGATATTACAGTAGAATACTTGAGACATTCGTACGATCGACCCGTTACAAGAACCTCAAAGTAGCTGTCAGTCTTTCATGGGGAGAAATAGGCGTTCTCATAACTGTATTTTTCTTTTGAATTAGAGGAGTTACAAGTGATAATAGTTTTTGGTAGACTTCTTCATTCATCCTCTAGTAATTACGGCAATCTGATGGATCTGAGCTTAACTCTTTTAAGAATCTTGTATGATTATATTCATTTCTCTTTGTAAGCCAGTTTTTACACAAGGTTTTGCGTTTTCGCTTCTTTTTACACTTCATGGCCACTAACAAACCGACTAAAGCAATCGCGTGGTCGTCTTCTTTGCTTTCCATCTCTCGACTGAGTAGAAATCTTCCGGTTTACCCTAGCTTGTGTGTGCTCTAGCCTGCACAGGTATACCTTTCCGGTTTACCTGGAAATCTGGAATTCCACAAAGTAAGGTTACAGAATTCTATTGTATTTAAATTTTATACAACGTGCCCAAGATAAGGATGAACAGCATGGAGATCTGGAAACCGGTAAGAGATACGAAGGCGGTTAAATTAGAGAAAAGTTGTATAATTTAGAGCATGTTCACAAGTAGTTTTCAAAAGTTCACTATTGTGTGTAGTTTCCGAGATTTAAAACAAAATGCGATTTTCGGGTTTTTCTCTTTTCGTAATTCCTTCACTTATTTTAAAAGATTTTTAAAAACCGAAGGTACTTCTTCATTGTCACTTTTTGAATTCTATTAGATGGCGTTTATGTCTCCTAGAAATCATAATCAACTGTATTTTTTCACCGGCACCAACGAAACACCATGTATTCGATAGTATTTTTTATTACGAATTTAACCTAATGGTTTTGAAGCTGAAAAATTCGAACTTTCATTTTTACATTTTTTATATATCGGTTGTAGCGTCCACCAGGTACCATATCTTGAAAAGCGTAATTTGATCTTACATGCAATAATGCAAATTCAAGAACCAAACAATCGCTAAGTAATTTATCTGGACTTGACTGACAATAATGTCATTATTACTCAACTGGATTGCCTGCCTTACTTTGACTTTCCGGGTAATAATTAAAACATTAGAATTTATTTACAAGTCTGATATTAATTACTCGCAAACCCCAAATCTGATCAAACGAAGTGGCCGTCTAGTGTTAGGTTACGTTGTGCTATCTAGACTAGATAGGCTTGATGAGGTAAGTGTTGCATCATGAGGGGCGGGTAAAAAAATGAGACTACTCAAATGAAAACCAACGAGCGTTGCGCAGTGGTGGTTCAGCCCGTTAATCTACTATTGTGGGAAAGAACCACCAATAAAACCCACTTTATTCATAAATAAGTAATTGCACAAGTACATCAATAAATCAAATAACACAAAAAAACAATGAAAGGGTTAAATATATAACAAAACACCATTAAATCAGATTAAAGTGCGTACAAAATTATAACATTAAGAGAAAATGAATAAAAATCAGTTTAGTTACACAGAAACACAATAATAAAAAAGCACTCACAATTGGGTCCATAAATAATCAAAATAAAAATCATAATAAAAATCAATCATGCCGGTCTTGAAGTAAATAGGCACATAAAATAATAAAGTAAATTATGGTACATATAAAATACAGCAATAGTAAAATTGCACAGGAGATAAGGTAAAGGCAAGGACAAAAGAAAACAGACAAGGAATTTGCACGTACCCAATTGTTTAGTAACCACTAAAGCACATAATACTTAAATCAAATTACAATAAAGCAGATACAAAGAGAAATCAGCTCGCAAGCCAATAATTCTACTTAAACGAACTGACAAAAAAACTCATTAAAACAAAGCCTTACAAGGGTAAGTTATAAATAGATCACTAACATCGTGATCGATATATAAGTTTGACTGCGTTAGAAAAATAAATTAATTAATTGGATCTTTTTTCTCGACATTCCTTAAATGCCACACATTACTTGCAATAATTACAAAATCAAGTCCGTTACAAGAACGTCTGAAAATTTGGTTCCAACAAGACGGTGCCTCCATCCACAGTACAGTAAATGTTTAATGGAAAAGTGATTCACAGGTATTCAGAGATTTCTTGGCCTCCCAGGTTTCCTGATTTAACTCCCATTGACTTTTTTTTATGGGGTTACTTAAAACAGCGAGTTTATCAGCAAAGACCGTTTGAAAATGTAAATGATTTGGAGAGCTTTATTTCTGAAGAATGCCACAAAATTACTCCAGATATGATACGGAAAGTATTACAGGAGTTTGGCAAAAGAACGATTAAATGTTTACAAAGAGAAGGTGGATATGTCGAGGTTTTAGTAGAATGAATGAAAATGTAATTATGTTTGTTTCTGTATTCATATGTTTGTTTACTAAATATTCTTTGTATGGATTTACCTATTTCTAAAATAAATAATTATTATGCATTCATTACGTATTTAAATTGCAAGGTTGTTCATAAACATTAACAAATGGAAAGGTTATAATATTTTTAATAGATAATAGAGATAGATTCAGTATTATAATGTAAAACGTAAATAATCATAAAACCTGAATCTTCATGGTAAATGGTTGTAATTGCATATTTGAAAATAGCGTTTAATTCTAAATAACTTTTCTTTATAACATTCTTCTGTATTGTCAAAGTGAAGGTACTTTACTCTTGAGCAAAATTCATATTTTCTGATATACCTCGTATATGACTGGGAAATGTTGACAACTGAAGATTGCATTTTGAATTTTAGACCATGCAGAACTTTTTATGAAGAATAACTTTTTTTCATAAAACCAATAATAAAAAAGTTTTCCATATGGGTCCAAATTAAGTAGACTTTGTATAATTACATAGAAAGCTTTTTATCTAATCCAATCATGAATCAAGGTCTAAACCTATCCCTTCAAATCACAGTACTGTTTTGTTCTTTTTGTTTATGGTAAATGCAAATAATTGATTAATGTAATAAAGATACTGTTTAAACAAAAAATATTTAGATTGCTTATACCAATATAGATAAAAAATAAACAAACACACTTTATCATGGCTAAAATTACACAATGCATTATTATTGTGCCTTTCTTACTAAATGTTTTTTTGGTGTTAAATTATTTGTCTTTGTAGTGTTTACATCAGATATGAATTTACATATTAACGAACATTGAAGAATTATTTAACAATTGCTATTGTTCACAACTCTAATTCCATTTCAATTGATTTTACGTTAATGTCGATAATTTCATTATATTCCCTGTACCCATTATTTACTTGTGATATTGATGTACCTATTTTGTTCCACAATCGCATATTTAACAATGACATTAGGTAAACTACAAAAAATAAATACATTTTCAGTAAGAATCATAGGATGAAAGGAATAGCTATTTTTGTATCCAGTACCTAAAATGAGGTTTTTTAGGACGAATTTGCTGTTTCCGGACGAGGCGTTAGCAGAGTCCGGATTTTTAGGTACGTGTTACAAACAATATCTTTTTGTTCTCTAAAATTTTCCTAGAATACCTAATTTATCAATTTTATTCGAGTAAAATTACTAGGTATTGATATAAACATAGCTATTTATTTATATTGCCTGTTTTTTTTGACACTGTTAGTGTTAATAGAGATCAGGGATCGACGTAGCTATATCACCGCTCTGGGCAAGACTAAAATCTGCCGCCCTTACTTTTGATAGAAAAAAGGTGTACAGCGTTTTTGCTTTTACGAGTTTATTGGATGTAAAAACTTTCTGCTCATTTCGAGTAAAAAAACGGCTTACAAAGAAATATGTTGAGTAAAAGATTTATTGTGTGAAGAAACAAATAAATGTTCAACAAATGCTCTCAAATATATTCGCAAATAAAATAAATACCTAGTAAATATCAATAGCATACAATAGCAAACCATAAAAATAATAGCGTGCTCGATAAATGAAAATAATAAAAATATACAAAATATAAATATAAAAAATAATGTTTTAGAGAGTCTGAGAGAAGCCGGTTTTTTTTTATAAAGAGCAAATGTTTGTGTAAAATAAACAATAACAATCTTTTCCCTCTTTATAACTCAATCCGGAGATATACTGTACATAAACATAAATTTATACTGGTATTGAAACAAAACAAAAATTAAAATGTTTTCTTCCTAATTTTTAATTTGGCAAAACTCTCTTATAATTAGTCTAAAATCTGTTTTATTGCATACATCATGTTCAATAGCATATGGATCGGAAAAATGTATGGTGAAGAAATGTTTTTTTTTGCTATTTTCCGCTGTAGTCTCTGCCGCTCTGGGCCACGGCCCAGGTCGCGCCCCACCCTGGATCGGCCCCTGACAGAGATTTGTAATATGTACCGGGTGGCCAACTAAGAACGGCCGTCGGCCATATCTCAGGAATGGATTATAGCACAGGTTCGGGAAAAAGTTTTTATAACAAAAGTGACCTCGAGAAAAGCCTGGAAATTATTTTCAGAATTGTAGGTCCACCGCTAGAGGGCGTATTTGACAGTTAAAATTTTAAAAAGCAAAATTTTTCAAAATTTACTCAATTAAGGAGCATATTAAATATTGTAATCAGATTCCTCGACAAATTCTCCATATTTTTTATTTGACAAGTTTTAGTCTATCTCTTCAAATAAGGGGTGGGGGAGAGTGGGAACCTTGTTACGAAAAAACGCCTTTAATTCAGGTTCTGCTTGACCGATTTTAATAAACTTGATGTTGTTTGAAAGAGCTTTTGTTAAACAATAGAAAATGTGTAAATTTGAAGCAATCTGATTAATAACAAATGCTGTTTAATATTTTTTTAATATTGTGTTTTCTCTTTACAATGTTAAATGGAAGCATAAAAATTTAAGTAGGTCTTTAAAAAGTAGACTAAATTAGTAATAAAACAGTGAAAACTGCAAGTCGATATCTTTTTCCTATCCTGATATATCGTAAGAAACAGGTAAATGGCGGGAATTGTTCTTCCAACGTCTAGTAGGCTAGTTCGCGTTAACAGAAATTATTAAATTTAGCCTGGATGAAAAGATCTTACATTGGTCTGCAGTTATTTAAACTGTTATCATACTAATGTTATGGTTGCCGCTAGACCACCTAAATGTAATGCTGTCGCTACTAACAATGAGAACAAATTATAAAATAATAATGTGATAAATTAACAATTAAAATTAAATAAATAAACTCTAAATAACTGTCGACCTAGATGTTCAAAATGTCCATCGTTTTCAGTGTAGAAATCAATCGCTGACGGTGGAGAGAACAGCAGTATCAATTTCTGCCCTTGAAATACTTCGATTGCCTGTCGTATTCTTTCAATCATGTCAGCTCTTGTTGTGAGTCTATCGGCATAAACGAGATCTTTTATTCGCCCCCACAAATAAAAATCTAAAAAAGTTAGGTCTGGAGACCTTGGTGGCAAAATAAATAAACTTCCACATCCTATCCACCTTTCAGGGTATGATTGATCTAAGAAATTCCGAACATCTCTAGAATAATGTGCCGGACACCCATCATGTTGCAAGAACATGTCACGACGAATGGCCAAAGGTATGTCTTCTAAAAGAAGTGGCAATTCGTTGCTTAAAAAATCTAAATATCTTTCTCCATTAACAGTCTCATTAAAAAAAAGGCCCAATTATTTCTCCACCTAGAATCCCGCACCACACATTTACAGACCAACGACCCTGACGTTGGACCTCCTGCATCCAGTGGGGATTCGTTTCAGACCAGTAGTGCATATTAGGTCGATTTACACTACCATCACTATGAAAAGTAGCCTCATCTGTCCACATAATTCGTGAAAGTATTTCAGGATCGTCTTGTATATATATATATATATATATATATATATATAATATATATATATATATAATCAGATCAATAAGACACATTGAAGTCCTTAGTTGTTAGTAAACCAAAAAGGAATTTAAATGCATTAACTCTCGTAATGTTATTACGAATTTTTTTCGCCCGGCCTCTCATTATTTTTTATTATTGGTACCTTTTTACTTTACTTTGCCTCACTTAATTATCATGTTGTTAGTTAAAATCTATTCACATAGCATAAGATAATTTCATTAAATAATTTGTTGTTTTATTGAAACTGGACATAAACATATAATGACAAACGAAAAAAATTAAAACATTTTTATCATTATAATACCGAATAAAACATGCATTAATAAATAACTAATCACCTGCGTTCTCTTAAAATATTTTGGACGGTGGTTCGACATATACCGAAGTCTCTAGCCATAGCTCTAGTGCTTGAATAAGGGTTAACATTTACATAAGCTAAAACATCAATAACATTTTCCTCTGTTCTACCTCTGCGTTGTCTTCGGTACACAGGAAGATTCACATTTCCAGTAGTACGCACACGGTGTGTGAGTCGGAGGAAACTCTTCTGCTGTGATGCCGTCTGTTTGGGTACTGCAGTGCATACACTCTAGCAGCAACGGTTCCATTTCTCATACATTCAAAATAAACTGCCAACATATCAAATGGTTCTTCATTTGTAAGAATCATTTTGGTACGAAAAGATAAAGAAAGTCTATTAAATGTAACACGATGAATAATTTTTGACATATGCGTGAAAATCATAGCTTGCTTGTTTTCAACAGGGAATTTATTTTATATCTTACATGGCCCTCTTTACTAATTTTGTTGTCATCAGTAAATCGTAATTCATATTTTAAATTGTATTTGTTGTTGCTGGGCAAATATCGGTTTTTATTGATATTTTATGCTTTTGATTAACTAACACATCGCTTGAAAACAAGTATAACATTCTTATATAATTAAAAAAATGTTAGATTTATCACATTATTATTTTATAATTTGTTCCCATTGTTAGTAGAGACAGCATTACATTCAGGTAATCTAGCGGCAACCATAACATTAGTATGATAACAGTTTAAATTACTGCAGACCAATGTAAGATCTTTTCATCCAGGCTAAATTTAATAATTTCCGTCAACGCGAACTAACGTTGGGAGAACAATTCCCGCCATTTACCTGTTTCTTACGATATCTCAGGATAGGAAAAAGATATCGACTTGCAGTTTTCACTGTTTTATTACTAATTTAGTCTACATTTTAAAGACCTACTTAAATTTTTATGCTTCCATTTAAAATTGTAAAGAGAAAAAACACAATATTAAACAGCATTTATGTTATTAATCAGATTGCTTCAAATTTACAAATTTTCTATTGTTTAACAAAAGCTCTTTCAAACAACATCAAGTTTATTAAAATCGGTCAATTAAAGGCGTTTTTTCGTAACAAGGTTCCCACTCTCCCTCACCCCTTATTTGAAGAGATAGACTAAAACTTGTCAAATAAAAAATATGCAGAATTTGTCGAGGAATCAGATTATAATATTCAATATGCCCTTAATTGAGTAAATTTTGAAAAATTTTGCTTTTTTAAAAAATTTTAACTGTCAAATACGCCCTCTAGCGGTGGACCTACAATTCTGAAAATAATTTCCAGGCGTTTCTCGAGCCCACTTTTGTTATAAAAATTTTTTCCCGAACCTGTGCCATAATCCATTCCTGGCCGTTCTTAGTTGGCCACCCGGTACATTACTTAACGGTACTATTAGCATTTTTTTTTAAAGTACCAAGTTTTATTAACAAATTCGAAAGATAGAACTGATAAATAAAATCATTTTGAAAATGTCCATTGAATTATTTAAAATAATATAAACTGGTTGCCATTACGACTTTTAGGGACTAGGCCGAAAATGAGCTATTTTACGGACTGAAATGAGTCCGTAAAATATCGATTCTTGGGGGCATATACAAAAATGTATTAAATGACAAAATTTCTCAATTTAATTTGTTTAGACTATTTGACTAAAATGAAAATATACCATCAATGTGGCATCCTGAAAGAAACTATTTTTAATTATCTTTTGGAATAATCGTAATTATTTTATAAAAATAACAAAATAAAGTGGATATATTTTGAAGTTTGGACACGTGACTGAAAACGCTCCATGATTGCCTGCAGGTTCAGTTACGTCACATACTAGTAAACCGTCGGGAAGGACGTAAAGTGGCTGTGTATCTTAAGGTTTTAATAGAGCTGGTGGCAGGACACAAATGCTTATATGATGCATCCTATAAAGACTTTAAAGACGTTATTGTAAAAGATAACGTCTGGAAAGTCATGCTTCTCATATGGAAGGTAGAACAGGTAAGTAAATATATTTATTTTATAACTTATGTGCGGTTTATTTAGGATAAATAACTGCAAATCCTTCTACATGAGCATATCCACCCGTTCTTGATAAAGATATCATATTCCTTATCTCATCTACATTAAGCTCAATTCCTGAGAGTTAACTCCTGCAACTGTGTTTTGTTGAGAACGGTCTCTGATTAGGTTGTGCAAGCATAGTGCTGCTATTATTATTGTATCAACAACATCTGGTGCAACTGCAATAGGAGCAAAAAACATTCGGAAGGTCTGACACAACCAGCCAAATGAGTTTTCGGACACTCTCCTTGGCCTACTAAGTCTGTAGTTGAATACTGTTTTCTGAAAACTTTCTTTTGCGTGAAGTCTGTTACAAGGTTTCATTATGTGTCTATCGAAATGCCTCGTCGCCTACTATAACGTACGGCAAACTTTTCTGCGACCCTGGTAACTCACTGTCAACATACTTATCTTTTTTTTGCAGATGATGATTGCAACAAGGGATGGAGGTCAATTCGTGATACACACAAACGGTTAAAACGGGAAAGTAAATTAGGTACCGGTTTAGACAGCAGCAGAAGCAAAGCGTAATAAGTGGGCTTTGACAAGTTTTTTGATGCTGTAGCCAAGGAGAGAAGGTCCAAATCATTAATATGTTTCATTAGTCATCACTCGGGTAACTTTAAGTTTTAGAACGATATGAAATCTTTTAGATGATAATGAAAAAATTCAGGAAGACAGTGTTGGAGACTCGACACAATAAATAGAAATAGAAAATGAAGAAAGATACTGAAACGTCGCTTCGCCTTCGAGTGTAGCTAGTGCTACTTCTTCAATTGCAAAAAAAAAGTAATAAAAGGCTGATTACAGATGACGTAACAAAATTATTACATAACAATAAAAAGCAAGGGAACAGATAATGGAAAAAGTATTAGCAACAGATGATGTTGATTTATTCTATAAAAGCATCGCCATGTCTGTAAAGCGTCTGCACCTCACCACCAGAGCAAAGCTGGAACACTTACAAACATTTGGCAATTTAGAGTTTGAAGCGAGTCAAAAGAGAAACACACGTATTGTTCGTCAATTCCAATCGTCCACTTCTAATCAATCAGAAAATGAATACCTTACTTTCCATCGTTTGTAATAAAATTAGACTTTCTTATTATAATTTAATATTGAAAATATAAACTTACGTTAGTGATATGCATAATTTTTCCTTCGATGATATCGGCTGTTGTACCATGCGAGTAGGTAACTTAACAATATCGCATTGTATAGCAGATAAAACAAAACTAAATTGGTATCTTGCCAAACGAAAAAAGGCATGAAATTAATTTCATCGTCCATAAGATGTCGTGTAATTACGTTAGCGAAGGTACCTTCTTGGTTTCTTCGTATATACATTTCGTGAGATGATGCTCTTCTTGAGAGGGAAGTTAAATGAAGGATAGTTTCTCCCCTTTCTTCGTCTAACAAACAGTATGCAACTAAATACTCCATTGCGTGTGAAGATAAATGCGGCATTGACTAATTTTGATGCATGCTTTGGTGGAACCACCTCTGCTGCTGCAGCGTCCGCTGCATGCAACCGACGCACACGACTGCCGCACAAGCGGAACCAGACCATCATGTGAATTATGCTAGTTGAAGAACGTTTTAAACAAGTTTAGTGCTTAATAAATTGTAATTGTTAAGGGCTAGTTCCGCTTATGCGACCATCGCGGACGTCGTCTGCATGCAACGGACGCTGCGACTGCTGCAGCAGCAGAGATGGTTCCACTTGTGCAGTGAAACGTTGCTGCGACAACCAACGCAAGCATCAAAATTAGTCAGTGCCGTATTTATCTTCAGACCCAATGGAGTACTTAGTTGCATACTGTTTATTACTCGTAGGTGAAGAAGAGGAAGAAACTATCCTTCGTTTAACTTCCCTCACGAAATGTATATACGAAGAAATACGACATCTTATGGACGATGAAGTAAAATTCCATGCTTTTTTTCGATTGACAAGATACCAGTTCAGTTTTGTTTTATCTACTATACAATGTGATATTGTTAAGTAATCTACTCGCATGGTACAACGGTCGATATCACCGAAAGAAAAATTAGGCATATCACTAAGGTAAGTTTATATTTTCAATATTAAATTATAA
Source organism: Vesta saturnalis (assembly GCA_036346205.1). NCBI lineage: Eukaryota > Metazoa > Arthropoda > Insecta > Coleoptera > Lampyridae > Vesta > Vesta saturnalis. Next base: position 13,721,075 of record JARFJB010002231.1, on the reverse strand, counting down.
TAAGAAAGTATAATTGTACTACAAACGCCGGAAAGTAAGGTATTCATTTTCTGATTGATTAGAAGTGGACGATTTGGATTGACGAACAATACGTATGTTTCTCTCTTGACTCGCTTCAAACTCTAAATTGCTTAATGTTTGGAATAAGTGTTTCAGCTTTGCTCTGGTGATGAGGTGCAGACTCTTTACAGACATGGCGATGCTTTTATAGAATAAATCAACGACATCATCTGTTGCTAATACTTTTTCCGTTATCTGTTCGCTTGCTTTTTTATTGTCTTGTAATAATTTTGTTACGCAATCCGTAATCAACCTTTTATTACTTTTTTTGGCAATGGAAGAAGTAGCACTAGCTACACTCGAGGGCGAAGCGACGTTTCTGTTTGTATTTCTTATGTCGAGTCTTCAACACTATCTTCCTGAATTCTTTCATTATCCTCTGGAAGATTTGATATCGTTCTAAAAATTAAAGTTAATCGAGTGATGACTAATGAAACATTTTAATGATTTGGACCTTCTCTAGTTGGTACAGCATCCAAAAACGAGAGATAATTTGTCAATGCCCACTTATTACGCTTTTCTACTGCTGCTGACCCAGTACCCAATCTACCTTCGGGTTTTAAACGTTTGTATGCATCTCGAATTGACCTCTATCTCTTTTTGCAATCATCATCTGCAAAAAAAAGATAGGTATGTTTTAAAATTGTCAAATCAATTTATTTCAATTGAACTTATTCGCTTAAATTCCAATAAATATAATTAGTATTTAATTAAAACCCCGTTTAACTTTTCTATTATTTTAGGTATCTCGCAACTGGAGAATCCTTTAGATCGCTTTCGTTCGGCTTTCGTAGTCCATATGATCAAAGTTATCTGCACATATGTTCCCTACACCCAACGAAGATACATGTAAACGAATTGTGAATGAATTTTGGACGAAATGGAATTTTCCGGATTCCAGCAAACAGTGGCTCCCTCATCTTCAATTACAAGGACTATTTTTCAATGGTTCTTTTAGCCAATCTCGATGCAGAATACAAGTTTGAAGCTGTAGATGTTGGATTATACGGCAAGGAAGGTGATAGTGGGATATTTGCAAAATCAGTAATGGGTAAACAAATTTATGACGAGATATACAATTTTCCACCAGACAGTGAGTTACCAGGCTCGAAAAAAAGTTTGCCGTACGTTATAGTGGGCGACGAAGCATTTCGATTGCATAGACATATAATGAAACCTTACAACAGACTACAAGCAAAAGAAAATTTTGAGAAAGCAGTATTCAATTCCAGACTTGTAGGACAAGGAGAGTATCCGAAAACGCACTTGGCTTGTTGTGTCAGACCTTCCGTATATTTTTTACTCCTATTGCAGGTGCACCAGATGTTGTTGATATAATAATAACAGCAGCGTATGCTTGCACAACCTAATCAGAGGCCACTCTCAACAAAACACAGTTGCAGTAGTTAACTCTCTGAAATTGAGCAATGTAGAAGAGATAAGGGATATGATACCTTTATCAAGAACGGGTGGATATGTTAATGCAGAAGGAGTTGCAATAAGGGAGAATTTTAAACAATTTTTTGTTGAAGCAGGTAAAGTTAAATGGCAAGATAATGTTGTTTCTAAAATCTAGTGATCTTCCAGACGTTATCTTTTACAATAACGTCGTTAAAGGACGCATCATATAAGCATTTGTGTCCTGCCACCAGCTCTATTAAAAGCATTTCATCGTCACGTGTAAACTTTTCAACCATTTTCTTTGTTAAAACACATACGACGGTCGCCTCTGAGCTGGTCTAGGTACGAGTTGCAGTGGACGCTTGCGACGGGTTGCGCCCGACTCTTATGCAATTTACCTAACAATAGTTAATACACCAGTCGCAGCGTCTTCTGCATGCAGCCGACGCAAGCGATTGTCGCGCAACCGGAACCAGGCCTTTAGATAGAATAAAATGGACAATTTTGTGCAAGCCGGTAATGAAAACTTAAATAAAATAAACGCAATGATGGTTGTACGGTTTTTAAAAATAATCCGGATTTTTGTGCTGCAGTGTAAATATTATAAATTAGTTATCGCCTGTAATTACACGAGAGGTTTTTTTGCGAATAAAATTGATTTTTTTTTGCGAGAATTTGGTTGCTGGTAAATTGACGGCACAAATCACTTACGATTAAAAAAACGAGTCCGAAGGACGAATAGGGTGATTGCTAGGAGGATCTTCATTAAATTTAGTTTTCAAGTGACGTTGCACACTAATAACTGATTGGTTGATGTGATAATCCAAAACATAAAATGCATTCCTGTCTTCAAATTCAGCCATTACACAATTGACAACAATTGGCTTTAACAAATAGCTGATACGTACTTAAATGAATGTAAACAAAACTTTATGAGTTTTTCTTTCCAGTGGTACAAACTGAAATGGCCTTAAAACAGGTTAATCCAGTAATATTTATAATTGAAATCGGGAACATCATTTGTAATAACCCTGTACATGAATTAAATTATCGGCTGTAATTATACGAGAGGGTTTTTTTAGTCCGGATAAAATTGATTTTTTTTACGAGAATTTGGTTGCTTGGTAAATTGATGACACACCACCTACGGTAAAAAAAAGTCCGAAACTGGTGGTTTGTGAAGTCAATTTACCAAAAAGAAACCAAAGTAGAGAAAAAAAAATGAAATTTTATCTTGGAGAAAAAAAAACCTGGAGTGTAATTCTATGAGATAATTTAATGAATAATTAAAAATAATACCTAGATAATTATGGAAAATTCAAGAATACATTTTTTTTTAATGGAAAATTGTTCATTGGTTACCATACCACCAAACAATAATCAGGTTTGAGAAAATCTGCCATGGAAGTTTACACACATTTTGTACAGATGCAAAGTTAGGGCTAACTCTATCTGATGTCAAAGTGACAAATTCATCGCGGCTTATGGGATTTTTTATACATAAATTAAATTAACTCTAATAATTATTCATCTTTACACATTCATATGTATTGCTATTGAAATTTGTAGGTTCCATAATAATTACATTTTTAAATTATTATAAGTTTTTGTTATGAACGAATAAGTTCGAAGGTAAATATGTAATTAAAAATTATTATTAATTTTATTAAATACATAAATAAAAAGTTTACCTCGAGAAGGATATGAACCTACGACCTGTACTTTGCTAGAGTACCGCGCTAACTAACTGCGCCATCGAAAGTCAAGCCCCAATCGATGCAAATTTTGTCTTTATGTATGTAGAACTGATGTAAATTCTAAATATAATGAGATTACAATCCAATTACTTATATTAATGGAATGTGAGCCTGCAATATCGCAAGGATTCACACATACCAAGGCAACCTGACTAATATGAAATTATTATAAGTTTTTGTTATGAACGAATAAGTTCAAAGGTAAATATGTAATTAAAAATTATTATTAATTTTATTAAATACATAAATAAAAAGTTTACCTCGAGTGGGATATGAACCCACGACCTGTACTTTGTACCGCGCTAACCAACTGCGCCATCGAGATTCAAGCCCCAATCGATGCAAATTTTGTCGAGGTAAACTTTTTATTTATGTATTTAAATAAAATTAATAATAATTTTTAATTACATTTTTAAATTGTTCAAAGTGAAAGTTTTACTGTTATTAAATAGGCGCTAAACGTTTTTGATTTTTGTTAGCTATTATTTTTATTGTAAGTACATTATTTCAATTCATATATTAGTAGGTATGTTATTTATCATTTTGTTATTAATTTTAACTGTTTACATTGGATAGCTATTGTTTATTTGTAATATTGTGCAATCCTTATTACTGAAACATATAATACGGATTATACAAAGTCTTATTATTATATTTACATTAAAAATTAGTCATTTACAGAAATCGCAGTTTTGTTTAGCAGATCGGTGACGTGAAATAATCTCTAGTTACTCGCCTCCCAACTTATTACAATATTGCCTCTCTGTCACAAGATTACATTTTTTATTGATTGCGATGAAGTTATATAATTAATAGATTTCATTTGATAAGTGATTATTTACTATAAATTCATCCCTACAATTTAGTGCAGTCCAAAGGAAAAAGTATGCATTTTTAAAAAAGTTAGCATGTACTAATAAAAGGTCCATTCTTATCAAAATTTTAAAACTTTTGGAAGACTTGTAATTACTAACCCGTTCGTATAGGATGGATGCATTATTGGTTAAAATTTCATATATTTTCAGCTAAAAATAATGAAGTTAGATGACGTCAAAGTCTCCGTATGTAAAATATGTGCAAAAAAAAACAGTCCTTTTTTGATTTCCTTATAAGTAACTGTCGAAGAGGTTTACTTACAATTTTCATATTTAATGACCGTTGGTAGATGTATACAAGGTATATTTATGCCAAATATCAAAACAATCGAACTCCAAATAAAAAGATTATAACATTCTAAACTCAGGTATCTTGCTTTTTGAAACCGATAGTAGGTGGGAGCTCTTTAGCATTATCACTTCTGCATGTAACAGTAACCATTGCACCATTCAAGCAAGAAAGAGTATAAACTACTATATTGTTTCGAATTCTTGTTAAAGTTCCCAACTTGCTAGTTTTAAAGGTAACGCATTTACTTGTTCTTTAAATAAGTTACTTGTAACTTACTTGAAAGTATATGTTTAGTTACTTTGCTAGAGTACCGGTCTACCAACTCAGCTAACGAGATACAAGCCCCAATCGATTCAAGCTTTGTCTTTATGAAGAATAGGTGTAATTTCTATATATGTGATCACGGTCAACTTATTTATACTAATGGAATGTGATCCTGGGTTTCACATATGCCAAAGCAGCGTGACTGGTATTGAAACTTTTGTTGGTTATTATCAATACTAATAGTAAACTATCATATTTCATTAGTATATATAAGTTGACTGTGATCACATTATATACAACGTGCCCAAGATAAGGATCAACAGCATAGGGATTTTGAAAACGAAGTCGGTTAAATTAGAGAAAAGTTGTATAATTTAGGACATGTTCACATCTAGTTTGCAAAAGTTCATTATTGTCTATCAGTAGAACAGGGACATTTGCCGCCATCTTGGATTTTTGTGACCTGGGACATTTTAACTTTCACTTTTTTTTATATGCCCACGTGGGGATCGTATTTTTCACTCCTATGACTTCTTTTCGGACGGCATTTTCAACCCTTGATGGAATTTTCACCCTAATTAGAGCTCTTTTGGTTGTGTTAAGAACCTTTTTGTCAGTTCACCCATTTTTTATGGCTTCTTTTCGGAGGCCATTTTCAACCCTTGATGGAATTTTCACCCTAATTAGAGCACTTTTGGTTGTGTTAAGAACCTTTTTGACAGTTCACATCTTTTTTGTGGCTTCTTTTCGGGAGCCATTTTTAGCCCCGTGATGGAATTTTCAGCCTAATTAGGGCCCTTTTGGTTGTATTAAGAGCCTTTTTGGCAGTTCAACCCTCGGAAGGTAGGCAAATGCGTGCGCATGCAGTGTTCTGAGTGAGAAAAGATGTGTTAATTACAGTTGTTTTTATCAAAGGAGATTGCATAATTATTATTACATTTCTTTTATTCCCATCTACAGATTGTGACGTAATTTACTCATGCATTGGGTGTTGCATTCTAATAAAGGGCCCTAGTCTTGTAAGACGGGAATCTGTTTGCGGGGTTCTTAACCTGTGTTTATTATTATTAATATTTATTAGTGGTTGTTTTGATTTTTATCATGTTTTAAAATCCATTGCATTACTTTTAGCAGTCAGGTTAAATTACGAAAATTGATTACCGATATGGAATGTCACATATTCCTTAAAAGCAGTAAAATATATTAATAGCCCTGATACTACTTCATAATAATTATTATTATACTTTAAAAAATACATGCGGCGGTTAATATACAATCTTTATTTGCTGCTATTATTATTATTACACAGATATGGGATTATTCTTAAAATTAGTGAATTTCTCCACACTACCTTGAAATACTACAATTCTTCTTCTTCAACCCTGAAGCTGTACCGCATACATCTTTCTTGAGATTATCCGATTTCGGATTAGTAGCATGTTTTCTAATACACAAGACAGCATCTTCAATATAACGGTGTATACCCCGAAAAAATGTTTTGTACCTTCTTCTTCTTTAAGCTAGATTATGCCTCTACACCGCATACAAACTCTACCTTAGCTGGATTACCTCTGCCAAAAAGGGGTTATATACAAATTAAGTATACAGGCTTCTTATTAGAATACTATCTTTTAATCATCGATTTTTTACTGATAAGGATCTGCCATGCTATCACATAAGACGATTTTACATACATACAAGTTCTATCTCGGCTGGAATACAATGATCGAGAAAAGAGTTTAGATTTATAAAATGTACCCCCAGAAGAGATATTACAGTGTTGCTACAGAAAACAACAAAATGTACACCACGCAGCGAGAAATTTACTCGAAGCTGATACATTGCGAGTAACATTTTTTTCGAGTTATGGTGGACTGATCTTTGTGATATGTGATCCTTAAGTAATCACAGTAATGGGTACAGCTACAGAACATACTAATGGGTGTTGGGATGTTTTAGCAAGAGGATTTGGATAAGAGTTCTTAAAACGAAGACAGCCGCATCTGAAAGGATTCACCATTGTTTTTAAGAAAAGCGATAAACTTCTTTTCAAGAAACAAAAAACATCGTATAGTTAAAATTTTGTGACGCTAGGCTTTCGGCGACCCCACTCCAACCCTCCCCGAACATAACCGAGATTGTAAGACAGGTGTAGAGCGTCTCAACGTGTTCTCAGGTCTTCTCCCCTTGTCGCTATCGGAACTTGTGCGTGGGCCTTGGCGGGAAATTTGAATTTGACTTTGTATTTAAGTGTTTACATTCTGATTACTTATTGTGAGAAATTTGAACTTGTATTCTAATAAGAGGCCTATTGCTAACTTATAAGGCAGGCATAGAGCCTCGCGGCTTACTTTGAAGCCCTCGCCCCTCGACCACAAATTTGAATTTGTTTGTGGCACCATCTATGAGGGGAACTTGAACTTGTATTGTAATAAGGAGGCCTAATGCTAACTTATAAGACAAGACTTCACAATTTGCTTTCGGGTCTTAGCTTCTGGTCCCTTGGCGGGAAATTTGAATTTGAATTTGTATTTAAGTGTTTACATTCTGATTACTTATTGCGAGAAATTTGAACTTGTACTCTGATAAGAGGCCTACTGCTAACTTATAAGACAGACATAGGAACTTGTGTTAGGGTCAGTGCCCTCCTGTCGTGGCCCCTTGTTGGGAAATTTGAATCTGTATCGTCATCTAGCTGTGTATGGACTAATGAATATTTTTTGTAATAAAGGTGGCACCACCTAGCGTTATATTTCTGGGACCAATCAGGGTTTTGTTTGCGCCACCATCTAGTGGTATATTTTTAAACTAGCGAATGCTTTCTGTAATAGTCAATCTCGTTTCCATCATCGTTTTGAACAGTTATATTGTAATAGTTTATTAACAAGTCCGATAAACAAGAGAATAGATTATAATAATGCTCACTCGATGACAATTACACTTTAAAGAGCGAAACGCGCGAGAAACGATAATGTTACCGGCCTTGGGTCTTGTGCGCAGGCGCACTCGTCAATGTTCGGATAGAATCGGTTATCTTTGGGGAAGTTTGGAGTGGAGGTCGCCGAAACAGCCTTCGCACCCGTCTTAGGAGAAAATACCTCTGCCAAAAAAGGAGTTTAGATTTATAAACAGGCCCCTAGGGAAGATATTAGAGCGTGGTTACGGAAACAAGAAGCGCACACTATGCATAACTCCCGCCTCACGTCTTAGGTTAGGTCAATACACGTCTAATATTAAGTTAGATTAATAAACGCACGGTTTAGGTTAGGTCAATACCACGCTCTAATATCTTCCCTAGGGGCCTGCTTCACAAACAAATTCAAATTTTTGGTCGAGGGGCGAGGGCCTGAGCGTAAGTTGCTAAGCCCTACATGTGTCTTACAAGTTAGCATTATACCCCTTATTACAATACAAATTCATATTTCCAGCCATTACCAGCAGGGACTTAAATACAAATTCAAATTTTCCGCCAATGGGGCCTCGACAAGGGGACAGAGCCCTGAGAGCAAGTTGCGCAGCCCTGTACTTGTCTTACAAGTTAGCATTAAGCCCGATGTTTTTTGTTTCTTGAAAAGAAGTTTATCGCTTTTCTTAAAAACAACGGTGAATGCTTTCATGCGGCTGTCTTCGTTTTAAGAACTCTTATCCAAATCATCTTGCTAAAACATTCCAATAACCACTAGTCTGTTCTGTAGCTGTACCCATTACTGTGGTTACTTAAAGATCTGTCCACAATAACTCGAAAAAAAATGTTACTCGCAATGTACCAGCCTCTAGTAAATTTCTCGCTGCGTGGTGTACACTTTTTTGTTTTCTGTAGCAACACTCTATCTCTCCTGGGCGTACATTTTGTAAATGATAGCATGACAGGCCCTTATCAGTAAAAAATCAATCTGTAGATGGGTATAAAAGAAATGTAATAATAATTATACAATCTCCTTTGATAAAAACAACCCTAATTAACACATCTTTTTTCACTCAGAACACTGCATGCGCACGCATTTGCCTAATTTCCGAGGGTTGTACTGCCAAAAAGGCTCTTAATACAACCAAAAGGGTCCTAATTAGGGTGAAAATTTCATCAAGGGGCTGAAAATGACTCCCGAAAAGAAGCCTAAAAACGGTGTGAACTGACAGAAAGGTTCTTAACACAACCAAAAGGGCTCTAATTAGGGTGAAAATTCTGTTAAGGGTTGAAAATGGCCTCCGAAAAGAAGCCATAAAAAATGGGTGAACTGTCAAAAAGGTTCTTAACACAACCAAAAGAGCTGTAATTAGGATGAAAATGCCGTCCGAAAATAAGCTATAGGGGTGAAAAATACGATCCCCACGTGGGCATATAAGAAAAAAGTGAAAGTTAAAGTGTCCCAGGTCACACAAATCCAAGATGGCGGCAAGTGTACCTGTTCTACTTTTATCGTTTTCGAGATTTAAAACAAAATGAGATTTTTGGGTTTTTCTTTTTTCGTAATTCCTTCATTTATTTTAAAAGATTTTTAAAAACCGAAGGTTTCATTGTCACTTTTTGAATTCTATTAGATAGCGTTTTCAAATTGTTTATTCGACGTTTCGTCTCCGAGAAACCATCATCAACTTTATTTTGTTATACCGCCGCAACCAACGAAACACCCTGTATTCGATAGTATTTTTATTACGAATTTAACCATAATTTTGAAGCGAATTTTTAAGAAAAATTCCGATTAATATTAGTATTTGATAATATTTTTTTATGTATGTACAAATTTAACAACTCCAATCTTTTAAACCTATTTAGTTAAAGTTGAATAATTACAATAACTGTTCAAATAGGTTGCCGTTTCTTTTCTAGACACACGTAAGCACTCTTTACTGAAGAATTTAAAACGCGGTCTAGCATATCTGGCGAAATTGTATTAACTGCTGCCATAACCGATACTAACAGCTGCTCTTCATTTTCAAAACTCCCATCATACACTTGGTTTTTCAGGTAACCCCACAGAAAAAAATCCAACGGACTTAAATCGGGTGATCGGGCTGGCCAAGCTTCCAATCCATTTTCCTGTAAACCGCAATAATAGATAGTACTGTACCTTTCTTGAGTTATGTGCTGAGCCACCATCTTGTTGAAACCAACAGTTGTTAACAAGTGCTAGAGGTAATTCATCCAAGGCATTTTCCAAATCAGTCCTTACTAAGTTCAGATATCGTTCGGCATTTAAATTGTTGTGGTAAGTAAATAAAAGATCCTGTTATTCTTCGTCCCGAAATGCCCATCCACATATTAAATCCAAATCTATGTTGATGTCTTGATTCTTTTTTAAATAAGGATTTTGTTTTGCCCAATAATGTTTGTTACGTCTGTTGAAAATTCCATTGTTGGTTAACATGCTTTCACCAGACAAAATTCTAGTATACCACTCGCAAAAACCTGCTCGCCGCTCCTGATCACCTGGTCTAAGACCTCTGACACACTCGAAATTTATATAGATGAAACTTATTCTTATTTAAAATGAATTGTGCGCTGTTCAATTTGTCTTGTCGATATTTCAGGATTTCAACAACAGCTTGTAAAACGGTATTAACTGTTTCGTCATCAGATTGTTTTTGACGGAATAGAACAGGTTTTGTAAATGAACCAAATTCTTTTAAATTAGATCTCTACGCAATAAAACTAAGTTACACAGTTTTCAATAAGAATGTTAAATAAGTGTTATTTTATCAAAGCCTTCTAATATTAACTGATATATGAAAAATGAAATTTCGAATTTTTCAGCTTTAAAACCATGGTTAAATTCGTAATAAAAAGTACTATCGAATACAGGGTGTTTCGTTGGTTCCGGTGATATAAAAAAGAAACCCGGTTGTGGTTTCTAGGAGACGAAACGCCATCTAATAGAATTCAAAAAGTTTAAAAATCTTTTAAAATAAATGAAGAAATTACCAAAAAAGAAAAACCCAAAAATCGCATTTTGTTTTAAATCTCAGAAACGATAAACAATAATGAACTTTTGCAAACTACATGTGAACATGCCCTAAATTATACAACTTTTCTCTAATTTAACCGTCTTCGTATTTCTTACCGTTTTCAAGATGCCCATGCTGTTCATCCTTATCTTGGGCACGTTGTATAGAAATTACACCTATTCTACGTACATAAAACAAAGCGTGCATCGATTGGGGCTTGTATCTCCTTAGCTCAGTCGGTAGGTTCAAATGCCACTCGAGGTAAACTTTTTGTTTATGTATTTAAAAAATTTGTAATTACATAACATTTTGACTTTAGAGCAAACGGTATAGCGACCGTTTTTGAGGTTAATACAATTTTAGACAAGTTTTTAGAAACTTTCGTGGGGTAGTTTTAAAAAATTGAACCTGATCCAGTACTTTCTACATACATCCTAAAGTGACTGGTCATAAAGTTTAAATATTTAAATTATTATTTGCATTTTTGTGTATAATTCAATAAAACATTGAACGAATAAGTTCAAAAGTAAAATACAGGTCGTAGGTTCAAATCCTACTCGAGGTACACTTTTTATGTATGTATTTAATAAAATTAATAATTCTTAATTGCAATAAAACAATAGTTTATTAATGGGTTCAGTAGTTTCAAACACGTTGTAGTGTTTGAATATTTATACATTTTCAATTTTAATAAATGTATATAAATTTCTTAATTTGAGTAGCAAGTTTTTTTAGACGCGCATTTTGATGATAGAGCACGACTATAGCTTTCAATAGTTCAGTAGTTTCTAATTTTAACTGATGATCAAGTCGATACTTTTATATACCCGTACCTATGCGTAGAAAGCAAAGGGTTCTTCAAAGGAGACCCTAGGGTGTCTTAAATACCTTTTGCAAATATTTTAAAACCTATCAACTTTGAAGCAAAAAGATCCACTTAAAGAAATAATCTGCTTTTAGGCAAGTTTTCTTTATGAAAGTTTTTGGTAAGGTAATAACTTTAGAGTACACAGTGTAGATACTTATAGAGCGTATATAAGATAGCTCTATAAAATCTTTTAAACACCAATGTACCTACCATTTTGATTTTATTGTACTCATTTTCGAGCAAAAACTATTATTGTTGCTTGAACATTTTGTAGCATCAGAATGGTCACACATGCAAATGCTTTTCTAATCCACATTTTAATATTTTCTTAGCTATAGTAACTGGTTCTGAATGCACTTTACTTTTAATGTAACCTCATCAAAAAATTACACCAGTAAAGTTGGGAGATGTTGTCGGTCACCTTATTGAACCACCTTGACAAATCCACCTTATTAAATTCTTCATGTACATCTACTGCACTGTGCACCATCCAACTGGCTCCACATATTTTTGGGTATATGATTAAGCAGTCTTTAAAAACTCTTTTGTGAAACTTCTAAAAATATTGCCCCATTTCCTGACTTCAAAAAAAAAATGGCTCAACTACAAAATTCTCAATAATTCTTCCCCAGACATTCAACGTTCATTTTCTGCTGCGACATACATACAGAGTATTTCAAAACAAATGCGAAAAACTGATTCCTTGTTCAAAACAAAGGGTAGTTTGTTATATACACGGTACAAAGATGAAAAAAAAAAGTTTTATTTTTTAACTTAAAAAAGAAAAGTGATAGAATAATGAAATTCTATGGAAATATCATTATGAAAACACACTTAGTAGGTGTAATTTAGATTAGATTAGATTAGATTAGATATTCTGACGCTTTCCATACAATATTGTACATTGTCATTCCGGAAATAAATCTTATTAGTATTATTATTATCATTGTTATTATTATTGTTAAATGTCATTTTAACTAAAATTTATATTATAAATTCACATTTTTAATATAATTTACGAAGGAGTAACAAATAAAATATACAGGGTGTCCCACGACGTTTTCACAGTCTAATATCTCGAAAACTGTTCAAATGACAAGTATGAAATTGGCAGTTATAAACTTTCGAAACTGATGCTTATACAGACCGTGATCCAAATCTATGTTGATGTCTTGATTCTTTTTAAATAAGGATTTTATTTTGCCCAATAATGTTTGTTACGTCTGTTGAAAATTCCATTGTTGGTTAACATGCTTTCACCAGACCAAATTCTAGTATACCACTCGCAAAAACCTGCTCGCCGCTCCTGATCACCTGGTCTAAGACCTCTGACACACTCGAAATTTATATAGATGAAACTTATTCTTATTTAAAATGAATTGTGCGATGTTCAATTTGTCTTGTCGATATTTCAGGATTTCAACAACAGCTTGTAAAACGGTATTAGCTGTTTCGTCATCAGATTGTTTTTGACGGAATAGAACAGGTTTTGTAAATGAACCAAATTCTTTTAAATTAGATCTCTACCATTGAATAGCTAATAATAACGTATTAGTTACTCAATGTCTCTACCAATAAAACTAAGTTACACAGTTTTCAATAAGAATGTTAAATAAGTGTTATTTTATCAAAGCCTTCTAATATTAACTGATATATGAAAAATGAAATTTCGAATTTTTCAGCTTTAAAACCATGGTTAAATTCGTAATAAAAAGTACTATCGAATACAGGGTGTTTCATTGGTTCCGGTGATATAAAAAAATAAACTCGATTGTGGTTTCTAGGAGGCGAAACGCCATCTAATAGAATTCAAAAAGTTTAAAAATCTTTTAAAATAAATGAAGAAATTACCAAAAAAGAAAAACCCAAAAATCGCATTTTGTTTTAAATCTCAGAAATGATAAACAATAATGAACTTTTGCAAACTACAAGTGAACATGCCCTAAATTATACAACTTTTCTCTAATTTAACCGTCTTCGTATTTCTTACCGTTTTCAAGATGCCCATGCTGTTCATCCTTATCTTGGGCACGTTGTATAGAAATTACACCTATTCTACGTACATAAAAACAAAGCGTGCATCGATTGGGGCTTGTATCTCCTTAGCTCAGTCGGTAGGTTCAATAGCCACTCGAGGTAAACTTTTTGTTTATGTATTTAAAAATCTTGTAATTACATAACATTTTGACTTTAGAGCAAACGGTATAGGGACCGTTTTTGAGGTTAATACAATTTTAGAGAAGTTTTCAGAAACTTTCGTGGGGTAGTTTTAAAAAATTGAACCTGATCCAGTACTTTCTACATACATCCTAAAGTGACTGGTTATAAAGATTAAATATTTAAAATTTTATTTGCATTTTTTTTTGTATAATTTAATAAAATATTGAACGAATAAGTTCAAAAGTAAAGTACAGGTCGTAGGTTCAAATCCTACTCGCAGTACACTTTTTATTTATGTATTTAATAAAATTAATAATTCTTAATTGCAATAAAACAATAGTTTATTAATTGGTTCAGTAGTTTCAAACACGTTGTAGTGTTTGAATATTTATACATTTTCAATTTTAATAAATGTATATAAATTTCTTAATTTGAGTTTTTTAGACGCGCATTTTGATGATAGAGCACGACTATAGCTTCAAAAATTCGTTTAAATAGTTTCAATAGTTCAGTAGTTTCTAATTTTAACTGATGATCAAGTCGATTACCATACTTTTATATACCCGTACCTACGCGTAGAAAACAAAGGGTTCTTCAAAGGAGACCCTAAGGTGTCTTAAGTACCTTTTGTAAATATTTTAAGCAAAAAGATCCACTTTAAAAAATAATCTGCTTTTAGGCAAGTTTTTTTTTATGAGTTTTTGGTAAGGTAATAACTTTAGAGTAGACAGTGTAGATACTTATAGAGCGTATATAATATAGCTCTTTAAAATCTTTAAACACCAATGTACGTACCATTTTGATTTTGTTGTACATCGAGCAAAAATTATTATTGCTGCTTGAACATTTTGTAGCATCAGAGGGGTCACACATGGAAATGCTTTTCTAATCCACATTTCAATATTTTCTTAGCTATAGTAACTGGTTCTGAATGCACTTTATTTTTAATGTAACCTCATCAAAAAATTACACAGTATAGTTGGGAGATGTTGTAGGTCACCTTATTGAACCACCTTGACAAATCCACCTTATTAAATTCTTCATGTACATATACTGCACTGTGCACCATCCAACTGACTCCACATATTTTTGGGTATACGATTAAGCAGTCTTTAAAAACTCTGTTGTGAAACTTCTAAAAATATTGCCCCATTTACTGACTTCAAAAAGAATGGCTCAACTACAAAATTCTCAATAATTTTTCCCCAGACATTCAACGTTCATTTTTTGTTGCGACATATATACAGAGTATTTCAAAACAAATGCGAAAAACCGATTCCTTGTTCAAAACAAAGGGTAGCTTGTTATATAAACGTTGAGTTAAAAGTCAACCGTTAGGGAGATATCACGGTACAAAGATGGCAAAAAAAATTTAGTTTTATTTTTTAACTTAAAAAAGAAAAGTGATAGAATAATGAAATTCTATGGAAATATTATTATGAAAATACACTTAGTAGGTGTAATTTAGATTAGATTAGATATTCTGACGCTTTCCATACAATATTGTACATTATCATTCCGGAAATAAATCTTATTAGTATTATTATTATCATTGTTATTATTATTGTTAAATGTCATTTTAACTAAAATTTATATCATAAATTCACATTTTTTAATATAATTTACGAAGGAGTAACAAATAAAATATACAGGGTGTCCCACGACGTTTTCACAGTCTAATATCTCGAAAACTGTTCAAATGACAAGTATGAAATTGGCAGTTATAAACTTTCGAAACTGATGCTTATATCTGCCATAAAAAGACTTCGGGTTTTCCTCTCATTTCCGGTCACGTGACTCCTACATAATTTTTTTTTTAAACGGGACAACCGGTATAACAATACATTTTTCGGTAAACCTTTCAAAAACAAATTCAACCATAACACACTTGTTACGATACTTGACCAAAAAAGTGAGGAGATGCTCCATCTTGTTGCCACCACATTGTTTTCCTTCCGTATAAAGGAATATCTTCAAGTAATTCTGGGAGAACATTTTGAAGAAAATCCACATATCTTTCTCCCGTTAACGTTCGTTCATAAAAATAGGGACAAATCAACCTACCGTTAAATAAACCACGCGAACATTGACAACACCATATTGTCTGGAAATTGGTGTCTCGCATCCATTTTGGATTTTCCTGTGACCAGTAATGAGAATTATGGTGATTAACAATACCATT
This sequence comes from Vesta saturnalis, assembly GCA_036346205.1. Classification (NCBI taxonomy): domain Eukaryota; kingdom Metazoa; phylum Arthropoda; class Insecta; order Coleoptera; family Lampyridae; genus Vesta; species Vesta saturnalis. The sequence goes on along the minus strand of JARFJB010002231.1, from coordinate 13,705,273 downwards.
AGTATGAAATCTACTTTCATCACTCCATAATATTTTTCTAAGAAAGAAAGATCATCAACAATTAGTACAGACATTTCAGCAATAAAATTTAACCGACTTTCAGGAACTGCAGGGACTAAACCTTGTGTTAAATGTATTTTATACGGATGATACTTATGACTTTTTAAAACTCTTTGTATTGAACTTCTACTTATTTCTATTTCTTATTTAGGGAACAGTATTGAGGTGTGGATTTACCTGCAGATAAGCCAAAATATTAATAACATTGTCACCAGTCTGAGCCGCCTTACGGCTAGGAACTCGATTTTTATCGCTTGGAAAAGAACCACCTCTTAGCTTTCGTTCCACAGACGGAAAAGTATGTTTACTTGGAGTTATTCTATGAGGAAAACGATTTCAGTGCAAATCTTGAGCAAGAATTTTATTTTTTCAACATTCTCCATAAATAAGTAACATGTCAACATATCAGTCGTAAGTAAAAGTGAAGGCATTATTCATTAATTATTTCAGTGTTTTCACAAAATTATGACTAATGATTAATGATAGTTCTTCACCAAACGTCACGTAGTAATTAATAACAACCCATGTTACTACGGTATTTATTTTTTTTTAGCCATCTGGATTCAGGGTTAACCACAATCAAAAAGGTTATTATATTTTAAAGTATGATAAGAGTTACGCGGTTATTTTTGAAATGTGTTACAAAACAAATTTAAGTAGGCCTCGTTCGTAATTGCAGATATTTATCTTTGACATTCAAGCAACTTTCTGGAGTGCAAAAACTTACTTTAATAAATTTAATAAAAACAATTAATGACTCGTATTATTTTTATGTTACAAAAGAATCATGACAAATGTGGTATGGTTGAATTTGTTTTTGACAGGTCTACCAAAAAATGTAATGTTATACCGATTGTCCCATGAATGAACGTTAACTGGAGAAAGGTATTTGGATTTTCTTCAAAATGTTCTCCCGGAATTACTTGAAGATATTCCCTTAAATGAAAGGCAAACAATGTAGTGGCAGCAAGATGGAGCATCTCCTAACTTTTTTGGCCAAACAACGTGACAAACGTGTTATGCTTGAATTTGTTTTTGAAAGGTCTACCAAAAAATGTAATGTTATACCGGTTACCCCATTTAAAAAAGTTATGTTGGAGTCACATGACGGAAATGACAGGAAAACCGGAAGTGTTTTAATGGTGGATGTAAGCATCAGTTTATAACTACCAAATTTCATACTTGTCATTTGAACAGTTTTCGAGATATTGGACTATCAAAACATCATGGGACACCCTGCATTAACATTATACGCAAAGTAACAATTCTTTACTGGCTCTAGGTGATTACAGGCTCGCTTAACGGCGCGCCAATAAACTTCTCCTCTCGCCAGTAAAAACCTATTTACATAAAGAAAAGTGAAAAAATGTTTCTTTTTATTATCATAATTGTTATTTTGCTAAGTTTTTCAATGCAAGCGATTTTCTAAAATTTTGTTTCGTTTTGAATAAGCTGAGAACAACACATCAGATGTTAACTGTCGCTGCAAGCTCATTTACAATTTATTAAAGGGAAATAAAGGAAATATATAGAGAGTGTTCCATTAAATGTATGTGTAGAATTCAGTGCTAATGAAATACCTAGTATATTTAAAAAATATTGGAGTCATATAGCATACATTTATAATTTTTAACCAATACCTATAGTAGATTATTTAAGCTACATACATGAGTTGTGCTAAAAGATGATATAGTTATGATTTTTTGCAGATAATGAAATTTTTATGTAACCAAGCAACAAAACTGCTATGGACCAAATACCAGAAACTTAACTTCAGGTCACACCCAAAGTTTCATAAAATCATTACATTGTCTACAGCAACTGGAGTCGGTGGTATTACCTTAGGATTTTCTTCGTCAGTAGCTCCAACAGGTATTGAACAGACTCCTGTTATCAGTGGCTTATTTAGGTTTTTACGGTATATGTATATAATTTTCTTTATCTAATATTACTAATCAACTAAAATTTTTAGTTCAATGAAAATAGGTTTAATAATTTCCTTTGATTATACCTTTTCACAATTAGGATTAAATGAATTGGAACCAAACTATAAAATAATGATGAGCAGAATACATCAACGAGCTGCAAATCGATTATTGAATGGTTGTTTACTAAATGGTGGGACTTATATTAAACTGGGGCAGGGATTAGTATGCATGAATACTGTTTTTCCTCGTGAATATATAGAAACACTAAAACAATTACAAGATAAATGCCTAAAACGCAAACCTGATGAAGTTCGTACTCTGTTTCTGGAAGACTTTAAAAATACACCAGAGTCTATGTTTAAAGATTTTGATCACGAACCAATTGCAGCTGCCAGTTTGGCTCAAGTAAGCAGCAAAATAAAAATACTGTCACTGAGAGCTAAATTTTGTTTTAGGTATTTAAAGCAACTACTAAAGATAATAAAAAAGTAGCTGTAAAAGTCCAATACATTGATTTGCAGAAACGTTTTAATAGTGATATTATGACTATTGAGTTCATTTTAAATGTTATAGGTTTACTTCATCCAAATTTTAATTTTAAATGGGTTTTAGAAGATTTAAAGGATTCTTTAAGACAAGAACTAAATTTTCTTAATGAAGGCCGAAATGCTGAAAGATGTGCTAAAGATTTGAGTCATTTGAAATATTTATATGTACCAAGAGTATATTGGGATTTGTCCAGTTCTGTAAGTATATTACTAGATGTAGCAGATTTATAGTTTTGATTTAGAGAGTGCTAGTTACAGAGTATATTGATGGTTATAAAATCTCTCAAGTTGATCATTTAATTAAAAATGGTTTTAATCTGGTTGATATAAACAAAAAATTGTTTGAAGCTTTCGGAGAACAGATTTTTCAAACTGGATTTGTGCATGCAGATCCTCACTCAGGAAATAGTATGAATTTTTATTTTTAAAATTTAAAAAATTCAATTTATTTTAGTTATTATCCGTAAGTATGGGGAAGAAGTACAACTTGTTTTAATAGATCATGGATTATACGAATCTATCAGTGAAAAAGACAAAGTAGCGTTAAGTCATATGTGGAAAGCAATTGTACTCCAAGATCATTACCAAATGCAGAAATATTCTAAACAGCTTGGAGTCGATGGTACTTAACATGTGCATTTAATGTTCTATTCTACGATAATGTTTTTAGATTATATAATGTTTGCAGAAATATTAACTCAAACTCCTTTAAAGCGTATAAATTTCAAATTGAAAACAAGAATAACAGAAGAAGACATTAAATATATGAAAGAGTTTGCTGCAAACAGATTTGATATGATAATGCAGGTTCTTAAACACATGCCCTCTTCGTTACTTCTAATTCTTAGGTAATTTTGTTATATTTTCCTTTTTTTTATCAGGTTTATTTTAAATATGTTATCTTGGTTTGAATACTCCATAGAACCTATACTTTGTTAATACATTGTGGTATGAGAGGACTTGGTATTTACTGGAGTTGGAAGTCGTGTTTGTGCAATGAACAGAATCAATATTTTCAGATGGGTTTTTATTTTCTTTGTTCATACCATTAGACTGCTGTTTCCAGCATTGAAGAGCCACCGAGTCAAAAACTGAATAAGGCACCACACTTTTGTTATAAGGTTAGAGTGAAACCACCAGATATATAACTTCAGGCACAAATTTCTGAGAGAAGATTTCCACAAGTGTTCAAATTATAGTCAGCTTATTTGAATTTGAATATTGTTTAATTCCATTCACTTGTTTTATTTTATACCATTATGTTTAGTTACGTTAGTTTAAGACTAGCTACCTTTAAATGTTAATGTAATTTCAGTTTTATTATCCTGGACATTAAAGTTTATTATTATTATTATATGAAAGAGAAAAGAAAATTATTCATACTGTTTCAACAACATTACAGATTGTTAAAATGTAGATGTTAATGTTATTAAGGCGGATATTTTGTTGATTAGTACACATTGTAGCTAAAGAGTGAGTGCCATATCTGATTTGACACTCTTACAGTAAATAACATTCGTAAAGTAACTAACTGAGGAACATAAATTTAAAGTAGCTAGTAAATAGGATGAATCGACATTATTATGGGTTGTTATAAAAAATGTTATGCCTAACAATAGTTCTTCTGTACTGCAAAACGTTCATTAATTGACATTAAAAGTTCTTCTTGATGACATTTACTTTATCTGTCATCTATAAAGCTAATGTACTTAAAAACGTTTGAAATTTTGTAAATTTCTATAAGATTGGTGCTTAGATTCCAAATGTATTGGAACGTATTCATTGGAACTAACAAAGGAATAACATAGGACTCAGATTGCATTATATAATATTCCAAATTAATAGAAATAAACCAAGCGTTTTAGCATTGAAAAAACATATGAATTGATTTAAAGATATTTACGATCGAAAACTTACAATCTCAAAGTATACAAATTGTTAAATCTTACATGAAAAGTTGAGTATTATACAGGGTGATTAAATTAGTTAACCTTTGGATTTCGAGGTAATATCACATGGTTAATCCGATAATGTAAAATTTGGAAAATCACGCCAAACAACAAAAATGAATCATTCAATTTTACGACGTAAATCCAATTCTCTTATATTCGACTTGTTCACAAAGTATGAAAATTAAACAATATATCAAGAAACTTTTCTTGCTACTATAGGAACATAAAATGTAAAAACTAAAATCTTCTGAAACTCTAACTTTATTTCTATGGTTCATCTTAATTTAGAAAACTGTAGGAGCTTTTTGTATTCAACTTTCAACCTGAAAACCGTTACTATATAATAAAAAAATAAAATCTGTTGAATATAAACATTTGATCAATGCATGTAAATCAATCAGTAAATTCCTTTTTCTTTCAAGATACCTTTAATTTATTATTTTATGTATATAATATGATATATAGTAATTATATTATTATTATTAATATTTAATTATATAGTATAAAGCATTTTAAACATAAGAGTGACAAATCAAACCTATTATCAACTGAGAAACTCGAGAGATGGATTTAAAACCTATTTTGAAATTGTTTCCTTAACACATCATCAAACGAAAGTTATTTCTTAAGACTTCACCGAAATATTATCAGAATACGACAATTTAATGCATCAAGATCGAATACGAGTAGGATTCGTTAGCGTTAAAGAGGAAATTTCTTGATACAGTTAAGTGCTTCTTAACTCGTTTAAACATTATCAATGTTTTGGTTCATGAAAAGTACTCTAAATACAACCAATTTGCTCAAGACATCTGTAAATTTAAATATGCCCCAAAGTACAGCGTACTGAACATTGAATGAAGCGAATTTCAAACCTTATAAAATACATACAAGTCAAGTTTTACATCCTTGATAACCAGAGGCAACTTAGATTTTGCAATTGGTTCTTGACCAAGCAAATCACGATATTTTGTTAAAATTATTTGGACTGATGAATGTCGCTTCTCCAATTTAGGCGTTTTTAATCGCAATAATAATCTGGGCAACTGAAAATCCTAAGAACACAAGTCCGAGACAAATTTACGTTGGGTTTAACGTCTGGATCGGTTTAACTAAGAATAGGTTAACTAGGCCCTATTAATTTATAGGATAGTTAATATTCAGTTAGATATCTAGAGTTCTTAGAGGACCAATGCTGGGGTTTGGAAGAAATGCCACTTAACGAATTAAGAGAACTTTGGTGGCAGCAAGATGGTACCCCACCACATAACGCTGTTTTAGTTCGTAATTATCTAAACGAAATTTTTCCAAACGCATGGATAGGTAACAGAGGTGTTATCGAACATCACACGTTTCTAATAGAACGCAATATGTTTACTCCAAACTCGTTTAAACATTATAAAGAATTGGTGTCAAGTGAATAAGTTGACTCTAAATACAACCAAAGTGGTCTCCTACACTTGCAAAAAATGCCCCATACAGTACACCATACTGTATCAATCGTGTAAGATTAAAAAGAAGTGATACTTTTAAGGATTTAGGTATTTTTTCGATAGTAAATTATCTTTCTCAAATCATATTCATGATGCGCGTTCAAATGGTTTTATTTTTCGTCAATGTCGAAATTTAATATTATATACATGCAATCTGAGTCCTATGTTATTCCTTTGTTCGTTCCAAGTTTGAATACACTCCGCTCCCATCATTTGGAATCCTAAGCACCAATACTTAATAGAAAGTTTATAAAAATTTCAAAGACGTTTTTTAAAGTACATTCACTAGGTTATAGATGGACACTACTCCGAACGTAATGTTAATCAGAGAGAACTTCTTAATTCAATTAATGAACGATTTTTGCAGTACAGAAGAACTTTGTTAGGCATAACATTTTTTTATAACAACTCATAATAATGTCGATTCATCCTATTTACTAGCTACTTTAAACTTTACTGTTCCTCAGTTAGTTACTTTTACGAATGTTACGTTTTACTGTAAGAGTGTCAAATCAGATATGGCACTCCACTCTCCCTTAGCTACAACGTGTACTAATCTTAACAAAATATCCGCCTTAATAGATATTAACATCTACACATTTTATACAATCTGTAATGTTGTTGAAACAATATGAACAATTTTCTTTTCTCTTTTCATTATAATAAAAATAATAAACTTTAATGTCCAACAGATATAACATCCATTAACAGGAAAATAATAAAACTGAAATTACATTAACATTTAAAGGTAGCTAGTCTTAAACTAATGTAACTAAATATCATGGTATAAAATAAAACAAGTGAATGGAATTAAACAATATTCAAATTCAAATAAGCTGACTATAAGGAGGAAAGGCTGGAGTGGTTTATGTCACATATTTCGCTAACAAGATTAAAGTTACGGCATATAGAGAAAATGGGAGATCGCTATACGATGTCAGTTGGTGTATTGCAAAAGAAAGTGGCTACTCTTCGAGAGGAAGTTCGAGGGATTTTAAAATTAAGTGCTAAAAGATCAGGACCATCAATGTTATTGTGTATCAAATTATAAAGATACTTTAAATTTAACATAATTCTTCTAGATTCAAAATAGCAAGCAGTTCGTTATGTTGAAATCCACGGAGTTTGTAATATAAAAATTTCAAGAACTTCTTTGATCTGACTCTAATGCATTTTTTTGCATGGTGTAAGTAGGGTTGAAAATTAACGCACAATACTCTAATTTAGACTGAACTAAACAAAATACAGTGAAAGTAAGGCGTCGAAACTAGAAAATGTTTCACAATTTCTTAGTATAAATCCCAATGTACGATTGGCCAAGAGAGATATTTCTTTTATATGTTCACCAAAACTAAATTTATGGTCAAAAATAATACCCAGGTCTCTGATTGATAAGCATTTATTTAAGTGAATGAAATCGACGGAATAATTAAAGGATATTGCATTAACCTTGCGATGAAATGAGATTACTTTACATTTGGAAATGTTAAGTCAAATGATGTAATTTACTTCATCTAGCTAAGTTATGTACGCAAGTTTGAAGTTGCAAACAATAATTCTGGTTAGACATGGAAGAGTAAATTATTAAATCATCAGCAAATAGTAACTTTTGACAAGACAGAATATCAGTAACATCGTTAATCTAAAGTAAAAATAATAACGGTCCTAGATTGGAGCCTTGTGGAACACCAGACATAGCATAAATTGGAGTGGAAGTGAAATTGTTAAATGTAACATACTGTATACAGTTGGTAAGGTAACAGGAGATTAATAACAGTAAATTGTTGTGAAATCCATATCCTTCCAATTTGACAATTAGGATATCATGTGGAATGTGATCAAATGGCTTTAATATGTCAGTGTATATAAATCCACTTGATCTCTTTGATCAAGAACTTCAGACATGTATTTAGTAAAACATAAGAGGTTGGTTAGGGTTGAACATTCACTCATGTTGGTTAATAGATATCAAATTTCTAATAACAGGGTATATGTGATTATAAAGAATGATTTCAATAATTTTACTGTAATAATTGTTACTCGCTATATAATTTGATAATTTTGTCCTGTAATTGGTGTAAAACTGTTGGGCAAATAAATATTATTATTATTATTTCTAATCCAATCTTCCTTCTCTCCTGTTATTAGGGTATCACATTTCATTTTACAAATAATTTCTTTATTAATCCATCCATTATATTTATTACATATCTAGTTTTATTTCTTGTTTTGGTATAACCACATTCATAACTGCAATTATTATTATTATATAAACAATCATACTTTTCATCTGGTTTCTATAATTATGTTTTATATTCTGCACATGTTGTTCAAATAAGTCAACGTCACACATTTTTTCCCTTCTAATAATATATTTATTTTCTTTATGTGAATTCTTTATAGGAATAGCAATTTCTGTTAACGAAGGATTATCGAAAGCTTTCTCTACCACTTTGACCGCTATATTCATATAATTACCAAATCCATTCAAGACCTCTGACCTCGAGATGATACATTAGTTTCTCGTACATATTGTCGCACACCACAATTATCTATACACTTCTGTAATCTCTTAGAATAGGTATCATGTTTATCCATATTAATATTAAAATCATCCAATAATATAAATGCGTCATCCTCATATTTTCAATAATATCATCACACCTTTCTTCAATAAAATTTAAAAATATCGCTTCTGAACTACTTGGTGAATGTTACAAACATGCTATAATGTAAATAATTATAACCAATGATGTAGGAATAATATAGATATGGCATAACGCCCTGCAGTCGAAGTCTCTACATCTTCATTTAAAATCAACCTTGTAATGAGTACACATGTTATTTCTCAACTATTAGTTTACTAACGTATTTACCAAACATTTTGTTAATGTGTACAGCTTTTTAGAAATGATAAAAAAATGCATGTCAAATGTAACTTTTAACTTTATAATGTAGTAGGGAATCATCAACAAATGAATTTTAAAAATTTTGATATAGTCGAGTTTAAATGTAGTGTGATGTTTTGCCAAATCACTATTCCCCAAATTTTTTCAATTGGATTTAAATTCGGGTGACATGGTCTTAACACTGTATGACCGTGCTCTTCTAACAATTGTAGGTAGTATGCTTTTTTATGGAGCTCGATTAAGTCATAAAGTTGGGGTTTGTACATATTTGACGAATAAACTATATTCTTGTCAGAAAGCCATTCCATCATTTCTGCCTTTAAGGAATTGGATGTGGGGGCTTTATTTACTTGTACATTATGATAAGACGTGTTAGTAACCGCTACTGATTTGGGAGGTAAATTAGGTATTATTTTTTCTCACACCGATTTTTTGTAGTTTTCCACATTCACGTCATTGTGGTAATATCTTCAATCCTGATTTAAAAATAAACAGGCACTTCGGAATGAATCCAATATCTCCACCAGTATGAACAATGATTACCCTCTTTCCTTTAGAAATTGGTGTGAATAATCCAAATGAAATTCCATCACTCCAGCACTTGGAAGTTGTATGTGCACCGTGAACATAAGTTTCATTCCAGTACACAATTGGTCTGTCCTAATCTCTAAAATTTTTCAACTTTTGTAAATATTTTACCCATAATGCACGCATATCATTCTGTTCTACAAGAATTTTCCTGTTGTTCCACTTGAATCCAATTTTCTTTAGTACCCGGTACAATGTAGACCACTTGACTGTCCACTGTAGTTCATTTTCCAATTTTTGTGTTGGAGATTATGAATTGTAGGTTGGCAGCTCTTGGTATTATAAAAATTCTAGACAACAGTCTGTATGTGATTTATTTCATAATCTGGTACTCTTGAAATCACGCTTTTCTTGTTTCTCCCTATTTGTGGTGAACTCTTACTGCTACTCCACACCAATCATGAACCATTGCTTAATTTCTTGTTTCTATTCATTTGGGAATAGTGTTGCAAGATAATTAAAATTATTGCTCCTAATGCCATTTTCATAGTTATACTTTATGTTCACAGTTACACTATAACCAGTTGAAGATCACTGTTGGAAATCGTAATAGTAACTGAAAGTAATTAAAACAAAAATTGATGGTATTTATTCAATGTTGTATACTATATTTAACGTACGTTACTGCCTTTGTTAATGACATATTTGTTAAAAGTGTATTAAATACCGCTTTATACAATTAGAAAATTGAAATAGCGAAAAGCAGTACCCAGGATTCTGCATTTGTATAAAACGAGATTGTAATCAGATTATACTCAGCCTAAATGCTGTGACATTGCCCACTCAGACTCCTCCTGTGCAATATAAAATATTTTAAAAATAATACAATTATTTATAAAAAACACAATTACACACTATGGATTTAAAGTTAAACACTAATTCGCAATTTAAATCTTTATTCTCAACTTAACTTAAGTATAATCAGGAAAGTGTATCTATATTATTCCTATATCATTGATATAGGTGTTTGCTTACTATTAGATTGAAAATTACTAGTGGGTCTTAGAAGCGTGCAATGTATGTCTTGTGACTGCTACTGTTTATACACTTTTACCCTGGAAGTTATGAAGCAAGAAAACAGTAAACAGTATTTTGAATATATCATTCCTGAAAACACTTAGAATATTCAAAAAATAAATCAACATAAAATTTTATAATCAAATTGTTTCAACTTTCAGAAATTTAAATACGATTCGAAGTATTGCTCAAGAACACGGTAATCCAATAGATCGATATGAAGTACTTGCACGTTGTGCTACAAAACGAGCATTTGCAAATACTGACAACATGCTGTCAAAGATCCAAAGTGTACCAACAAAAATGTATTTTGAATTAAAATTATTGTAAGTTTGAAATAACACATACAACCATGGATTACTTATAACATTTTAGGAAAAATAAAATAAGCCGTTGGTTTTTAAAACTTTTTCTTGGAGTACTGCACATTTTGGGAAGATCTAGTGATGTAAGCATAGTAAAAAATGCATTATAGTATGTAGATAAACAATGATATTATTTAATGTAATTTACTTTAGGATAGCGACAAGTTCAGAATTAATAAAATAAAATCAATCGAAATAAGTGTTTAATTGGAAACAAAATCATAGATAATGAATATAACTGTTTATTTAGATTTTATAAAATCTATTATACAATATGATTGAGAAAAAATTGTTATCAGAATTTAATGTGTGATATGCCAAACAAAAACAAATAACAACACTCATCTTTATAACCTCATGTTCTTTTGGAGGTTTGTGATAGAATTATTTCTCGATCGTACTGTAGTGTATCTCTTTCACATGACACCACCTTAGATCAGTTGTTCAATATAGTACAAAATTAAATGATAACAGTATTAGAAAATGCACAAGAAAATAAAAACATCCAAATTCTGGTAAATAGCATCTATAACCGGTACTGATAATCAATATTCTTAGAAAATTATTTGTCTTAATTAGCACTAGTATGGTTATGAAGTGTGAAAGAGATTTCAATATTTTAAAATACAATGAATTTGATATAATCTGTTATTAAAAATGTACACAAATTATTTTATATTAATTTGAATAAGTTAGGAATCATCCTACAAATAAATATTGCAGCGGTAACTTGATTAAGTTGTCTAAGCTGTTTTTGCACGAATTGCAGCACGTTTTGAGGTAACAGCCTAAAAAATTAAATTTTACAAAATAAAAAATGACAAAAATTTGTTTTATTTACCTGAAAACCAGATTTAATACTAGCTACAGAACACCTTGATCCACAAGTTTCACACTGCAAGAAAAACAATCTAGTATCTTTTTGTAGAATAGTATCGGGAGAACGACATGTATGGCAAGTTACATATTCTTTTATATATCTCCTTAAAACATTTTCAATTTGTTTTTGTTGAAAGCGACCTTTGATAATCAATTGACTATTACCATCAACAGATCCGCTAGTACCCAATTCAGCAAGTAAAAAATCTAGTAAATGTTTAGGTTGACGATGTAAAGTTTTACAAATTTCTGTAAAGTTTGCAAATGAAGTCTTTTTCGTTCCAATTTTGACAACTTGTGGAGGCCTCATAACAAATTTCTGTTTTTTTCCAGCGACCATATCAGGATTCTTATCTCTCATAATTTCAAACACACGATTCAATAATTCATCGTATGTGTAATCACGATCAGATCCAGTCCAAGAAACTGAAGAATCTTCAACTGTAAATAATTTTTAATGTTACATTACACCCACAGTTAGTTTGAATAAATTTATTGCTCTTACCAGCTTCAGGAACATTTTCCACTAAACGGCAGCATGCATTTAGAATACATTATTTAACACTATTTTATATATAATACAGATTATAAATAAGAAGTGAGCCACAACTAAACCTTTTTATTGAAAGACTAATTTCTTATAAATTTGGTGTATATGATTTAGACTTATTTTCCAATTAGGTGACAAAGATTCAAAATGACATTAACCTTTTGAGTCCGGGAGATGGCGCAAATCACCATCTGACTACAGTCGGGAGTTTGTGTGACTTACCGCATGTTCAGTCACCGCTCCTCAATGAAAGTGGGCAGGAAAATTCAGATTTTGAGCCTAGTGATGATGAATACAACCCTACTAAAGAGAATATTTCAAAGAATGCGTCAGATTCGATGGCGCTGATGGTAAGCATTGGTTAAATTTAGCTAAATGGAAGCTATTACAGCTGTTCCTAGAGTACATAATAATTTGTATAACGCTTCTCATTCTGATGAGGCCCCGACAGTTTGTAAATATTATAACAGAAATTAATTTACTCAATAGTATAGGTGCTTCCACTGTTCCTCCCCCTCAAAAAAAAGATGACATTGAAGAATAAGAATCTGGACCCCTCAAAATTTGATTGGTAAAAATTTGCACAATTTCAGCACACAATTCACCCCTTTCAGAAGATCGACATGGGTTGTATTGCCAAAAACAGGTAAGGAGTCGTCAATTCTCAAATGTTTTGAACTTTTTTTCGGGCTGAAATCATGATAAGGATTGTGACGCAAACCAATTTATACTACCACCAAAATGAAGACAACAAAACTGCCAATCAGTCGTACAGAAAGAAATGGGTCAACACAGATGCCGATCAAAAGAGTTATTTTATAGCATTGACACTTATGATGGTACAAATTAGAAAATTGAGGCGTTGCGATTATTGGATCAAAGATACGGTTTTGGGCACTCCATTTTTTGGTCAAGTATTATCACGGATATTGAAGACTTCTTTGGACATTATGTTTTACTGATAAAAATAATCCAATCAACGGCCATAAACTGGAAAAAAAAAGGAATGACCGTAGACCACCAGAGGAACACACATAAAAACGTGTTTTACCCTTAAGAAAAGCTATGTATTGATGAAAGCCTCATGCTTTTTTAAGGTAGGTTTTCATTCAAACAATACATACCCACGAAACGGCATCGTTTTGACATCAAATTCTATGTGATATGCGATTACAAAACAGGGTATGTCCTTGACTTTGCCTTATATTGTGAGCAAATATTGACATTAGGGAAGTTAAGGAACGTTTTGGAATCTCCGGGAACAGTACTTATCTTGACGCAGTCATACAGTCTTACTTGAATTGAGGTCACACACTTTATAATGATAATTGGTATACAAGCCCACTTTTGTAAGATTCGTTGAATGTGAAAAACACAAATGCATGTGGAACAGTTAAAGCAAATCGACAATTATGCCAAACATGAAGGAAAAAATGGAAAAGGGGGAAACAATGATGTTCTCTGTCAATGTTATGCAGGTGTTGAGATGGAAAGAGAAATGAGATGTGCAAATGCTATCAATAGGCTACTCCGCAGAAATGATTTCAACTCAGAAAACAGATAGAGCAACACAGAAAGTTGTTTGAAAACAACTGTGCGTACTGGAATACAACAATAGAAGTACGGGCGCTGTAGATCGAACGGATATGTATATAGAGAAACTAAAAAAACTGGCAAGATTTCTGTTGTGGACTTCCAGCTCCAACTTGTCAAACAAATTTTAGGAAAACACATTGATGGTGATTCACCACATTTTGTTGAACGTTTACCTAGATAAGGAGAACAAGTTTCACTCCAAACGTTGTGTAGTTCGCTTTAAACATAAACAAAGGGGCGAAACCACATACTGCTGCCCCTATTGCTCTGTGCCTTGTTTTCGGCTCTATCATGCAGTGAACAATTTTTAATTTTGTTCAATGTTACTTTCTTGTTCTGGTTGTTGCTTCTAATGACAAGAATTATAAATAACGCCTTTTCTTGAATAATTAATCAGACATTTGTTATTTACATTAGGTACGGAAACTTAAATCTTAAAGCAAGCTCCCGTTAACTCGAAAAACGTAAATAATTTGAAAACTGCTACCTAGATCTCGAATAAACTTCGCAAACGGGCAAAGTCTGTGGCGGGTTCGGTAAGTACGGGAAAATTCGCGTTTGGTCGCGACGCCTCTTTCGAGATTACCGTTCTCGATTTTGCGATAGGTCGATAAAAAAATTCGCCGGCTGGCCTATTTAGCCGCGACCTGCGCGAAGGGGGCGAGGGTAGGGTCCGGAGGCGTCACTACGCAGGGGGGAGAGAACGGACGTGCGCTCATAACGCTTCTCGTCGATTTACTTGAAAACGTGACTCCAACTTTTGATGGAAGCATCGGTATTGAAGAGGTTCGTCGACACGTACCTTCCCCGTATAGTATGATCTCCCAATTTTCTTGTTTCAGGGGTAGCGCGGAAAAGGTCGTTTTTCGTAAATTTCGTCTGACTCGGCCGAATGAAGACTTAAGGGGTTCGGGTCTTTTGCGTTCGTCTCGTATTTTGTGTGCACATCGAGCGTGGACGGTGGAAGTTCGTTAGATATAGCGCGAGGAGTGGGGGGAGCAGTCGAAGCGTCCGACGTGCGGGAGTAGTTCGAAAACGAGTACATAAGGAGAGGGGGTTTCGTGTCGGAAATATTCCGATGCGGCCGACGTGCTACCGGGGGACGGGCCGAAAATTCACCCCACTCGCACGCGTCCGGCGAGCGACGATGTGCCGTATCTTTCTTATTTCTCGTAGGAAATTGGTGATTTTTCGCACGCGAACTCAGTTCGGGACGAGAAATCGATACGGATAAGGATTGTCGTATCTCGCGAACCTTACGAGATATAGGTTCGTTCGGAGTTGATGGGCCACCGACCTCGTCACGCTCCGTCCGTCGGCAGTAGGAGACCGTCTTGGCGGAGAAATCGACACGACCGACATGGATTTTTTGCGGTATTTCGTACATTACAAATCGTATCGGCGCGTAATTTGTCACGTGGACGTTGGTCTAAGGTGAGATGTTTCGTTTCGACCACACCACCACCACCTTCAGGAAAAATTTTGCGGTATGCTGAAACGTTTTGTCTCTAGTGCGACTTTAAATGCGTAGCATCATTATGTCCATCGCCTCATTGTTTTTCGTATTATAACCGGGAAGTGTACGGACCCGCAAAGACCTAATACCATCCGACTGGGCAGAAATGCGTGCCATAATAACGCCGGAATTAAAAGGTTACTCATTGAATGCAATGAACAAAATGATAATTTTTGGAGAATTAACCTTTTTATTAAATGTTTTGGGGCGCTTATAAGTAGTTTGGACGAAGTAAAATAAGGTTTTGAACAAAAAGAGGTTAATCGTTGAGTTCACCCTGTGAACCTAATATGTAAAAATTTAGAGGGTATCCCATTTAGAGCTCGTTTTCGGCGAAAACGGACATCTGGTATCTTGAAATTGTATGTCGGAAATTAGGTCTAAAATTTAAAATAAATTTATTCAAAAATTTATAGGTGTGACACTTCTCATTACATCCTGTATGTAGCAAATATGAAAGAAAAAAGGCAATATTTACCGTTCTCCTTATCTTCTTGTTTATCGTCAGCTTCAGCTATGAGTTCATCCAAATCTTTCTTCTTTTTCTTCTTCTTTTTTGTTTTACTAAAGTCTAAATCGAAATTATCATCCAACATCGAATCATCTTGATTTGTTATATTGTCTAAGGCTGATTCATCTTTATCTTTACCATCTGGAATAGCATTTTCTAATTCCTCCATATTAAACGGTTTCTTTTTCTTTTTCTTCTTTTTACTAAAATCTAAATCAATGTCGATATTCGTGTCGTCCAGTTCGTCATCTTTATTATCTTCTCCCATATTATTGGAATTTGTATTATTCATATTTTCATTGGCATCACCTGAACCTTCAGCTAAAGCTGCATCAATATCGAATGTAGTCTTCTTCTTCTTCTTTTTCTTTTTCATACTGGGATCAAATATCTACGAATTTAATAACATGTTACACAACAGTTTAAAAACTAAACAATTGTATAGTATACAATTAGTATTCACTCAGAATGCCATATTTCTGATCGTAGATTAAACTTTTGGGTTATTTTTTAATTCGATTACAGGACATGTCGTTTATAAATACTATGTTACATTATTTATACCTATCTATTATGAAAAATAAATTTTGTAAAGTAAAATACCACATATTCGTAATAGGAAGTACCAATGATCACAAATCATATTAAGTAATAGAAACATTAAAGTCCACATTTAAGATATTGTTTTATTGTGAAACACTTATATTGAACAGGTCTATATCTACACTGTTTGTACTTTGCATGATTCTGCTGATTGGAACCTGAAATGTTTTTATCACACGTAAATTAGGAAGTGGCATATAGTCCCAGTACTGCCCGGTGGTAGGACAATACCGTTAGTAAGGATCATCCGGGACACGATTTGGTTAGTAACCGGTCTGCCTGCTAATCTAATTACTAAAGAGAATAACACGAATGCCTTGACTTGGCTTACAAGGTGCGGTCAAGGTCGAAACACACAGGCCCTCTGCTGACGACAGTGCAAGGAATGAATGGCGAGTTGGTACATGGAATGTTAGAGGTATGTATGGTAAAGAATTCGAAATTGTGAATATAACGAATGAAAGGCAGCTTGATATTCGGTGTGTATTGGAGACAAAGTGTAAAGGAGAGGATGCTGTGGAGATGGGAGGATGACAGCCAAGTACTATGGTGAGGAGTTGAGACTGAAATTCATGGCGCTAAAGGAGTTTGAGTGATCGTGTATGAAAGAGCGAAAAGATGTGTTAAACAATATGAATTGGTATACCCACGAGTAATGTTGATTAGAATGAAAGTGGAATTTTGAAAAGATTACTCATTGCATGCTATGCACCGATGAATGGAGAAAGAGACCAAGAATGTGAGAACTTCTGGAATAATGTAGAGAACGTTTTGAACGTATGTAAGTCAAACGAAAGAGTGGTGATGGAAGATATGAACGGATGGGTGGGTGTACAGAGAGAACATACTGGACGCGTCCTAGGAAAGTTTGGATACCAAAGAGTCAATGAGAATGGTGAACGCCTGGTAAACATTTGTGTGGAGAGAAACCTGTTTGTTTCGAATACGTGGTTTAAGCATAAAACTGTGCATATTTATACACGGTAAAGAGGTGAATGTAAAAGTATGATTTACTTGAGTGTGTGATGAACGATTTAGAAACCTGGTGAAAGATACAAAAGTAATGCGCGAATCAGACCACGTTTTGGTTGTATCAAGAATGTGTTTAGGGCAAAAGTGGGCCTGGAGAAGGAAAGCAAACGTAGTGCAAACGTCCATAATTAGCGTAGATATACTAGTAGATAATGGTGCGAGAATGAAATATACAGATGTTGTGAGTGTGAATGAAGCAGTGTGGAACGCACAAATAAAAGACAAGGACCTTGAAAGTGCATGGAAAAGCTTGAAAGACCGTGTTGTCAATTGTGCGGTGGAGATATCTGGAAGAGCGTTTATAGGTAGACAGAAAAAATGTGCTTGGTGGAATAAATCGGTACAAAAGGCAGCATGTATTGCTGCAAAAAATGAGACTGAGAAAAAGCGATTGTATCAGGTGTACAGATTAAGAAACAAAGAAGCAAAGGAGGCAGTGAGAATAAGTAAAGAGGAAGAGAATGATTTTGGAAATGTGCCAAAAATGCAAAACGTGGTCCAAAACAGAACGGTGCAGGAGTGATGAATATGTGCAACGAAATAGTATGAGATAATTGTGAAGTGAGCAAATGCTGGCAAGAATATTTCGGAAAGTTGTACAGTAGTGAGGAAAATAAGACTTAAGAGTTTAATAAAGAGAATGTCAAACCGTGACACAGCATAACGGCTGTAGGCGATATAGAATACCCCTCCATCCAAAGGGCTGTGCTAAGAAATGCATTTTCAACGCTTTTAAAGTAACTATTTGTTTGGAGGCGGGGAAGTCAGTTATGAGAGGAAGAGGGATTGAAAGACGAGCCTGCCACATCGCAAATAAATACTCAGTGCGTATACTTTTATTTAATTCATTACCAGAGCAAATTTCTCTGTCCTTGAACATTTTGTTAAATCCTTTTTCAGAGAATCGTTTATTAATGGGAGTTATTAAACAACTCCAAACCATGCACTAATAAGGTCTATTTATAAACGATTTTAAATGAAGTTGATAGGAGGTGCCGAGTAGATTGGTATGAAACAATTCAGACGCTCTATACTTTCATTATAAGGTGGCAGTCGGATCGATATACTTGTCAGGAAAACTAAGAAAGCGATTCCCTAAAAAAATTGTAACCAGTTCGAATATTAATGCGCGATTAACGATCTCGACTGTTTTTACGCGTTCGCTACGTTCACGCGTTAAAACGTTTCATCGTATTAATGAAACCAATCTTGTATCTCCATGTGGCAAAACCTTACGGTATTCTATTTGACCGGTCACATTTCTTTCAGTTTCGTCATACGTGCAGTACAGATATAAAGCAACTAAATTTTGACAAGAATCTCGATCATCATTTAGGTTTGCACTGTATTTTGCTCCAATGAAGTTTTTGTTGCAATTGTTGCCACAAAATCCAACTACCTTTGTTACAATTTTTTTTCTCTTGTGAGTGACAAAACTTTTTTTTGCAATTTCGTAAGGAACAGATTTAAAATGTAACCTATACCCCAGATTCTCGTTTAACATGATGCACAACAATTGGTACAGTAGGTGTAGGTTAATACGAAACATAAAGACAAAACTTCTCTAGCTGGGGCATTGACGATAGAGCGTTTTTAACTGTAAACGCAGTAGTTGAGAAATCTGAGGTTCGATTCCCCAGCTAGAGAAACTTTTTCAATTTATTTTCTATTCACCTACACCCACTCATACTATAAACTATATCTTGACAACCAATTTTGAAAGATTGGCATAATTGCTATATCTTTACTATTTGATGCATCTTTAGTTAGAGCAACAAAACTTGATTGAGGCAAATCTTTTCGTAGCCCCTTCAACGCCCGAGGTACTATCACATTTGCAAAAACAGGTTTGTATTTTGTTTTCTCTAAAAAATTAGGTTAAACAAAGCTGGACAATTTCATTAAGTATACATTTGAATTCAAGATGAGGTTGTGATTTGCTGTGTGATAAGCAAAGCTGTTTCGTTTGTAGCTAAAGCAAACTCTCTAGCCTCTGGATCGCTACTCCTGAAAAAGTCAGTTACCTTAGAAGACCCGGCTACCGACCATAATTTTTTTATCTGTTGATGACTATGTGGTCATCGATATCAATTAAACATATCTTAACGACCATCATGAATAACACCGAGTCTGAGTCACACTTTTCCCACGTTTTAGTTAATAATATCAATTAAAATTAAATCAACAAATTAGCATCAAAACAAACAATTTTCCAACAGTTTGACCATAAATACAATCCCAGTTATTAATAACAATTATGCTACTGCACAACAATAACGTACACACCTGTATGTTTGCAATGAAATAACTACTCCAGGTAGACAAAACCACAAATGAAATGGCATGAGACTGAGGGGTGAAGGCGATTGGGAGACATCAGTGTTAATAAGCATGGCAAACCATAAAAGTAGAGCTCAGTCGCTAACCGCTCTGACGAAGTGTCAGTGAAAACCACAAGGTCGTGCCATGTGGAAAGTTACGAACATACTTCAGGCATTGAGTGCACCACATACGGACATAAAAAATAAGAAAGTTACCAGGACAAATCATCAACCTGACGGGACACCGGGATAACAGTCTAAAACCGGGACTAATCCGATCAAATTGTGACGTATGGCAAAGCTATGTAGAAGGAATAGTGAATGAAACTGAGGAGGATATTGAGTTAAAAAAGATAGAGAAAACGGTAAGAAAGGCGAAAAATGGTAAAGGAGCGAGCGTAGTGGTGAAATGCTAAAATATGGGGGGGTGCAAAGCTTATGCGAAGATTGTGTGAATTATTCATAGTATGCCTTAAGTGTGGAAAGATTTTTTGTCACGCGCAAAGAACGTGAACATCATATTTCCATTTTCAACGACAGCCCAACTTTCACGCAATCAACTAATTATGGTTTTTCAAACACATTAGATGTACTTGAATAGTGAAAGGTTGTTATTGTGGTTATATAACTGGGGAAATCCAGAAAGTAACCACTTTATATTAATGGTTGCTGGAAGCCTAAGTACTTTATATTATTCAGTTATATAAACAAAACGCGGAAAGTATGTGTTGTGACTGTAACCAACAAAACCCAGTTCATTTGCCCTGTCAAGGCGTTCTTCCAATACGATTATCACCAACAACCCTGGTAAGTGATCGTTTTTTTACTTTAACCCTTACCCCTTATGGTATTTACTTTATTTAATCGCTAGAGGACTGATTTCAAGTTTGGTTTGCTGCTGTATAGATATTTTAACTAATCTAACTGTAAAACGTATTTTCATCACTGTATTCAAAACTCAACAATAGTGTTACACGCTAATTTGAGTGATATTATTATAGTCCTATAGTTGCCTTACGAAATGAAATCGGTGTTAGTTTCAAATCACATGTGTACTCAATCAAAATTGGAAATGAAAGGCAGTTTGTTTATTTGTCCTCAAGCATGTGACCATTTTCCAAAACAAAATAGCGAGTTCAAGCTTTTTTTTATAAATCTAGGGTGCTTTTTGCCAGCGGTATTTCCGATAAGGCAGCCCTTGTATGTAAAATAATATAGTGATCTGATTTCGAGTGAGATTGTATTTGTTATTGTATAGGTATTTTTACTAGTTTAACTGTAAAACGTATTATTATCACTGTATGCAAAACGCGGCAATAGTGTTAGATGCTAATTTGATGTATGTATATTGACAGCAATGTCGAAGGCTATGTTAAAGCAATTAGGTATTTGTCAATTGTGGTTAGTTTTAGCGAGCTGTAAGTTAAACCAAACCAGTATTTTTGAATTGTAAGCTGGTTTTCGCAAGCTGTAAGTTATGATTTGGTAGATTCATTTGTTTGAGATTGAATTGATTGAGATTTATTTGCGGATGATCGACTGTTTTCCCACGCCGGTGCCCTCACGTCTAGGGAGAGTACCAGCTCTGAGTGTCGGTTAGCCTTATCTACAGAGTAAGCGGTCGCCGATAGAGGCTAGGTATATACAGTGGTAGAATCGTTACCTGAAGGTTATGAAGAATTGTTAGCACAGCTTCTTGTTTGATTTGATTGAGATTGATTTGACTCATTTGGTTAATTGCTTTGGCTGATCTGGTTGTTTCATTTGGTCGAGAGTGATTTGTTTGAACCTGATTTGATTTGATTAATTGGTTTGATCGAGATTGTTTGATTTGATTTTGATATGCTTTGGCTGATTTTATTGGCCGTTTGATTGATTTGATTAATTTCAGTCTTTTGACAAGGCGCGAATACTCGAGAACAAGTTCCGGCGTCCTATACCTGTCTTATGAGATAATATGAGAGCCCCTTATTAGAATACAATTTCAAATTTCCCGCGTAAACAAAATGGCCGAGGGTTTGCCTTTACGTAATTAGATAATTAGTGGGTTTTCCCTGACGCTATAGATGTAATTGAATAGTGAAAGGTGAAAGAACCTTGAAAATGTAATTACGGTGTTGACCTTGTTTACGTGACTTGTTTTCCTGTTTAAAACTGTCTGCGTAAAAACCCAAGTTAATTAGTGGGTTTTCCCAGGTACGATATAATTAATTGAATGGTGAAAGCGCGGCGAAGGCCCGAGAGCAAGTTCCGAAGGACTATACATGTCTTATAAGTTAGTGTTAAGAACCCCTTATTACAACAAATTCAATTTTCCCGCCAAAACAAAATGGCCGAGGGTTTTGATTATGACTCACAATTAAAAACAAAATTGATTATGACTCATAACTATATCTGTCATACGAGATAGTATGAGGGCCCCTATTTCAAATTTCTCCCCATGGCCCCGCACCTTGATTATGATTCATAATTAAAATAATTGCACTTTGATCTGCCCCTAACGACTACTCTCGCAATTTAATTGGCTCATAATTAATAACAAAATGGCGGAGGAAGTTGATTATGACGTCATAATTAAAAACAAAATAGCGGTGGGATTTGATTATGACTCAATTAAACAATTGGACTTTGACCTGCCCCGCTCTTTCTCCACAATTTGATTATGACTCATAATTAAAACAAGATGGCGGGGAATTTGATTATGACTCATAGTTAAAATCAAAATAAGTGGTTCGTAACATAAGACTCAAGAGCAAGTTCCGCCTTCCTGTACCTGTCTTGCAAGTTAACGTTAGGACCCCTTATTAGAATACAATTCAAATTTCCTGCGAAAAAGCAAAATGGCAGATGGTCGAGGGGTTTGATTATGAGTTGAATTAAAATAATTAGACTTTGGTTATGACGTCATAATTAAAAACAAAATGGCCGCGGGGTTTGATTAACTCCTCGATTAACTCATAATATATTAAAATAATTGGACTTTGACCCAACCCTCTCCTACCTCCACACAGCACCCGCGCACCAGCAAGTTAATTATGACTCACAATTCTTGAATTATGAGTGGTCTAACTAACACGATTTTGCGACTTTGTTTTATAGATATAGATAGATAAACAATTAGTAATCCGGTTTATTTAATAAACACTTTCAATATTTTAATACAAAAGAGTGTAGGACAGTAGTCGTTAAGTACTTTTTACAAAAACTGTGTTGCTTGTCCACATTGTGGACTGCTAAATCATATAACAGTCAAGAAAACATGGCATATTCAAAAATTATTGAAAATGAAGAGTTAATAGATATAGGGCGAAAGATTGATACTTCGTTCTGACTGTGATTTTTGTGTACCGGAATGACTAAAGCACGGTTTAATATTAACGAAAACTTACCTTCTTCGAGTGACCTATTGATTAGTTTAATCAGAGGTTTTACTAAACATAGATAAAAATTTTTTCAATAAGCCACAAAGGTATACCATCTGGTCCACAAGTGTTTTTGTTATTTAATTGTCTTATAATTGAACACATTTCATCACCAGAGAATGGGAACGTACACATACAGCCAATAGTATTTGGTTTAATGCATATCAAGGAATTCGTTGAAGATTTTTCGGCTCATGATATGCCAAATATAATTTTAAGGGGTCCTTCAACGAGGTATATCTTGAACGTTTCTGCGATATGGCCAGGATTACTAACATTACTTGCGCTAGTTTGTATAGATATATTTCAATACGTTGTTTTTCTTATTATTGTTAGTAAATTTACATATCAACGGCCAAACAACTTTTTGCTAATTTTATTAGAGTAACACAATAGTTTTATTTTTCTGACAAGTTGATGATGACTATCCTTACTTTCAAAGTAGGTACGTAAAATTTAATTCTGGGTGAGCAGTTTTTAGAAGATATAAATCGTGAAAAGTTTTACTAGATATTCTTATACATTTAGTTATCCAGTTACCTGAATTTGTGCTGTCTTTAAGGTATACATATCTAGATGGAAAAAATATGTTGAAGTAAGGAACAAAGGTATCGTAAAAGTATCTGGAGGCATCCTCAAATATTAGAAATCTATCAAGATCCTCCCATTCTTCTTACTCCAAAGCAGTCTCAAATTTTGAAAGGGGGAGTTTATTATAAAAGCATTTTTTAATTTTTTAGAGCTCTCGCAATGTTTATTACAAACTATATTAGTTCTAATTGTGTTATAATCATGATCCGATATTGTGCAAGAATGTACAATGTTTGAACTTCCATTAAAATTACCAAAAATCATTATTTTGTCGGTTTAGTAATAACATTAAACAGTCCAAATGTCGATGGCATACTTCTTAATCTAAGTACAACAAAATCAGGGTTTCCAAAATGTATGTTAAAGCCACCAGTTAAAATTACGTAAAATTTTGATCAAAAACAAAGCCTTAGTAAATCAAACAACATATCTAAAAATGTTACAAAATTACCCGATGGCCATCTATAACATAACTATTGCTTATGTAAACATATTAATTGTCCAGATTGCACCACACACTTCTGTATATAGTTCTTTACAAAATTTATCTGCACTTAAATGATGAACACCTAAATAATTTTTTGCATGAATACGAAAACTTCTGGTGAAGTATGAAATTAATTTATGTTCCTTAAAATATAATGATTCAAGTAATAATTGATTACACCGTGTTTCTGTCAAGCATATAACAATTATGTTCGACTTTGATGTATCAATTCCCATTTGTGAAATTTTTGAGGTACTCACACCTTGCACATTTAGAATAACACAATCTATGTATCTTACAAAAATATTTTTTTATATTATTGATTGTTGTATCGTTGATGGATTTTATTTTAAATCTTATCCCGTAACAGTGACAGGTAATGATTACTTAAGTTATCGTTAAAAATTGGTATTTAACCACATACACATATTCATCCTTTAAAAAACTTGCTTCTAAACTACGTGATAAACACATCTTATGAAACTATTACGCTATGTCATGAGTATTCTATTTATAAAATACCCATTTAGATAACAAGTTGTCCTGCTTGGCAAAGATGAACCTAAAACATCTACATCAATTAGCAAAAGCCTAATACAGGCTTAAGTAACTTTTACAAAAGTTATAAACACATTTAAGTATGTTAATTACATTTCAGTTATCTAAAGTTACATTTCATATGATATAAAAGTGTAAATAAATATTCCTTCACCTTTTCCCTTCATAATACATGTAATCAATTGTAATAACTTCCCTAATTGTGCAATAGATACAAAAGTTTACCATACGCCCAAAAATGAAAATATTTAAGAATTTTGCGCACACCTACATCTACTAAATGTTTAAATTCGAATAGCTACTAAAAGGTAACCTTGCAATTATTACAAAATATTCTCTAGACTTATTCTGAGAACAGCTTGTACCTCACATGCAGTATTAATTTTAATTATTAATTTAAAGAAACATATTGCAATAATTTTTGCGGTATGCGTTTATAACCTATGAATTAAACAGAACATTATGTAAAGTACTTACTGCATCTTCTTCTGCCATTTTTTTACAGAATTATTGTTGAAAAAAATTCAGAATGTATAAATATTGTAGGCACTTGCACAAGCAGCGTTTTAAATTGATTTGTCACTATAAAATCACACATTCAATATTGCATCAGCCAGCAGAACATTTTACTTGCTCATTGCCACATGCGATTCTTTCAATAAATTGGTTTGTATATTGGATAAGTATAGCGCCAGCTACTGGATATTATGAATTATGTATATATAGGGTGTCTCATAATAACCGTAAAGATTTTAATAGCGCATTCTACAAAAATGTCCAATAAATATATGTTTACAAATTCTTCTTAAGGGAGCTATAGCACCCCAAAGGTGGAACTTTAAGAGAGGTTTATCTTAACGTTTTCCCAACAGTTGTGTGTAAAAGTTTAAAATGTGGTTAAAATGTTTGCAATTATCATTTATTTGAGTATATTCGTTATTGTAGCAAGCGATCTTAGGCTTACTTGTGGATCTTCTTCAATTTCTTGAAGGGTATTTTCATAGTTATGAGCTCTCATTGGTCGTCCTTGTCCCCTCGCACGTTAAAAGAATCCATTTTCTATTAAATTTTTGTGCACTAATGAAAATTTTCTATACCCAGGACACTGCGTTAAGGAAATCGTCGTCGATATTGTCGTACCGCAGCTAATGCGTTGCCATTGCAAAACCCGTACACATAATGTACGTCAGCTAATCCACGATTTGTGAAACCTTTAACAAAACTTTTTAGGTTTAACAGTTCTCCTAACAATTGTTTTTGTTTTAATGGTTGCTATGTATGATTTATTTATTTTCCGGACCAACTTGAAAATTTGAATTATCCAATGCTCGCTTTGGTAACGTAACCTTTGAATTGTTTTTACTCGAAAACTTACTAGCAAAGTGAAATAAGGATACCTTTTGAGGAAAGTCAAAAGTTTATTTTTTTGAGGTCGTGATAGTAAAAAAACTTCACATATTTTAAACTTCTACTTCCAACTATTGGGAAAATACTAAAAATAAACCTCCTTAGGACAAATTTGTAGACATATGTTTATTGGGCATTTTTGAATTATTTTAAGCCGTAGAATGCACTGTTAAAAACTTTTACGCTAATTATGGGACACCCTGTATGAGATGATGCACAATTTTTAGTCATTCTGTAATTAAATTAAACTTTGTATAACCATTAAAAATTTTTAATTACATATTTACCTTTGAACTTATTCGTTCATAACAAAAACTTATAATAATTTGTATAACCACTTTATATACTGGTACAAAGCTTTCGATACAAGATTTTTTTAATTTAAAAGTCCACTGAAAAAATTATTCTCTTCTTCCCAAACTTATATTAAGGTTTTGTGTCTCTAAATATATGCACACAGGTAGCTTCTCCTTAAGGAGGGGGGGGGGGGGGATACGGTCCTATCTCCACCATGTTATTTTATCCATATTTAGATATATTATTTTCTAAACCATTATACCTAGAACTCTGCTGTTTTTTATTTTAATGTACAGGGTTGTTCATTTTTGATTTTTTCTTGTCGGAAGTATCCTTTCTATTACAGATAGACAAAAAGTAATGTGGGGTCCTTGTGCTCGATTTTGGTGTTAATTAAGATTCAATAGTCATAATTAAGATATCTCTGACCGTTATTGCGCAATTAGCCAACATTGAAAAAATGGCGATTTTGAAAAACTAGAATAACTTTTTTATTTCTAAATGTATCGACAAACTGTAAAAACATTCTTAAGGCACTTTTTTAAGTAGAATCCGTTAGTGCATTCACATTATTAGTACCTCCTTAATTTAAAAAGATATGACATAAAGCTGTATTTCTTTATATGGAAACCATAGTTGGCTATGACATTTTTAAATGACATTTTTTGTGCATCTTAAAAATATATAACACATCTATGCTATTTTAATAATTAACTGATTTTTTTAAATTTTTCTTAATTTATTAAGGATAACTAACAGTTGGCTTAGAAAACTAGATATGAAATTGAATTATTCTGCTCAAAAAAAAAATTTAAAATATTTTACAGACATTTTGTAATTCAAATAAGTTTAATTGTAATGTTGTTCTTGTGGTATGGTAACAAATTATGAAATCTAA
The DNA here is from genome assembly GCA_036346205.1 of Vesta saturnalis. NCBI lineage: Eukaryota > Metazoa > Arthropoda > Insecta > Coleoptera > Lampyridae > Vesta > Vesta saturnalis. Next base: position 13,677,745 of record JARFJB010002231.1, on the reverse strand, counting down.
AGATTGAATATAAAATTATCAAAAAGCCTAAAATGCAAATTGAAATGAAATGAAAATAAACAATATAACATCATCAGAAATTATGAAAAGCTAACAGCAAATCAATTTTTATACGTATGTAAACATCTAATTCTATAAACGAACAAAAATATGAACACAAAATATCAATATAAAAAACACACTAAAGTTACAAATATTTTTCAAACTGTGCGCCCTCTTTTTGGATGCAGACTTCGCATCGTCTTCTAATTGAATTTATATAATATATATATATATATATATATATATATATATATATATATATATATATATATATATATATATATATATATATATATATATATATATAGATAATGGTGTTAATTGTGTAAAAGCCACAAGAACACTTTCTTTTAACTCATTCACAATATTATTAGTTCTTTTGTATATAATGTTTTTCAAAAAACCCCATAAAAAGAAATCTAGAGGCAAAAGATCGAGTCAACGAGCAGGCCACAAAATTGGTGCTGTCGTTCCAATCCAGCTATTAGGAAAACATAAATTTAAGTAGTCACTAACTACACGGGAATTATGTGCGGGAGTCCCGTCTTGCTGAAAAACGTCCGTTTTCAATGCAGCACTACACATTTATTCCAAATTTCTCTTGCCTCCTGCGGACAACACTGACATGAGCGTTAGTATCTGCCCAGTAAGGTAAATTGTGATTATTAAAAATACCATCACTAGTGATATGCGCCTCGTCTGACCACGCAGTAGAAAAATTAGATATGTTTTAGCACTGACTTATATACCAGTTACAAAACTCAATACGCCGCCTTCTGTCGTCTATAGCCAAAAAACGTTCTTTCCGAAATCTATAGCAATGGTATTTGTATTTCTTTAAAATTCGAAGGGCTTTGCTTCGAGACACGCCCAGATTAACCATTTGTCTAGATGAAGTTGTTGGCTCTGCTTCGACTTGTCCATTTGAATTTTCTTCAGAATTTCGTTTAAAGTAAGTTTTTGGCCAGGGATTTTTAAAAGAACCGAATTCAATTAAATTTTACTGTAACCTAAAATTAATTAAGATATTATTTTGAGCTACCAAAAATTTTAATTTCTATTAACTATACCGTTCAAAAATATTTTTATTTGGCTGCTGCCTTTCAGGAAAATTTTGTAAATATAATTCTGATGCCACATTCTTATCACCTGCGGATAATATAAAACACTTTCACATGCAAAATTTTTCTGAATTTGTATAATTAGGCATGTTAATAACTAAATTCCAAGATCACTTTGTAGCACACTTCTAATTTTTAATTTATTATTTAACATATAGGTATCATTTGTTTTTACTTAAATAAATCTGTCTCCTATGTCTACTGTGTATTCTTAATATAAAACGTAAATAATAAAAATGAATTAATTATTAAAATAGCATATAAATATTATACCTTTTTGAAAAGCACAAAAAAATGTCATTTAAAAATGTTATAGCCAACTATGGTTTCCATATAAAAAAACAACTTTATGTCATATCTTTTTAAATTACGGCCTGAAAATGTGAATGCACTAACAGATTCTACTTAAAAAAGTGCCTTAAGAATATTTTCACAGTTTGTCGATACATTTAGAAATAAAAAAGTTATTAAAGTTTTTCAAAATTGCCATTTTTTCAATTTTGGCTAATTGCACAATAACGGTCAGAGATATCTTGATTATGACTATTGAATCTTAATCAACACCAAAATCGAGCACAAGCATCCCATATTACTTTTTGTCTATCTGGAATAGGAAGGGTACTTCCCATAAGAAAACATCGAAAATGAACCATCCTGTACAGGGTGGCCAACTAAGAATGCGAGGTACTGTATCTGGGCAACTATTCATCGTAGAGGCTTGCGCAAAAAAAGTTTTACTAAAACGGCCAATACAAAAAGCTGGAAAGTATTTTCAAGTTTCTGAAATGGCCGCTAGGGGGCGTAACTGCAATCTTGAATCTAAAAAAAATAATGTTTCTGTGAATTCTGCTATATTAACCTAATAAAAAAATAACTGATCTTTGAAGTCGAGGATAATCTGAACTTTTTTTGTTTGGCACTTTTTGACGTATCTATAAAAAATAAAGTGGTGGGGGGGTATTCAAAGGTTTCCTTAAATCACCCCCCGTATCTTCGAAACGGCTAATCCGATTTTAACAAACTTGGACGCGTTGAAAAGAGCTTTTCTTGGGCTACAAATGTTAAAATAATTGAAGTTTTGTTAGTTTTACATGTCGTCGCTAGAGGGCTTTGTTCGACATTGCGACAGAAACGGTTAATTTTCGTAAAAGAGTTAAATGCATTGGTATGACTTTTTTTCATGAACAAGTAGCTAAATGATGCCTAAACAAGCTCGCGAAAACCGCATCTCTATATCTTGTTCCTAACCTAAAATATCGGCCAAAGAAAACTTTACTTCACTTTAAATTTTTATTTTTTTAACTATATTTTTCACGAATTGTTTGTATTATGTAAGTTTTGGCCCTAAAAAGGACCGATTTAAAGGAGGAAGGTTTATAATGCCCCCGTAAATGCTCGAAATGCTGACCATCACGCTCTATGCATTGCTGAAGCCGCTCATGACTAGACAAAACTGCAGCTTCAATTTCGGCTCTCGGTATGTTACGTATTGCGTTACGAATCCGGTTTTTCATATCTTCTCTAGTAGTAGATTGAGTCAGAAGCACGATGTCCTTTAAGCGCCCCCATAAATAAAAATCGAGGCAAGTTAAGTCTAGCGATCGCGGAGGCAATGGAAACAGACTTCCACTTCCAATCCACCGCTGTTGAAATACTGCATTAATATGCTCTCGCACATTAATAGCAAAATGTGCTGGGCAACCATCCAACTGCAAAAACAATTTTTGCCTTGTTTCCAGAGGCACATCTTCCAACAACAACGGCAATTGATTGGCCAAAAAGTCAAGATATACATTGCCATTTAGGGGTTGCTCGAAAAAATATGGCCCAATAATTCTGCCTCTCAGTATGCCACACCATACATTTAAACTCCAACGTCCTTGGCGCTGAACTTCACGCAACCAATGGGGATTTTCTTCAGACCAATAATGCATATTGTGCGGATTGACTCTCCCGTCACTACTGAAGGTGGCTTTATCGGTCCAAAGAATTTGGAATAAAAATTCTCTATTTTCGCGTATCATGCCTAACATCCAATGGCAATAGTCTAATCTTCGATCAAAATCTTCCTCTTTCAAGGCCTGATGCAAAACGACATGATATGGATGCATTATATATTTTGATGGCCATTAGAACTTACCTATGGTCCTTCAAAATATTTTGAACCGTTGTCCGTGATATGCCCAACTCAGTGGATAATGCTCTTATGCTAACATGAGGACTACCTTCAATATAGCCTAGTACATGGTTAATATTTTCTTGTGTTCTTCCAATTCTTTGCCGTTGAAACGTAGGCCGAAAACTACCATTGGTTCGCAAGCTCGCCACTAATCGGGGAAAAACTCTTACATCGCAAGGACGCCGCGTAAACTCTTTTAGTTACTACGGCATTCTGAAGACATTCAAAATAAACCGCAAGCATATCAACAGCTTCATTATTCGTAAAACGCATTTTGAAAGCACAAAAATTGCTCAAAGTAACGAGAAAGTATTGGCAACTATTGACAATTTGAGGATTATGTATGTTTTGTTTAGGTATCTGTTTCCATTGCCTGCTTCTATTAATTGTATTTTTCGTATAATCAATAGTGAATATGCATTTAAACAAACAAAAAATAGGCCTTTCGTATAACTTTTAGCATTGCTTACTTGCCCGTAGGAATTTCAAAAAGGGTGATTTTATTCTAGTGTATAAATTTACAAACATTTAAAATCGCAATTTTTAGGTAACCTATTCAGAGGCGAAATTAAAGCTGCAGTTTTGTTTACCCATAAGAGGCCTCAGCAATGCACACAGTGATGGTCAGCATTTCGAGAATTTACGGAGGCATTAAAAACCCTCCTCCTTTAAATCGGTCCTTTTTAGGGCCACAACTTACATAATAGAAACAATTCCAGAAAAATATAGTTAAAAAAAAATAAAACTTTAAGGGATTTTCGTATAAAGTTTTCTTTGGCCGATATTTTAGGTTAGGAACAAGATATCGAGATGCGGTTTTCGCGAGCTTGTTTAGGTATCATTTAGCTACTTGTTCATGCAAAAAAGTCATACCAATGCATTCAATTTTTTTGCGAAAGTTAACCGTTTCTGTCGGAATGTCGAACAAAGCCCTCTAGCGACGACATGTGAAACTAACAAAACTTCAATTATTTTAACATTTGTAACCCAAGAAAAAGCTCTTATCAACGCGCCCAAGTTTGTTAAAATCGAATTAGCCGTTTCGAAGTTACGGGGGGTACTTTAAGGAAACCTTTGAATACCCCCCACCACTTTATTTTTATAGATACGTCAAAAAGTGCCAAACAAAAAAAGTTCAGATTATCCTTGACTTTAAAGATCAGTTGTTTTTTATCAGGTTAATATAGCAGAATTCACAAAAACATCACTTTCTAGATTCAAGATTGCAGTTACGAAGAGAAACATGCAAATATTTTCCAGGTTTTTGTATTGGCCGTTTTAGTAATAAATTTTTTTGCGCAAGCCTCTACGATCTATAGTTTCCCAGATACAGTACCTCGCATTCTTAGTTGGCCACCCTGTACAAGTACATGTCTTCACGAATGTTTTAAGCAGAGGGTTTTTAAAAATGTCAAACTTAGGATTTTTTGTGAAGATTCTTTATTTGTCAACAAAATTTATCGTAAGAAAGTTAAAAGTTAGAAAACATGCTCATAATAAAAAACCTTCTGCTTAAAATATGTTGTTAAAAGAGATAAACAAAATAATAAAAAAATTAAGCTGATATCTCTTATAGGTTTTTAGATAAATGTTCCTAAAGACAAAAAATATGAGTTTTCGGAAAATCCAATCCAATGGTACGAATGCATGATAAATTAGAAAAGCCTACCTTCAGTGCATTCCAGCTCCATATGTTGGATTGTCTGGGTCTTCAGTCTCCTCCTACATGTCTTCCAATCTCTTTTTAGCTATGGAAACTTGCTTTCGGCACTTTTTCTCCACTTCTTGAGCTGCTTTCTCGTCTTTACTTTTTCTTAATTCATCCAGCGGTTTCATCACTTGAGTGTATTGGGTGCCAGGAAACATCCCTAATTTTTCCAAAATCTCAGCTCTCACTATGTTTCCCTTGTTTAATGTAGCCACAGCTTTATAAACACCAAGCTGCACAGTATGTAGCATAACAAAGGTAGTCTTTGGTATTCGGGGCCAAATAATGTTATTTACAGACTCGGTTAAGATTTTGTGTCCCTTTGTGCAGTCTTCTCAGTAATTCCGGATTGCCTAAGTCTTTGAAAATAGGCTTAATTTGTTCCATTACTACGAAAGGTAAATGTGTGTGTGTTCACTGTGGTTGTATTTTTTCTTTTGGGCGAATGCAATTTGATACTTGCACCAGCTTTCTTCCTCCTTCGGGCACAAACCATGTTCAGGAGAATTATTGGTAGACAATAAGTGAAAATAAATGGCCCATGCAGCCTTTCTCATATTGTCTAAACTATCGGTATTCTTAATAATAGCATAAGTAGTAGCAAGTTTGAATCTTGTCGATCATTACTTTTGTCAAACGACCACGACCACCAATGGCTTTGCCATCGGACAGTCCCTTTTTACCCAGTTTTTAGCCTAGTTCCCATCCTTTTTCTGGCACGACCTAAGCACTCAAGCTTCTCAACTGGGCAATCTATGCCATATGTCTTTTCTTTTACGACAGCTAAGTAGGCCGCACTATCACCATCACCGAGATAAAGCTTATACCTTACATTGCGAGTGGTTAGCGATTGGCTAAACATGTCTAATATACCTGCCACCTCCATGCCTTCACTGACTCCAGTATAATTAGCAGCACAGAATATTTCATGTTTATTTTTTAGCCTATCTTCGCATCTACAAAACTTACTGAAGGTTCTGACATCAGTTACCTTACCAGTACTGGCTGCTATTGCGATAACTACGCCATTCAAAGATGAATGCCCCAGGCGCTGCTATGAGCCATCGAATATAGCAGTTATGTCTATATCTCCTTCATTTTTCTCTACACACTCTTTTTTAGCCTGAATCATTGATTCCTCACATACCAGTAGTACCCCGACACCGTCCCCCCTACTTTTTTTTAGGTCACAAGCCCCGCCCACTTTCACTTTTTATGGCCGCCCACGTGTAGGACGCGTTTTTATACCCTATGGTTTCTTTTTGGAGGCCTTTTTAAACCCCTTTTCATCCCTAATTATTTTTGTTTTTTACTCGGCCACGTGTAAGACGTGTTTTTTCACCCCTATTTTATGGCCGCCCACGTGTGAGCTCGTATTTTCTACCCCTATGATTTCTTTTCGGTGGTCTTTTTAACCCTTGATGGAATTTTCACCCTAATTACCGCCTCTTTGGCGGTTTAGCCCCTGGAAGGTAGGCAAATGCGTGCGTGTAAAATGTTCTAATAAGAGGCCCTAATGCTACCTCATAAGACAGATATAAGAAGTTGTGTTAGGTCTGCGCCCCGACCACCTTGGCTGAAAATAGTATTGTAAGGGGACCCTAATGCTAATGTGTAAGACAAGTCTAACAAGTACTATGTAGGCCTTCGATCTTGTGTTAGGGTCTGCGCCCCTGTCGTGGCCCCTTGGCGGAAAATTGAAATTAAGGGGGCCCTAATGCCAACTTGTAAGACACGTGTAGGGTTTCGCAACCTGTTCTCAGGCCTTCGCCCCCTAGCTGGAAATGGTGTGGGGACCCTAACCTTATAAGACAAGTGTAGAGATTGGCCCCTATCGTGGCCCCTTGGTGCAATTGTATGTGGGTTCTAACCTAATCTTATAAGACAAGTGTAAGCCTTCGCCCTCCTGTCGTTGCCCCTGGTTGGAAATGGCATTTGTTTTTGTAGGTTATGACTGGTAATTTGAAGTTGTATTCTAACAAGGAGGTTCTGTAAGACACGTGTATGAACTTGTGTTAGGGATTGATCTTGCGTGGGGGAATTTTAATGACAGTCAAATTTAATTATAGAACGCTTATGTTTATTGTAAATATCATAATTAAAAAAGCCTCAGTGAGTTATAAAAAAAAATTACTGACATTCAGATTATTCTGTAATGAAACAAAAAATTTTTATTAAGTTAATTAATTACATAACAGTTATTACAATATTGTTTTCTAAACTGTCTGCTTTACCTGCATTGATTGCATTGAAATATGTTTAATACCCATCCGTTCGTTAAATTGTTGTATATTGTACACGTTAAAATTTTTAAAAGAAACTTGTTACGTATAGATTAGATGCGTTTTATAGCTGTAATTAAAAATCTGTACAAGTAAATAAAATAAATAAAAGGTTAAAAGCACTTACAGCTCTGTACTGAAAGAATGTTTTGGAGAATTGGTTTACGAGTGATGGTCACTGCTTTGTGTTACTCGTCTAATCAAACTAATTCACTTTCTATGTTTTTTCTTATGCATAGTTGATATATAACTGATTCTCTGTCAGTATAAGTAATTTTTTCAAAGCGATTTGAAAAATATTCGTATTATACATACGGGCACACAAATTGTTTACTGAAACGCATTCATTAAGAGTTATAAAAACCTAATTTAAAGTTTCGAATGTAATAATTACGTGTGAAACATGCAGTTAAAATTGAACGTGTATTTTCTCATATTATTTTCATTAGAGTTTTTAAATTTTTATTACCATGATTGTTATTAAAATTATCACATTTCTATTAATGATCATTTTGATATAAAAAGGGGTACCTAAAATTTACCATTGCATTTTCAATTTTGGTAAAACATAATTTCGTTGTGAGGAAACAACCTTCAAAATAATCAATCAATCAAGCCAGATACATAAGAATGTTTTAATTATATCCATTTAAATAGCGAAATAAATAAATTCAAGATGTATCTGAAAATGACTTCTATCAAAAAAAGGCTGTGTCTTTTTAAAAAACCTTAGATTTTTATAAAACAAGACCGAACGTCCTAGTCGTTATTGAAAACGCTCAACCACGTATGTACAGTATACAGTGCAATAACAAACATAATTCATATAACTCATTACTTTGAAAATAAATGTGTAATTAAGAGCTGGTTGGTATACATCAGAATGTTATTTGTTAACATGCAATGTAAACACGCGTTGAATAAGCAGTCTTGCTTGCTTATATGTTTTATTTATACATACCTTTTGAGAATTTTGTCAAGGGTCCGCGACAAGGGGCGAAGACCGAGCGCAAGTTCCTAACAACTCTATGTAGTTTTGAAAATATTTAGCTACGTGGAGCCATGGTCAATCTCGATTACAGAAAAACGTTTGTTAGCTCATACACCACTAGATGGCACCATAAACAAGCTCAAACTTCCAGCCAAGCGGACACGACAGACGTGAGAGACGAAAGAGACGAAAGAGACGAAAGGGACGAAAGAAACGCGGGGATGGGAGAGACGAAAGCCACGTTTAATTTCCAACGCTTTTGTTTTTTTGTATTAAATCCAATAAGATTGATAGAAACTGACTTCTTAAATATACAAATTATAAACAAGCCCGAAAGTCCATTCCAAAAACAAGATTATTAATAAAAAATTGAAAGAAAACTTAGCGTTTAAAAAATATATTTAAAACAATACACCATTTATTTATTTTATTTAATTACATTGTTATCAGTCTTCTTCTTTTTTCGACTGTAATTCGTCACTATTATCATGGTCTTGAGATTCGTCCTTTCCCTCTAACTCATCGATCTTCTTCTGTGAATCATTATCATCATGAGTGTGAGATACATTCATCTCATCCACGTCATCGTTTTCATCATCAGCTTCAACAGTTATATTGTAGTAGTTTACTAACAAATCCCTAAAATCTCTAATGTCCTCTGATGTTGGTTCATAAACAGGAGAATACATTATACAGCTCTACCAAGTAAACAAAAACCCCGGAAAATATGTGAACTAAATTAAAAAATTTATAGCGGTAAAACGTTCGTCCAATTACCATTAAGAAGTCTCCGACCGTACATTCCCAAACGCAAACAATTGACATTTGTCATATGCATTTTGCATTGGCAGGTTATTTTCGTATTTCATGAGTATTTATTGTCGATTAGTCTTTATAAAAAGTCTTTTTCAAGGCTCTTTTTACTGATTTGTGAGAGAAACGGTATGTATTGTGCACATGTACATAATCATAGAACCCCCCCCCCCCTCCTTAGCCATTAAACTTAGAAGATAAGTTTAAATACGAAAGTTGTCTATTTTTGTAAGCTACATAATCTAAAAATAGTTTGGTTTCTACAGGGTGTAATATAAAAGCGGTACAATATAGAACTTTTGATTTTTAAATAGAACACCCTATATACTATTTTATTTTTCGATTCTCCTTATAATTTTACATCTTTTTTATAAGAATTACTTACAAGCTAAATCTTAGTTTTTGAGATATTTGCAAAGTTAACTAAAAACTGACATTTTTATGTAGTAATTCAAGTAGGCGTATCTCAGTTATTTTTAAAGATACAAAAATAATCTTTGGTATAGAATTTATTCATACATGAGCTTACTTTGATCTATTGTCAAAATTGGATTTCAATATACACGGTGAACACAAAAATTAATTCAATAACATAAATTTGAAAATGCTATATCTCCATTTTTTAAATGGCACACTTTATATTTTTTTAATTCCTTGTCTTCGTTTATTAATCGGCTTTCATTTATATTAAATATGTTCTATACCTATCTCTAATAGTTCCGGAGATATTTAAGTTTGTTCAATTTTTTTCGTTTTTCACTGAAGAAGAGTAAAAATTAGTTGGGAAAAGCAAGCTATGAATACATAACAAACTAAAAAACATATTAACTGAAATACAAACACTTAAAATTATAATAAATGATCAATGTGACCACCATTTTGTTGCTGGCAATCATGAAGTCTCTGAATAAACGGGTGATCACAAAAATTAATTCAACAACGTAAATTTGAAAATGCTATATCTTCATTTTTTTAAATAGCACACTCTATATTTTTTAACGCCTTGTCTTCGTCTATTAGTCGGCTTTAATTTTTATTAAATATGTTCTATACTTATCTCTAATAGTTTCGGAGATATTTAAGTTTGTTCAATTTTTTTCGTTGATAACACTGATGAAGAGTAACATTAGTCGTTCAAAGCAAGCTATGGATACATAAGAAACTAAAAAATATTAACTGAAATACATAAATTTTAATTATAATAAATATTTTTAAGAGATATTTGAGATGTTTTTAAACGATTCATCGTAAAATTAAACAATTTAATCAAAAGAGCGTAAAACAAAAGATGAACGAAAACAAATGAAGAAATCAAACTTGTCAAACAAAACAGTGCTAATATTTGTGTAGTATTGTATACTTACTTCCTAAATTACAAAATGAATTTTTTGAAAGAAGAACTTGTTAATGTGATTTACGTCCTTGGTGAAAGCAATAAAAATTGTCTTTTAGCTCATGGAATTTATAAGCAAAAATTTCCAAATGCACGACACCCGCAAGTTTTAGCATTTGCAAGATTGAAAAAGCGTTTCGAGCAAACAGGCAGTATTCATTACGAAGAAAATTTAGAACGAGAAAGAACCGCAATTAACGAAGGTAATGAACATTTAGTTCTTCAATCCGTGATTGAAAATCCTCACGTTTCCTGCCGACAATTGGAATTAGAAGTTGGAGTTTCAAAAACATCAGTTAATAGAATTATAAAAAAATACAAATATCATCCATACCATGTCCAACTTGCACAAGAATTAGACGAGGATGACTTCGTTAATAGATTCAACTTTTGCAATTGGGCCATAAATAAAAATTTAGAAAAACCCAACTATTTTAGCACGTTCTTGTTTACTGATGAAGCTCCTTGGATACGTTAATAGACATAATTTCCATTATTACGATACTGAGAATCCCAGATTTATAATTCCCGTTGATCATCAACACCGCTGGTTACTTAATGTTTGGGCCGGAATTATTGGGGAAAGAATTATAGGACCATATTTTTTTGAAAACGTGGTCAATGGAGATTCATTTTTAAACTTCTTGCGCAACGAATTTGAAACTTTTATTGAAGATTTACCTTTACAAACCCTTAGAGAAATGTGGCTGCAATTAGATGGCGCTCCTCTGCATTTTAGCAGAAACGTTAGAAATTATTTAAATATCTAGTTTCAAAACAAATGGATTGGAAGAGGAGGGCCGATCTCCTGGCCTGCAAGATCGCCTGACTTGACAAAGCTGGACTTTTTTCTTTGGGGTTGGATTAAAGAAAAAGTCTATCAAACTCCTCCAACGACTGTAGATGATATGAAGGCAAGAATTAGAAACGTCATTCAAAATATAAATGTTTCCACGTTACGAAAAGTAAATTTGTCGTTCATTCAAAGACTTCATGTTTGCCAGCAACAAAATGGTGGTCACATTGAACATTTATTATAATTTTAAGTGTTTGTATTTCAGTTAATATGTTTTTTAGTTTCTTATGTATTCATAGCTTGCTTTGGCCGACTAATGTTACTCTTCTTCAGTGTTATCAACGAAAAAAATTGAACAAACTTAAATATCTCCGAAACTATTAGAGATAGGTATTTTGACAATAGATTAAAGTAAGCTCATGAATGAATAAATTCTATACCAAAGATTATTTTTTTATTTTTAAAAATAACTGAGATATGCCTACTTGAATTATTACATGAAGATGTCAGTTTTTAGTTAACTTTGCAAATATCTCAAAATCTGTAAGATTTAGCTTGTAAGTAATTCTTATAAAAAAGATGTAAAATTATAAGGAGAATAAAAAAATAAAATAATATATAGGGTGTTCTATTTAAAAATCAAAAGTTCTATATTGTACCACTTTTATATTACACCCTGTAGAAACCAAACTATTTTTAGATTATGCAGCTTATAAAAATAGACAACTTTCGTATTTAAACTTATCTTCTAAGTTGAATGGCTAAGGAGCTATCGACCGAATACGCACTATTGGGACACCCTGTATATATATATATATATATATATATATATATATATATATATATATATATATATATATATATATACATGTATTGAAGCTAAAGGTATCGATATGAAATTTTGTGCAAAAAAGTTCTTTGCCGTATAATCTATAATCTAGTTCGTTAATAAGCAAAATCCAAACAGTGGCGGGGCGTTTTTAGGGGCGTAAAAATTAAAAAAATTAATTGCTTCACATTTTAAAAAGTTACAAAACTAAAAAAGCAATAAAAAAAGAATAATAAACAGTGGCGCACAGTTTTCAGGGTGCAAAATTGTGCATTTTAATTTATAAAGCGATTTTTTTGAAAGTCGGGTATTGGGGGAGTTTTAAGATCGCTAAGTATAAATCAGTTGTCAAAATTAAAAAATTCAAAATGGGGGATTAGCGGGTTTAAAAACTGATATGACTAAAATTCAGGTATTATGGGCTTTGAAGTTATTTATTTACATATATGAGAAAGCAGTATGGCAGATAATTTGGCAGTGGTTTTTCAGTTAAACATTATTACAAATTTCTTTTGAAATATTATTACGTCAATGTTGTGTTGCATCTAAATTTATGGTTTCGATGATTTAGAGGTTTTATCTTTCATGAATTAAGCAATGAATTAGACATTTATCATCTTCTTAAGTTTCTACAACTATTCAAGTAGTACAGAATATATAGATAAATTGAATTTGTAAAAATGCATACATCTTACATTCTGATTATTCACATTATATTAATAACATATCAGTAATTTGTGAATATAAATTTGTAATCATTTTAGATAATTAGAAATTAAGGATAAGGTGTGTAAGTGTATTTCAAAAACAAGTACCTAAATGGTCAACATTATGCCACATTCACTTATTTAACACAAAATAATTTTCCCTAAAACTAATTTATTGTAAAACGGTATTCTTCTTTCAAATCGCATACAAGAGTATATTTTTTGTAAATTAGTTTAATTAATAACGTAACGTTATTATCTAAAGCCACGCAAAAAGTTTTCTTTCCACTAACACTAAATCGACTTATTACCTCATTTTGCAACATTTCACAAAATTTCGCCAAGATCGACCATGTGTGTGAGTGTGCGTGCGTGTGCATGTGTGTGTGTGTGCGCGTGCGTACGTGCGTGCGTGCGTGTGTGCGTGCGTGTGCGCGCGCGCGTGTGTGTTTGCGTGCGAGGATGTATTTCTAACTAGTTAGCTTAGACCGGTTCCGTGGATAAAGGAAATATTGCGTTACCATAGCAACGGAGAATAACTTATTAGAAGTGTCAGTGTAAAGTTTTACGTCAAAAAGTCAAACCAGAGTTGCGCAATAAAATTTGAAAAAGAATACCGAAATTGTGAAAATTGAAAAATTGGAGTATCAAGCCAGCATCAAGTACCTGTATTTGAATTGAATTATGGAGAAAAGACGCGGAAAGTCGTCCAGAGGTATTTCGTTTTTGTGATTTAGGGTTCGAATTACTCGAACAACCCCCCTTGTTCACCAGATCTGGCTCTGTGCGACTAGTATGTATTTCCGCAACTGAAAAAAAGTGTAAAGGTCGTAAATTATTTTCCAGCGAAGAAGTGATAGAAGCTGTGGTTTGTAGAGCAAGACACAATTTTCTTTGAGAAGTGTAGTGGTGTTGCAGGTTCGTTGTAATAAATATAACCAATTAAGAAGAGAGCACGTTGAACAATAAAATACTCTGACTTTCAAAGTTTGTTTGTTTCTATAGTAGGCTAAGAGGTTTTCAATACATCCTCGACTCCTTGTATGTGTGCGCCCTCGGGTGTGTGTGCGTGGGTGTGTGTGCGTGCGCGTGCATGTGTGCGTGTTTGTGTGTGTGTGTGTGTGTGTGTGTGTGTGTGTGTGTGTGGTATGTAGAAAGTGCGAAGGAACATTTTGTATTCACGTAACTCCAGAATGACAACACGTACGTACTTCAAATTTCATATTTAAGCTTGTTGTCATTTCTCTAGATTTTTGAAGAAATTCAGCGCGGAGGAGGGAGGGTTTGTTAGGAGCTATTTTTGTTTTTTCAAATATTTCTGAAACAGCTGTGTATTTCAAAGATATAAGAATACCAACATATAGACTTTAAACATATCGATAGATAGACAGAATTTTCATTAGTTCAAATTTATTGCAATATCTGAATAACGATTAGTTTTATAAGAAGATTTGTAGATACATTTTTTAAAGAAAGTTTAATTTTACAAAACTTTTTTTTATTAGGTTTCTTAATATAAAGCAAAGTAAGTCTAAAAATTAATTAAATAGGATTGAAAAATGCTTAATTTGTGTTATCGGTATTTGAAATAAGGTCCTGCACCACTGCGTGCACGGAAGATAGTGCCTTTAAAGTTGTACATCACCAGATAGGGACAACTAAATTCCGCTAGAGCGATGTTACTGTAGATAGAAATTGTTTCTGTTACCTGAACTATTTGAGACCGCACACCAAAGAAGCAGCTTAATTTCTAAAGCCTCGGGATAATTTGTATTTTGAAGTAATTTAAGCATTTTAGTATTTGCTCATGTGTTTCTTCGAAAAAAATTACGACTAGGTACCTATAATAATATAAGTATTATTTAATTTACAAATGATGCCCATCCGTTTATTCAGCTTCATTTAAATTATACATCAATACATTACATGTTAGGTAAAACGATTAAATTACATAACATATACTGTAATTTTGATATCGGTTCTCGAAATGAGTCTCCACGAGCGTGAGTGACTATGGTGGGTTACAAAATTACCAATGATAATAATAATAATGTACTTTTACAATATACGTACGTGTATAGATTCATTTATATAATGGAAGAGCTTTGTAACAAGCAAAGAAAAGTAAATGTTATACTATCTATAAATGTTTACAGTCATAAAGAATTTTATTGAATTCAAGTTTTTAATTCAACTTAGCTCCAAAATGTGGTGTGTACCACTAAGTAAATGTAAACTGTAGTTTTACAAATAGTTTTATTATTTAAATAAATAATGATTATGTACAATATGTATAGATAATTAAAAAAATGTTATTTTTTATGATTCTTAACTTCCTGAGTGTCTATTTTAGCTTGTAATGTATTGCGGATCTCGAGCGGTCATACCACACGGAATTCGCCCATCGACAATTTCTGGCAACATGAAATTAATATAAACATTTTTAATTTTGGTAACAAAACCCGTTCCCAGAGATCTTCATCTTTTCTTAATCTTTCTACTGAATAATCCATTGTGCCAGGCGCCGAGATGCCAGGACGGTCCACGGCTGTGTGATATTACTGCTGCATACGTTCTTGCTGTATAAGATAGCCGTTTCGTAAAATTGATGTGTCTTCCGCCTGTGCATTTAGCTACTAGCGGCATATATCTGAAATCACAATACCATGATTGGATGTAACATATTTTATTAAAAATTACCTTTCCGCGTGATTGGTGGTTTCATTGAATCCAACTCGGCTAGCCTTTTGTATTAAGGGGTTTAAAATTTTATTAATTTCTACCAAAAAATCGTCTTCAATTATAGAAATTGTGTCTTCTTCATCCGGATCTTTGCTTTGGCAGAATTTTACCCTAAAATGAATGATTGTTATTTTTTAACACTTTCTTTACGTGTATACTGTTATATTCAAAACATGTTTATAACTTAGCAATTATTACCTGCACGTCCAAATACTTGATAGAATGCCCAGTGAATTTTCTTGAATTAAATGAATATATCTTTACAACAGTATAGTATATATAAAAAGAAAGTATTTTAGGTACAATAATTAAGTTATATGTAAATACTTACCTTCGTTTTCTGATGAATTTTCTCATGATTGTTGATCTATTACTTTTTTTTAATTCTTGTACAAGATCTTCGTTTTACCATTACCAATGATTAAGCTAGTACTTGCACTAAACAATGATTAAGCTAGTACTTGCACTAAACAACACTAGAGCGTACTTTATTTATTGCAAATTTAAAGTGAACTGTTTGTAAAATATTAATATTCAAATTCAGGTACAAAATAAAGTTGTCATTTAAGTAATGAAACATGTTACTGGCAGAATTGATTTGTGGGCAGTCCTAAAAATGGAAGGCGGGATTTTATATTTGCAGATTTAAGTATACAGGCCAAGCAACTTTACTTTCAATGAAAAATGTATACGGTTTGTGTGTGAATGATTAAATTTAATATATTTACAACTTCTCAATTTTAAATTCGTAATTTTAAAAGTTTTAGGTAATTTATATGCAATTTAAAATTCTCAAATTATTTCAAAAAGAAAGGTCCCACAGTATTTTGTTAATTTTTAGCTTCGTGAAAAAACGAAATTGACAAGTTGTCTGTGGTGATATTATAAATTATAAATTTCAAGCAATATTCTCTATTTTAAATATTACGGCTCTACACCTGTCTGAAAATAACATTTTTCTTACATTTCATATCAAATATTTCCGAAAATATTTTTTTTTTAATTTTTGGTTTCCCTATAGCAATACAGAAGAGAAACTTAATTAACTACCAAACTGACGTCAATTTTCGACACAAAAAAAGATATTGATGAGCACCCTTAATATAAGAGATACAGCAAAATGTGTCGGCAAAAGTTATTCGTGACGAGAAGCTTCACGACCTAGAAATAGACGTAGAGTGGCCTTAAATAAGCTTCCTCTGCTATGTAAATAGAACCACCTATGCACTATTTCACATTATGATTCTACACAAGATTTAAGTTCAACTTTGTCTAAAAAAAATTTCTTGTTGCTAACCGTTTTATGAATGTGGACATTTTTTTCAAAATTTTGACATTTTGAATGCATCAGTAGCTTTTCGCTACTATATTTAGTGGGAATCTTAAGAAACTTTGTCACAGTCTGATGCAAAAGTCACTTCAAACTAGAATTAAAAAATTTTTTTTTCTCAAATAGGACACCTTATATTTTTAGTCTTCTTCAGATGCAGGCCTAAATGTACTATCAATCTACTATGGCATTTCCTATATTTATTTTATATGGTTTTCGCGTTATTTCGGAAAACCTTTTTTTTTGTGTATGAAAATAATATCATCTGACGAAAACGCACAGTATATTTCTTAGTATATTATTTATTAACGCCACTCAATTCAAGATTGAAGGGCAAAAATTTTGGTATGATTAATCTGTTGCTATCGAATACCGTTATTTCAAGGATTTGGGGTTACTTAATGAAAGTTGGAACATACTTCAGAACTAAAAAAATAAATTAATAAATCAATAAATAAATGCTAATTCATCACTGTTCAAAATATTGTCTATTCTGTTGACGGCACATGGTGCGACGTTTTATGAATGATCTACTAACACTCCTTAACATTTCAGGTGTAACTGCTTGAAATGCCTCAGTTATTCTTTATCGCATGCCCAATTGCTTGGTGGGAGTATTCTGATATACTATGGCATTAATGTGTCCCTATAATAAACAATCTAGACTTGTAACATAAGGAGATCTATATGGCCACCTAACAGGTACAAATCTTCCGATCCATTTTGCTGGGAACAAATCATTCAAACATTCTCGAACTTGATGTGAATAATGGGCAGGAGTTGACACCTTGATGAAACCACATTTCTCTCGTTTGGTCGTCAGGTACATGTGCTATTAATCGTGGAAAACAATTTTGAAGGAAGTCTAAATAGCGCCATTCAAATGATGTTCAAGAAAATGTGGTCCGATGACATGATCTCGCATTATACCACCCCAAACATTCAAAGACCAACAGTGTTGGTAATTAGTTTCTCTAACAATTCCTGGATTCGTAGTTGAATAATAATTGAAATTATGACGGTTGACATTTTTGTGGAAGGTTGCCTCTTCTGAAAATAGAACAGCATTAAAGAAACCTGGGTTACCCTCAATTTTCTCTCTCGCCCAATTACAAAATACGACCATTTTTCAAAATCTGGCTGAGTAAGTTCCTGATTGAGCTGAATATAGTAAGCATGTATTTTACTTTGCTTCAAAATTAGTTGTACTGACTTTTCACTAATACCAATTGTCTGGGTAACGCCCTTCTGACTCGCGTGGGGATTTTCAATTATAGACAGCAGCACCGATAATTAATTGTCTTCATTTATAACTGGCTTCTGTTTCTCCCTTTTTACGTGCTTGACTCTTACCAGTTTCCATAAATCTGTTCAACGATTTTGTGAAACAAGCTACTTTTGAGTGCCGTCTGTCAGGATAAGTTTGTGTGTAAATCCTACTTGCCAATAATAATACTGTATGTAACTGACCCAGAACAAAAACAATAGCAACTATTTCATCTTTGGCAAAATTCATAATGTGGACTCAAGCAGCTATAAAATATTTTACTTCAGAAAAAGTCAAACGTTGACTCAATCAAATGGATAGCAACAGGTTAATACACACTAAAATGTGTGCCCTTCAGTCTCGAAGCGAGTGACATTAAGGATACTAAGAAATATACTATGTATTTCCGTCAGATATTATGTTTTTATACCCAATTTTTTTTTTAAATAGTGCAAAACCATATGAGATAGATATATGGAATGCCATAGCAGTATGATCGTACATTTAAGACTACATCTGATGAAGACCAAAAATACAAGGTGTCCTTTAACTCGCGTGGATATTTTCAATTACAGACAGCAGCGCCGACAATTGATTGTCTTCATTTATAACTGGCTTCTGTTTTTCCCTTTTTACGTGCTTGACTCTTACCAGTTTCCATAAATCTGTTCAGTGATTTTGTGAAACAAGCTAGTTTTGGGTGCCGTCTATCAGGATAAGTATAAGTAGTAATGTGGACTCAAACAGCTATAAAGCATTTTACTTCAAAAATGTCAAACATTGACTCAAACAAATGGATAGCGACAGGTTAATACACACCAAAATGTGTGCCCTTCAATCTTGAAGCGAGTGACGTTAAGGATACTAAGAAATATACATACGTCAGATATTATTTTTATACCCAAAAAAATTTTTTTTTAATTACGCGGAAACCATGTGAGATAGATATACGGAATGCCATAACAGACTGATAGTATACTCTGTGGCATAAAAAAATGCAACGCCAAGATGGCGTTGGAATCTTTGGGCCAAACTTGACAGAAATATTTAACTAGTCAAATGTAGTAATTGATTAAAATTTCATTCAAAATAATCCAGTAGCCATGGAAAATTTGACATTTTACTTGTTGTAATGATCGAAATTATCGGGTTTATATCTTATGAGATTAATTCGGTTTCGGTATTGTTTTTGGTTGCAATTCTTTTTCCTTTGTGTTCTTCTTTGAATTTTGAGGTTGCGATTATGCCTAGAATGCGGCAGCGTGAAAATGATCGACAACTGAGTGAATTCTGAGAAATTACTAATTATCTTAACGATAATCAATCCTCTGTAGTAAGGTGTTATCAAGCATGGTCTAGAGAAGGTCAAGAACGTCGTAGAAAAGGAAGTGGTTGGCCAAGACAGACAAATGTGGTCCAGGACCGCCATATCCGATTAATGGCAGTAAGAGACCGATTCTCGAATACAAAATCAATAGCCGATCAATGGTTTGTAAACCCTTCGTACAGTTTACCGTCGAATTAGAGCTTTTGGCTTGCAGTCCTATCGACCACATCTTGTGCTTCCGCTGACGGCTCGTCATCGACAGCAACTTTTGGAGTGGTGTACCTTGCGACTGGATTGGGACGTGGAATGGCATAGGATGGTCTTCAGTGACGAACCCCTATTCTACTTGGGAATGGACGATGGTCGCATGAGGGTCAGACGTAGACGTGGAGGACATCGCATAGTTTTCTATTGAGGTATGGGGTACTATTATTTACGGAAGCAGTCTCAGTTGGTATTCATCCGAGGCAATATGAATGCCCACCGATATGTAGATGAAGTGGTTGAACCCCATATCCTTCCATTCCTCCAGGAGCTGGAGGATCCGATTTTCCAACAAGATAATGTCCGTCCACACATTACAAGACATTCTATAGAGCGTTTCGAAGAGGCTAACGTCAATATCTCGCCGTGGCCACCCAGATCTCCCGATCTTTCGCCCATCGAACATATGTGGGACATGATGGGCAGAAGACTCAAGCAATTAGCTAATCCTCCACAGACACTAGAAGCTCTTCGGCATAAATTACAGATTGCCTGAGATGAAATTCCTCAGGAAAAAATTGACCTGTGGTGGAATTCATGCCAAGAAGGGTGCGGGATTGTGAAACTAATAGGGGTGGTCCAACACATTATTAATAAAAAATGCCTGTATATTTTGTTTAATTTCTTTGAAATTTTGGTCAATTACTAAATTTTAATCAATTACTACATTTGACTAGTTAATCATTTCTGCCAAGTTTGGTCCAAAAATTCCAAAGCCATCTTGGTGTTGCATTCTTAATGTCCCAGAGTATACATTTAAGACTACATTTGATGAAGACCAAAAATACAAGGTGTTCTATTAGAGAAAACATTTTTAAAATTTTATGATATTCACTAAATATTGTAGAGAAAAGCTTCCTTAATACAAGAGGAAAAGCGTCTTTTTCTGATACATTCAAAATGTCAACATTTAAAAAAAAATGTCAATATTCAAAATACGGTTACCAATAGGAAACGTTTTCAGAAAGAGGAAGACCCTGTATGGCCTATTTAGATACACTCTGTATGTACGTCAATATTTTTAGGTCGTGAAGCTTTTCGTTACGAATAACTTTTGCTCGAGACATTTTGCTCTATCTATAATATTCACGGCGCTATCTTCCGAGAAGCATCCATATGTCTATTAACGTCTGTCTAACATGCAATTTTAAACGTATATCTGACATAGATGATTGTTTTTTTTATAATGTTACCTACCTATTTTTGTTATGAACATATTAAAAAAGATGTTGCATAATTGTCCTAAAAAAATTATTATTAATATTATTTAATTTAGTGTTGTTCCACACTAGATATTTATTATAATTAACTACCTCCATACTGTTCCTTACTTCCATGTGTATTTTTGGATAAATGGGGTTAGTGTTTGATATGAATTTGACTTAATTCGCTTTTGACTCTATAAACAACTTCTTGACCATCCTGTAGCTTGCTACATTTCTGTAATATCACTGTCACAGATTTACTAATATAAAAATTTGTTTGTTTTTTTATTATTAAAAAGATTACTTTTTAGGTGTAAATATCCAATTATTCAAGCGTCTATAATCAACGTTCTGCAGAGTGCAGACTTATTCATTTTTTAAATATCCATTAGAAAGTTAACTGTAGTCCAGACCTTATGTTTATTTTTTTGCATGTCAGGATAACGCTATCTCACTTTGTCGCTGTCAAAAAATAATGACATGTCGAACGTCAGTTGTACAAAACCATAAGAATGATTGTTAAAGTGTGTTATTGGTTAATTTAATGTTATGTTTATAAATTTAATTTTTTTTTAATAGCCGTAATTGTGTTTTAAAACTTTTATTATGTTCTTAAGAGCGAGTAATTCCATTTTAAAACTTTATTGCTTTATACAAATGTAAGTATCTATCTTGATTTGTATAAACAAAAAAAGGCTATTGTGAGAAATTTAGATTATTTAATTTTCTAAATAAATAATTAGTTAAGTAGGATTTCCTTTACTAACATTAATCCCTCAACAGCCACAGATACAATTGTAGGCATTTATGATATAAATTTAAATTGCCAAAATTTACTGTTACTTCTAGTAGAGTTGATCAATCTTTTTTTAACTAATGAGTTTATTCCACTTCAAATACCAAATGGTAGGACACCAATCCCATTGTGATTTCTATATCTAAAAATAAATTAAAAAAATATATCACACAACTTAAGATGTGTAACATTTGGTTCTAAAAGCATTTGCAAATTCTAGATTAAAAATTATCTATAATTTTGAGAGGTTTATCAATAGTATAATGTTTAATATTAAAGCATTTAATATTAACATGACTAGTATTTTTAGAAACATCTAAAATGTTTGGTTTATTCAATGGAGCATTTTCCTCACCTTCTGGTTCAGGTTATATTCCTGAAATGGAGCAGATTATTAGCCAGCTTGAAAGAGGCACACTAGTCACAAAATTTTCTTGGAGGAGAAAAGCAGAACGTAAGACTTTAGCAATACGTAGAGAAACACGACAAATTGTTTGGAGCAAGACTGTGTCGGGAACTAAACCAACATTTGATGGTGCTGTAGATTTAAGAGAAATTAAAGAAATACGATTAGGTAAAAATTCAAAAGACTTTGATAAATGGCCAGACGATTCCAAAAAAATTGAGAGTGCAAAATGTTTTATTGTGTTTTATGGATCTGAATTTAAGCTAAGAGTATTAAGTATTACTGGTATGTATAATCTTGTTTAGAAAATGTTACGCTTGTAAGTATTTAATCATTTTAGCATTTTCTGAAAAAGAATGTGAGTTATGGGTGAAAGGTCTTCGATATCTTGTGAGAGATACCATTAATAGTCCATATCCTTTACAAGTACAAACATGGTTAAGACGAGAGTTTTATTCCATGGAAACTCCTAGAGAATCGTAAACGAAATGTTACTTTAAATGTATTTTATTTAAATAATGGTTTTAGCGTTTCACTAAAAGAAGTGAAAGGATTTTTACCTAGGTTAAATTCTAAAATACCTACAAATCGGTTACGAGAAATATTTAATGAAGTTGATACTAGAAAACGTGGTGAAATTGGATTTGACGATTTTACTACATTATACCATAAAATTATCTTCGATGAAAATGTAAGTGTATTAATACCATACGTGTATAGTGTGAAATGCAATTTTGAACTGCTTATCATATAGTGGGCTTACAAGCAAAATGCTCTATGTCAAAAATGCCATAATTTGAGATATTTAATCTTAAAGTTAGAATGAATTTCTAAATTTTGTGCGTAATAATTAAGTGTGGGTATTTCTATTATAAAAGTATATCGTGTGGGACAACCTAGCAATCCCTACACACAATTATAATGTCTAGTTTTGGTGATATTGTATTTAAATTTATTAAACATATTCCATTACAAGAAATTACATTGGATAATTTTCATAAATCCATTCTTTGTACAGGTTTTCTCATTTGTTGAGATCTTCTTGGTGCATTGATAGACTTTTGAATTGTAGGTCGTACTGTTGTAAATTTTCATTAATATGCAATGGTTCGTTGTGATCTACATTTACCTTCCCACTATCTCTGATTAATTCTTTAAGAGATTCCGTTCCATATAAGATAGTGCAGTTTTCCAAGCCTTTCTTTTATGACTCCAAACTTCCAACGTTTATGACCAATATAGTTTCTTGACTGAATTCTTTCTCCCACTTCAAAAAAATTTTTAAATTTTGATTGTTTTAGCTTCTGTTTTTTTATTGATTTCTTTTCGTTGACTATTCTGGTAGTAATTCATTTGTTTGATGTGGGCTAATCAAATCTAATTTTGTTCTTATAGGTCTTCCAAACATAAGCTCTGCAGGCACTTTTCCACATTCTAAAGGAGTAACGTGTAGCTCTGTATCTAAATAGGAGCCTAAACAATTTTTATTTATCACACATTTTAATTTATCTTTTAACGTCTGACAAAATCTTTCTGCTTGGCCATTTGTGGCAGGATATCCTGGAGCAAAATATTTTTGAGATATCCTATTTCTATAATAGATGCATTGTTGCTAACAATATTTCAGGAAGACCATGACAAGATGTAAGAGCATTTTTCATCATATGAATTTCTGGCCATTTATTCCTAGCATCCACTAGAATCATAAAATAATGTCCTGCATAATCTAAATGAACTCTTTGCCAATTTTTTTTAGGTGTTTCCCATTTGTGAATTGGAGCTTTTGGAGGATCTTTCTTGATACTGCAACATTCAGGACAACTTTTCACTAAGTTTTCAGTCTCAGCATGTATGCCTTTCCAGTAATAATGATTTCTTGCAAGCATCTTCATTTTAACAATTCCAACATGTGTTGAATGTAATCCTTTAAGAAGAAGAGATTGAAAAGATTTTGGAATGAATACTCTATTTCCTCTAAACAATATGCCTTCTTTTATGGTATATTCACAGTTATTATGTTTTCTGTCAATAAGTTCCTGTCTTAGTTTTGATAACTGTATCTATGTTGGTCTGTATTAAAATTTCTTTTGCATTCAATTCGTAGTCGCAAAGAATAACACAGTTCTTATGGAAGAAGAGTCCCAGTCGAATTGGCTGAAAATTTAGTATTATGTAATAAAATACTTATCTTTTTGGGGTTTTTTAATGGTGTATTTTAAATTATACAATCTAAACGTTTCAATAACACTTACAGTTATCTTCCCCAGTAGTATTATCTATTAAAATAAATTATTAAAGAGGTTAAAAAGAATTTTGTCAAAGTTGAAAAATTTTTTTTTTTAACTTTGACAAAATTGTTTTCAACATCTTTAAAAATTTTAATAGATATTACTACTGACGAAGATAACTGTAAATGTTATCGAAACATTTAGATTGTATAATTTAAAATACACCATTAAAAAACTCAAAACAGATAAGTATTTTATTATGTGTGATAATGGTGATAGTTTACATTTTCATATGTTAGTATTATGTAGTTTATGATGTCCTGATCAAATGTCTCCAGGGCACAACGAGAATTAGACAGTTTTTGAGATACAGGGTATTACACATGTGGAGGCAGGATTGTTACTTACCTTTAGGAAATCAATAATGTGACGATTATTTTGTTACAAAAATTTAAGGCTAGTAATCTTAACATTGTCGACAGGAGTTGTAATGAAAAGCTCTAAGACTCCATATACAGGGTGATTCTTTTTGTACTACCCAATGTTCAGATTTTTATGTAATTCTTTGAACAAACTTAGTCAAACACAAAAGCCCGTACACTTGCAGAATTAGTAAACGTTATTTGATTTTAATATTGGGTGATCTGAGGTTACTATTTATAATAGTGTATAACAGGGTCACTCAAAATTGTCTTTTTTAGTTGTAGGTATTTATTGTCATTTTTTTAGGAACATATATACAAATTAAACATAAAGTAGAAAACTAAATATAATACGAACAATATTTTGTGGATCTTGTCTATGTCTTCTATCTTGTACGGATCTTGGTCAACGGCATGATGATGCAGCAATCAAATGGGAGACTACTACATTAAAGATCTTTGTGATATACTAAGAGAAAGTCTGTAAAATGAGTACTCCATTTCCAAATTAGTGCATTTTACTTAAGGGGGTCTCGATAGATAGTTAGGCAGCACATCAAACCCCTATAAGAGCAATGTTAAAAACATAACTTTTTATATTTTTATGAAGTTATCCAAAACTTTAGAGAAGCACGTGAGACGTCAAAATAGTCCCGAACCCTTCCTAAATGTTTGAATATAGGGTTTTTTTTTTAAATTTTAATTTCTATAATTTTTTATTGAATGTTTTTCCCAGTAGTGATTAAATTGAAATACTTTTATAACTGGTTTTTCGAAATATGAACTGTTAAAATTTTGAAAAAATTGTAGATTTATAATTAACTATTTAAAACATTATAAAAACGATAAATGTTCTGATGTGAATAAGGTAGAAATTCCATTAGAAAATATAGCAGCATGGTCTGCTCTTTAAATGACCCGGGGACACAAAGATTTTGAGGTATTCTTTACCTATTTTTATTGAAACACAAACGTAATCGGATTAACTTTGAATCCTTCAAACTATTATTTAAATTAAAATAACGAAAATGGTATGTACTTTATGTATGCACCTTATTAAATTATAATGTATTCGTATCAGTAAAAATTAAAATAAAACAATTAATTATTCTATTTATTTATTTTGTATCAAAGAAAAAAACAAAGTTTTCTAAAATATTGTAAACATATTATAGAGGTGAACAAACAAAACAATTTAAAATTTAATTGGTCACATGTACAGTTTGAAGATTTAAATTACGACATCTGCGTGGATCCACTAATTCCGGTAATAAAGACTTATAGTAAAATTCTTCTACTTTTTTTACCGTATGATCCTCCCAAAATGTATCATCCCTATAAAAAACATATTGTTTCATTTAATGTTCAAAACATTTATTGTTACTACGTACCTTTCAATTTCTTCAACATGGATTCCTGTTGCAATGTAGGCAATAAAGTAGCATTTGACTCGTTTGGTAATATGTAAAATTCCTTGCACCTGATAATAATTATGGTTCCTCTTTAATTTAATTTTGTTGTTTTCGGAATCTATAACAATAATTAATTAAATTTTCCTTACATGCCTCCACAGGATCAATAGTCGCCCTTTTTAAAGAGCTTTTAATTTCCACCACTGCATCTTCTACTAGTCCTTCAGGCGAACATGCTAAAAATGGTTTTTCTTCGTCTACAAAGAGTCCGCATGTAGTGACGTTTAACTTGAATAATTGTCGAAATAGTTTAATTGCATTTGACTCACTATTGAGGCCAAAGGCGGTGTACGTATTCCCTTTAAAAACGTTGTAGAGTAAGGAGGAAACAGTTTTGAAAGTGCACGTTGTTTTACGCATTTTGCATATTTTCTCAAAATTTGCATGCCGTTAAACGGTTCTTACATTCTACTCTCCACAAATCACTTTTTGATTGGGTCAAGGTACCTTCTTCAATCTTTTTTTTGTTGACATTTTCCAAACAAGTCAAAAATTGACTAACGCGCAATTCGTACTCATCATTTGAAAGATCGAGTGTGATGGATTCATTTGCCAATTGATAATCATTATCCGCGGGTGCAAATGTCCTATTGTGATCTGAAATCAAAACAATAGGCAACTACTGTAATGAAGTTTCCATAGAAGAAAACGTAAAAGAATACATACATTTTATTACCTTCTTCCTACGGCGATTAATTTGAGAGTTTAAAAAATGCGTCATGTAGCGCCCCGGTGTTCTGTCATAAAGGTGCTCATGCAAAAGCGATAGTAAATTTCCCTCGCTATTAAAAGAGATTGCCACCATTTCACATCTCAATTGGTACGAATTTTTTAAACAAAAATTGACTCTTTTACCTGCTACAAATTTCGCAACTACCGAATTATATGATTCTGCTGGATTTGTGTCGGTATCGTAGAGCAAACTAGATGCTTGGTCTGCTAGTCGTTCAACAATAGTGTTTATTACTGGCAACATGCCGCATTCTAAATATACATCTACCAAATGGTTCTAAATTAAAAGAAAAAGTTTAATAACAAACTAATATTATTCAAAAATATTACCTCGTTCTTCTTAGTGCCATTACAAAAATATTCTTGACATTGGTCGTGTCTGCCCAGAATATGCAAAGGGCAATTTAAGATCTACGGTAAGATCTTTTCCCCCAAGCTTGGTCTCCTATCAGTGATATGATTAGAATGTTACTCTCATTTTTTTCTTCTGCGGATTCGGTTTCTTCTTTTGCAGCTTTCCTCATTAATTGTTGGTTTAAATTATAGGCCGGGGGTAAAATGCTGTTGTGGTATTTTAAATATGTGTCGTTAGACACTGAAAAACCAAAACCGTGTTTTAGTGTTTCAATACATTTCAGAAATATTTTATATCTAAGATCCTGCGGCCTGATAAATTGTGTTTCTGAATGGCATCTGATTCTGTATCGTTTTCCAACAATAATGAAGCATCTGAACTGTCTGTAATCATTTCATGATTGATTGATTGTAAGAATCGGACACCAAAAAGTCTTCATCATTATTATGATGGAAGCAGATGCTACCAGGTTCGTCTTCCGAACAAGGGTGGATGCAAGCTTCTGTTGAAATTTTACCCAATTTCCTATAAAAGGAATTTATCAATAAAAAAAAATCTACCTAATAATTCTTTTTACATACTAACTAAAAAAAAGAATTTCGGGCCACTTGCATGGATTGCTAATAGTGAATTGTACATAATTTTTTAATTTATGATTATTACAAGACATTTTAATAAATTATAACAAAGGGAATATTTCAATAAAATAAGATTGTATGTAGGTACTTACGCTTCTCTCGCCATTTTTAATATCATAGTCCTACTTCTTCTTGCAACACTCACACTTTTTCTTGCTTTAGGAATTTTTAAACACAATCACAAATTCACAACTGGTGTTTGATCGATGAGTATCGTTTGCAAAATGCTAGTACACTGATAGCAATCCCGTAATTGTCTACATTTTATTATAATATTTGAGGAATAACAATAATCAATATGTAATTACGTAATATGTACTTAGGGTTAATTAAAGGGAAAGTTATTTAGCCATTTTCTACACCTAATTATATTACCTATACTCTTTAAATTTAACATTGGATAATGAACTAATTAGAACATAATAGGAATTTGTTGTTATACGATTTATTTAAATAACACTTTATGTTGATTATGTGTAATTAAAGAAAAGAATGGAGTCGAGGTACCTATATAATAAAATAAAAGTGACATTAGTTTTATAAATTTTTATAAAAAATAAAAAAAAAATTCAATTTTATTGCAAGTTACTTTAGTGTTCATCTTTTCTGTAAATTAGTGAAAAAATAATAAAGGGATTTGCATAAATTATTCTGAATATTGATTTAATCTCTTATCTTGCCTGTGGCAGATAAGTATTCAGGTAAAACTTGGAAAACTTTCACTCCGCTGCACTAGGAAGCGCTGGGATCGATTTATATTTCGTCAAGCTATCTAGAGGGGCCTTAAGACGTTGTAATTGCCATTATGTACGGATTCTATTTGTTGCAAAAAGCATACGACATTAGCGTTATGTGGAAGGTACCAACACTTCAAGACCCGGTGTACAAGTGGAGTAATAACGATCAAGCGCATCTTCATTAAGCATTTATATGTGTATAAACATACAAATTCATTGTCACTCAAACTACTCTCGTGGTATATTATCGTCAGATTTCTTGCTATATCTTTGTAAGAATGATTTCTCATTTTATGATCGGTTAATGTAACACAATCCAATAATTAATACTTAATAAAAGGTTCTGAAATATATCCTTTCTCATCTAAATCATGTGCACATGATTTAACCCTTTTGGGAATATAGCTACATTTGTAATATTAAAACATAAGCCCCATATTCGACAGATAATGAAGATCTTCATCGCCGGTACATACCGTGTGAGTCACGAATTATTAGGCTAA
This sequence comes from Vesta saturnalis, assembly GCA_036346205.1. NCBI lineage: Eukaryota > Metazoa > Arthropoda > Insecta > Coleoptera > Lampyridae > Vesta > Vesta saturnalis. The sequence goes on along the minus strand of JARFJB010002231.1, from coordinate 13,648,460 downwards.
TGTAGTATATAATCCAGAACCACAAATTCCTCAAGCAATCGCTTTCATTCATGGTACTTACAGCTACATTCCAAAGAGTGGCAATTTTATAGTTTTGCAGCAGTTGTATTGTGAACACAAAGGCCGCCACTGATTAAAACCTATTTTAATAGTAGCACCGACGGCTACGTAATCGACATTCAAGGGCCATACTACGCTGATAGTAAAAATAATGACGCTGCTATTTTGCAAAATGAACTTGAACTTCAGTAATTTTCGCGAGTCAGGGCAGTTGCACTAATATTAATACTGTCAGAGGACGCGATGTTGTCAGATTGCGAAAAATAATAGTTTAACAACTGTCAAATCTCACCTCCATATATTGTTTATTTTATCACAGTAATAAAATTTGTTATGTCAAAAGTTTAATGTCAGAAATGCTTGACAACACGACAGAATTGCCAACCTAAATCAGTTCTATCTGCTTCCTCTCGTGCACAATAGGCAGAGCTGGGACGATTACAGGTAAAAGGTAATCGATACCGATTACAATTACTTTGCTCAAATAGTATCGATTACCGATTACTGATTACTCTTCAAAATTGTAATCGATTACAGATTACTTTTGTAATTGGTAATTGCGATTACAAAAGTAATCTTTAATCGATTACTTTATTTTCATCCAATTCTAAGTCACACCAGGTTACTTGCGCTAAGTCTGATGTCATACCCGTGATCTTGGAGATAAACTTTCTTTATATAACAATTTAGCTTCTTTAACATATTACAGCATGCGCACGATATTTATACTCTGCAAGCAGTGTTTAACGTTGTTTGCATTTATTTTTTCCGAATACTTTCTCTGTCTAACACTGATACTACTCACGCAACGAAAAGAACCCCCACCCCCACCTGTCATGTCTCGTTCTGTGATCTGTACATCCACTATGCGAACTGCACTACGTACCAATTTCTCAGTTTTTTGAAGATAAACTTGTATGGTCATGGTCTGATAAAATACAATTTTACAGGTAATTTATCACGACAGTAGGAGTAAACATTTGACAGGTTGTGCATGCAATGTGAAAGAGGCCAAAGCGTAACTTGGTTGGGTTGGAATCATAGGCCAGTCCACTGAAAGCTTCGCAGTTGGCAGAATGGCAGATTAGTAGGAGATTTTAAATTTTGGAAATGTGAATAATGCGATATAGTCTGGTGTGGTGATGTGTGGTTTGTTCCATATAAATTCCGGATTGTTACGCATGCGTAATACGAAAAAAGTACTTACAATTTTTCATAGAAATTTAAAAGTTAATTTATTTCGTATTACGCATGCGTAACATTCGGAGTTCATCTGGAACAAACGTATTGTGTTATATCAAGTATACTATCCAACATAAATAGAAAATTCAAAATACGCTTACACAAAGTAATCGTGATTTACACAAAGTAATCGCGATTACACAAAATAATCGTTTTTGTTTAGGAGTGCGGTAATCATGATTACAAATTCGAAAACGATTACAAATTACACGTAAATAGTAATCGATTACCGATTACGGATTACTCTCTAAAAAAGTAATCGCCCGCGATTACTGATTACAGAAAATGTAATCGACTACTGTAATCGATTACTTTTTACCTGTAATCGTCCCAGCTCTGACAATAGATAGGTTCTAAAGGTGGTAATGAAACAAATATAGTTATGACGCAACTGCTCTTCGTGAAAATTGGTATAGATGGTAATATAATGAGAAGATGGTTCCAGGAAAATGATATTGTAATAGTGGATAGGGGATACCATGATGCTGCTGAAATACTTGGACACCTAGGCATTGTGCATAAAATGCCAGTACTTATACTGCCTAACCAACACCAACTCTCAACTAAAGATGCTAACGACTCTCGTTTGATTACAAAGTCGAGGTGGAAAGTATATATTTCAATAGACAGGTTCCAATTTCCAAACTTCCCCTTTGTCCATTAGTTTCTGTCCAACAGAAACAAAACGTTCTATTAGGTGCTGCTCCCTCATACACTGTGAAATTGTACATAATGAACTTCCTCATGTAGTAGGTCAACAAAATATAAGATGAAAGAATTTGCAATACACTCTTGTAAATGGAAAGTAACTGACATAAAGAAATTATCACTTAGCCTTTTCTTTATCTCTGACTTTGCACTTTGTGATTCTTTCTTCCTTCTCAATTGTTCATTAGAAGTTCCTTCCAAAATCAGCCTCGCATCAACAGTAGCTCGCTGGTAAGTGACCATTTCGTCAGATGCTATTTTTGAGATATACAAACTATTGAACATCTCCTTAAATGCAATTCTTTTGCTTTTGCGCTCTTCTTTGCATTTTGAGAGTGCGGCAACGTGAAAATGATCGACAACTGAGTGAATTCGACAGAGGTCGCATTATTGGCTTACGTGAAGGTGGTTCTTCATTCAGAGAAATTGCTAATCGTCTTAACCGTAATCAATCCTCTGTAGTACGGTGTTATCAAGCATAGCCTAAAGAAGGTCAAGAACTTCGTAGAAGAGGAAGTGGTCGGCCAAGACAGACAAATGTGGTCCAGGACCGCCATCTCCGATTAATGGCATTAAGAGACCGATTCTCGAGTACAAGATCAATAGCCGATCAATGGTTTGGAAACGAAGGACGTCCTGTAACCCTTCGTACAATTTACCGTCGAATTAGAGCTTTTGGTTTGCAGTCCTATCGACCACATCTTGTGCTTCCGCTGACGGCTCGTCATCAACAGCAACGTTTGGAGTTATGTACCTTGCGACTGGATTGAGATGTGGAATAGCACCACCCTATGCTATTCCACAGTGACGAATTCCGATTCTGCTTGGGAATGCACGATGGTCGCATGAGGGTCAGACGTAGACGGGGAGAACGTCGCAATGTGCAGTTTTCTGTTGAACGGCATGTGTACCACACTGTGGGGGTTATGGCATGGGGTGCTATTGTTTATGCAGGCAGGTCTTAATTTGTATTCATCCGATGATCCTTTTTTGGATGGTTAAATGATAAGTTGTATTCGTTGCAAAAGATTTTGCTTACAGTAACTTAATAATTTGTTATGCGAGAAGCACCATATTCAAATTATGCACATACATACCCGTACGTCACGTAAACATTCCCAATGTTTTAAAGATGCGTTGGAAAAATAATACTTTGCACATGTTTTTCAATTAAAAAGTGATGCAACGTTGTCACATGCTAGGCCACACAATGAACCGTTTGTGAAGATTGAGAGTTTGTACATAAAAGCTACCTCTGAAGCGGCCTACTCAGAGCTATTCTGTATATAGTGGAGGTATAAATGGACATTATGAAATCCGATTAAAATTTTCAGATTTACACGTTTTGATGCCTATACAATCATATTTTGATGATGTACACATGGGTACGTTGTCGAGCCCGGGGTCGGGCTCTACAAGGTACCTTTATGTTCTCACTTAACATAATATATTGGCTCACTAACGAATAATATGTGTGCCGTTTCTCCCAGATTAAAAACGGTTGTGGTTTGCCATCCTTATTCAATTACAGCACATTTTTCAAAACCGCATAATCGTTTAATCACGAGTATATTTTAAGAAAATATTTTTACATTTATGTTATGTAAAAAAATACGTTTACTTACTTTACATAGTGAGAATTGGTCATGTTTGCCTGATTGGGCTATTTACAAGCAAATGAAAACAATTTGTTGTAATTTCTTTTTGGTAATAGGTTTAGAAAGAATCGAACTACCTAATTCTCGAATTTGATTAATTTGCATTGGAAAATAAAATTTATGAAGGTTTAAATTTGAGTGTGTTGAAAAATGATACGATTTATAGTTCCTTTTTGTAAATAAAATTCAACAGTTTTAAAACTACGCCAATTAAACACTTAGAATTTACATATCTTAACAACAATATATCAATTGTTAAACAGCAAAAATGTTGGGCAAATCGGCCCCACCAGTTTTATAAAATAAGCCTTCAGGGTGAAGTGACTATACTTTTTACTTTGATAGTAGTAATATGACATTTTTCAGCAACTGTGTCTAATAAATCTATTGTCAATGGTTCTTCTTAAATATTAGCACCTCTACCATTTAAAAACTGGTATTTTTTTGTCGTAATTGTTGGAAATTAACATTGTGATATTGTTGTAGAGCATACAAGAAACCTTTGATAGATATATTTCATATTCAGCAAATTTAAAAACAGTAACTTTACAAGAACTCCAAAGCTTTTTAATTCAAGAACAACATGATGAATTAGGGGATGATGAACGTCAAGTATCTGAATTCATACGTGATTTTTTGAAGGTAAGTAGTTATTCTTAATTGCTGCCTGTTACTTTTTTTGTACATACAGGATCCTCAGAGAGATGTACAAGAACCATATTTTACAATGGCTGAGTTTTTAGACTTTTTATTTTCTAAACAGAATGATTTGTGGGATAATTCAAAGGATGTTGTGTACCAAGATATGACAAAACCATTAGTTTATTATTATATATCATCTTCACATAATACGTAATATAAATCTCACATTGTTCATTTAGCGTTAAAATATTTAAAACGTTTATAGTTATCTAACTGGTGATCAGTTTTCAAGTGAATCTTCTGTAGAAGCTTATGTACGATGTTTACGAATGGGTTGCAGATGTATTGAACTAGATTGTTGGGATGGTCCAGATGGCATGCCTTTTATCTATCATGGTCACACTTTAACAACTAAAATTAAATTTATGGACGTTATACGAACAATTAAAGAACACGCATTTGCTACTTCAGAGTATCCTGTGATATTATCAATTGAAGATAACTGTTCTCTTCCACAACAAAGAAAAATGGCTACTGCTATGCAAGTATGCTTGCAATTTAAGTTACAATTAAAGATATCTTCAGAATATTTTTAATAAATTTTTTTAAAGTGATCATTCTCTTATAGGAAGTATTTGGAGATATGTTACTAATTCATCCAATGGAAAAAAATGAAAAACAGGTACCATCACCATTTCAATTAAGACGAAGAATTATTTTAAAACACAAGAAACTGCCAGAAGGTCAAGATGAAGCATCGTTTGTAATAAGAAATGATGGAAATGAGATGGATCTTAGAAATTCTATAAAAAATGGCATAATGTACATTGAAGATGCAGTTGATCATGAATGGAACCCTCACTTCTTTGTGTTAACCCAAAATAAATTATTCTATACTGATAGTTATAGACCAGATCAGGTATTGTTATTGCATAAATTTAACAAACAACTTAATTTGAATTTTAGGAATCGGAGAGATCTGAAGATGAGGATGACCCTATTGCTTCGCATCGTCCTAAAAGTGATGTACCCAACGAAGAATTGCATTTTGGTGAAAAGTGGTTTCACGGAAGACTTCTAAACGGTCGTGAAGAAGCTGAACATCTTCTTACAACATATTCTCATCTAGGTGATGGAACATTCTTAGTTCGCACTAGTGTTACTTTTGTTGGGGAATATTGCTTATCATTTTGGAGAAATGGTACACTTAACCACTGTAGAATTAAATCTAGACAGGATAAACAACAAACAAAATATTTTTTAACTGACAATAAATATTTTGATAGCTTATATAGTTTGATTACTCATTATCGAACACATCCATTGGTTACCGCCGAATTTTCGGTAACACTACAAGAACCAATACCTCAACCTAATAAACACGAAGGAAAAGAGTGGTATCATAAAAACACTAGCAGAATTCAAGCTGAAGAGATGCTAAAAAGAATTAGAATGGAAGGTGCCTTTTTGGTTAGACCTAGTGAGAATGGTGCAAATTCGTACACTATTAGTTTTCGGTAATTCATCACTTTGTGATGGTTACAATACAAATGCATGATGTTTTATAATTTTAGAGCAGACAAAAAGATTAAACATTGTCGAATCAAGGTAGAAGGTCGCCTGTATACGATAGGAAATGTAGAATTTGAAAGCCTCGTAGAATTAATTAATTACTATGAGCATCATCCTTTGTATCATAAAGTCAAACTTAGTTATCCTGTTACAGATGAAATTATAAGAAGAATTGGGTTGGTAAGTTTTCAATATTAAGTTTATGTTTGATTATCAATATTAAAGGGTAAACTTTAATTGTTCATTATGGATAAATAAACAAAAAGAAACCCCTATATTTTATCTCATGTGAAAAGAGATGGAATCTACAATTTTGGCACCATTTAAGAACTTCTGAACCCAAACAGCAAAAATACATTCAAGTCAAATTTTTCAGTCAATTTGCAATTTTTTTTTGTTTTGTGTTTGGTGTGAAGTTAAACGTTGAAGTGTATTATCGAATGAATTTTTTTTTGTTTTAGTCACCATTATGGCAAAAAATCTCACTATCTTTCCTATCTTTTTTAAAAAAACATTTCCATTATTATTAAAAGAAAGACATGAATAATATCTTGCTGTTTGTAGTCATTCAAAATGAAACAAATAATTGCAATTTCTGACCTAATGATTGTATCTACATTGAAGTCTCCTATAAGTGTAAACAAAAAAATCTAGAGTGTCTCCACTCAACATCCCTGTATACATACATATACCATAAAAGTAGAGTAATTACAAAACGTCGCGGCACTTGAGATGCGCGGCGCGATTTTCTAAAATTTGAACCGAGCTGGTGGCGTAGTGGTGACACGACCTGCTTAGCATTCGGAAGGTAATGGATTCGCTTCCCGTTGTCGTCTACCTTGTATGAGGTTTTTCAGGGGTTTTTCCTCATACACATGTAGCGGCATGGTCACTGCGTATATGCACACAATGTGTGGCTACTTAGGCGAATGCTGGGGTAGTATTTCCCACCTCAGAACCCTAACTCCGTTCCTTCTGATCCTATCCTGACCACACCTATCCTTAACCCACCATGCATATACACGGTGTTTATTAATTAGTTTCAGGTAGCGTTATAGTCCAGGCAAAGCTGAAAAACCCTATAACAAAATTATTCCTAGGCGGTGCGCCATTTCTTCTCACGAGCCATCCAAAGTTTGAAATTTGACCGACTTCATTAGCTTTTATCTGCGAAAGTATCCGATGAAAAATTAATTGTCAAACAAAATATTGATGAATTTTTTTGCAATTTTTTGGTTGCATTCGGCACATTCTAAAACCTCAGATTAAGATTTTAAAAGACGCAGAATTTGAAAAAAATACGCATGACAACTAGGCCAATTTTGTGGTAACGTTTGTATACATCAGTATGACAAAGCATTTTTTGCACCCATTGCGACCTTCGATTTCATAATTCACTGGTGATCATGTACTCATTCAACGAGTACGCAGATATGAACATGGTGTACGGTCCAATTGCCTAGCCAGCGAGGTCGCCCGACCTGAATCCTTTAGATTTTTTCGTATGGAACTTCCTCAAGGACAAAGTATACAAGACGCCCCCCGGAGAATGAGCAAAATGTCCAGGAGAGAATTCGTGCTGCCGTTCAGCAAATAACCCTGGAAATGTTGGAATGTGTTTTGGATTCAATCCCTCTTCAATTGGAATTGTGCATGGACATGGACGGTGGTCATTTTCAACAATATGTTCAATCATAAAAAATGTGTTCTGTACTTTTTGTATTGTTTTGATCACCAATATGCTTCTGACGCCTTGTGCCACGTATCATGTGGTGAATTTGTTTACATGTAGCTTCCAACGTTGCAATTTAATGTCATTTTTGGATGGCCCGTTAGAAGAAACGGCGCATCGCCTAGCATTAATTCTTTTATGAGGCTTCTCATATTCGCATGGGCTATAGCGCTAGCTGAAGCTTTAACACTATTTAATAAACACTGTATTATACGTAATGTATGTTTGTATGCTGGGAATCCATGATTGTGGCTGCAGGAGCTCGGAAAGCAGCCCGCCCTCCCCCTTTGGGAGGGAATGAAATACGTGGCCTTTTCCTTTTTTTTTTTTTCTACAATTTGAAAAACTTAAACAATGTTATAATCGGGAAACTTCGGTAGCAAAATGCCATCCTAAAAATATAGGGCAAATGAATAAATTTTGTAATTATCGATTTTTTTTAACAATTGATATCGTAACTGGATACATTTTAATTGAATTCTCATTTGTCACAATTTTAATTTAGGTATGCATTGGATTACCTATTTCATATTTGCATTAAAATAATTTTCTTAGTTAGTAAACATAACTTAACCTATTCAACATCAACTGTTTTTATCAAGTTCAACGTTTTATAAACTTCTAATTACACCCAACAGGTAGACAGAAAATAAGAATAACTTCTGATAAGATTTTTGGTTGTTAATCTTAGAAATCATCAAATAGGTAAATTCTTAAAACTCATCGTTGATCGTAGGTCTAAATATTTATATTTTTATGAACCAACAACAGGAATCAATCAATTAGCGCCATTACATTAAAATATGTGTCAGAAAGTGTTATTACAAATACAAGTATTTATTCAGTTCACACTATTACCATCGGTTTCAAAAAGCAAGATAGGTCAGTTTGAAAGCTTATAACTTTTTTATTGATGTGAAACTTGGCAAAGATCTTCCTTGTAGGCATATAATAACACTCAGAAAATTAAATTTTTTAGGCGCTTAACTTTGTAAATTAAAAATTAAATTATCAAATTTTGAAAAAAAATGACGTGTTCTCGATACGTACAAACTTCGCTCTAAATGCAAATATTTTCGTTTTAAGTGGACCGACATGTAGGTTTTAATTGTTCTTTAACGTTCCGTATTAAAGTACACGCATTTACCATGTAGTTTAATCCCAATTAATAAATAATTAAATTCTCAGTCGAGAGAGAGAACGAGCTACGTTGGACGAGCTTCCGATCGACGACTCAATACGAATGCCGTCGCATGCGCGAAGCACGAAATCGAGCTTCACACTGCTAAAATAAACGATTTGGAACATGTAAAAGAACTTGAGGAAAACTATCGACAAAAAGCATATAAGTGATGTGCACGTAGAACAGTTAATAATAAATGTAGGAGAAGATTCCGATAGTAGTTTAAACATTTCAAGCTCCTCAACAGAAATGTTTGTCAGTTTTTGCATGTAATGTTTCTATATAAATAATAAATAGTATAGTTTACATTTGAAACAAATTAAAAATATAACACAAAGTGCATTAAGTAGTCATTGTTACGGTATCTTTCAATTTCACATTCCACACAATTATTTCTTGATTTTTTTAGTTTACTATTTATTGTTTCTGCTGTCCTCATTTAATATGTACCTTAAATTGTATAATATAAATTAAAAAATCCTTGTACATGTAATTTTTGTATATAAATAATAAATAGTATAATTTACATTTTAAACCAAATAAAAATATAACAAAGTGCATTAAATAGTCATTATTGTTAGCGTACTTTCCAATTTCACATTCCACACAATTATTTGTTGATTTGTGTTGTTTACTACTTATTATTACTGCTGTCCTCATTTAACATGTACCTACCTTAAATTGTATAATGTAAATAAAAAAATCCTTGTGCTCATACTAGATGTCTTGATTAATATTCTTAATAAATCGGCCGATAAAATAATATCATTCTTTAAGGAACGTTTATTTTAGTAGCGTGAAGCTGGATTTCGTGCATCGCACATGCGACGGCATTCGTATTGAGTTGTCGATCGGAAGCTCGTCCAACGTAGCCCGTTCTCTCTCTTGACTGAGAATTTAATTATTTATTAATTGGGATTAAACTACATGGTAAATGCGTGTACTTTAATACGGAACGTTAAAGTACAATTAAAACCTACATGTCGGTCCACGAAAATATTTGCATTTAGAGCGAAGTTTGCACGTATCGAGAACACGTAATTTTTTTTCAAAATTTAAAATTGCAGTTACCTTTATATTACTTTGATATGCCACTGGTTAAAATTTCGTACATTTTAAGGCAAAAATAAGGAAGCTACGAGCACTGAAACCGACGCGTATGTAAAACACAGGCCGCAAAACTACATTTTTTATGATAATTTAATTTTTAATTTACAAAGTTAAGCGTCTACAATATTTATATTTTCGGAGTGTTATTCAATGTCTACAGGGAAGATCTCTGCAAAATTTCACATCAATTGGGCTTACAATAAAGAAGTTATAACTAGAGACGGGCAAATGCATATTTGCATATTTTTTGTTATTGGGCATACGAAACTTTTTCTTAAGAATATGTGCGTTTTTTAACATTTAGGCCCCAAAATCACAAATTTTATTTTGCATATACTGCATATATAAGGCGTTTTACGTTATTAGAGCATATGCGAGGTGGTAAGAGCATGAAAGTGCATGTTTGCGCCTTTTTTCCGTTCTTTCTTATGTTAGAAAATAAATTTACCAATATTTATACCGAGATTTTTAAAACTTTAAGCTTGTAATTTCGTCAACTCTCTGGAAGTTAATTTTAACAGACACAAAGATTTGTTTACTCAAATCTTATACCTGCTTTTATACTTTAAGCCGCTTTAAAACTTTTTAGAAACTTAGGTATTTGGGAACTACGTTAATTAGTACTTTAGTAATATGCACAATAACTACATTGCAGTTATTGACGAAGGTACGTCGGTATTTTTGATGTTGAAAATCTTGGAATTTCCGTTTTTTTTGTTTAAGACTGGTGGGGTTGTACTTGTTTGCAAACATTTCATTCACTTGTAGCCGTTTGAAGTCAACATGCCAAAAGAGGGCAGCTTTAGGAACGACCTAATTAGAAGGTGGTTGAAATCGTATTCGTGTTTTAAATACGATGGAAGTGTAGTGTTTTGTATTATTTGCGAGAAGGAGGTATGTATGACATGCACACTTTGTTCTAGTGATATTGTACTCATATTAAAATAAACCTAAATCTTGCTAAATAGTTTTAAGCTGTTTTTGTGTTCTTTATGGTAATTCTCATTTATTATTCTAGACAAAATTTTGTAAAGGTTTTATTTAATTGAGAAATGAGTTGCAAATACATTAATTAAACACGTGTTTGTTAAAAAATGTTCTTCGCTGTCCTGCAATAATTTAATTAATTAAGTACTCTTACCAATAGTCGTCTTTTGATAATTTTTTCGTTTTGTACATATAATTTTGGATTTACAATTGTGAAATAAAATTCACATATTTATTTTGTTGTATCAATTAATAAAATAACTGGAGATTTTGGATAATGTTTTAAATAAACAACAAAACATTAATTTAATATTTACAGCAGTGTTTAGTCTAAAGACAAATTAAAATTTATAGATAGTTTTGAAATATTAGATCAGAAATAATAAATTGAAATTATTAATGTGTCTTTTCTAACATTCAACTTCAAGTTCAGTATGCAAACACATTTTGTTTGACTTAGTATACAACTACTAAATAACTAATATTAGAAATATTTTAAAATTAATATTTTTGTAGGTAAAAGTCAACAAAAAGTTTCAATTAGATCAACATGTCAATGCGGGTCCATATCAGAAAACAAAAAATGAAAATCGACCAGCACAACAACTATTACCTACTTATGTGAGCCAAACCGAAAATGTCAATAACTTTAACAAAGATCTGTGTAAAATGATGGTTTCGTGCAATATTCCATTCCACAATTTGGAAAAATCTGAATTCACAGGTTTTTTAGAAAAATATACTAAAGAAAAGGTACTTTTTCGATGGGTCATGTCTTCCACAACTATACGAAGACACTATTAAAAACATAAAGGATGTTATTTCAGATAATTATATCTGGTTTAGTGTCGACGAAACGACCGATGTTAAAGGAAGATATATAGCAAACTTTGTTGTTGGTAACCCTTCTTTTAGTTATTTAGTTGCCGTCAAGCAATTAGAAAAAACAAATCATGTAACAATTTCACGTTTTATAAATGACACCCAAGCATTTTTATATTTGCCTAATCAAATATGGTGATCGATGGTGCAGCGTATATGGTAAAAGCAGGTCAAAATCTAAAGATATTTTTTCCAAATTTAATTTATAATACTTGTTTGGCACATGCGCTTAATCGAGTTGCTGAAGCAGTTCAGGTGGAGTTTCCTTTAGTAAATACATTAATAAACAATGGAAAAAAAGTATTTCTTAAAGCACCGATTGGCATCCAAATTTACAAGGAACAACTAAAAGAGCTTGCGTTGCCACCCCAACCAGTTCTTACTAGATAGGGAACTTGGATAAAAGGGCTCTGTTTTATTGTGAACATTTTGATGCTTTTAAAGATTTAACTGATTCTTTCCAAACAGATTCGGCTCAAAGTGTAGAAGACTGTCAAAGTGTTTTGCAAGCTCCAGAGTTACAGTCTCAGCTCTGTTTCATAAAAGCTTACTTTCAAGATATCCCTGCGATTATTACCAAGCTTGAATCTCAAAATTTGCTTCTTACCGAATCTTCAAAATTAATAGAAGATTTCAAATTTAGTTTAAGTAAAGACCAAAACAATGTTTGTAGAAAAATATACGACAAATTAGACAATTTAATAAAGAAAAATGCTGGTTTTTCAACTATAAAATCTGTTAGAGACATTTTAAATGGCCAATTTCCAAATGACAATTGCGAAACAAATTTTTCTGTTCAAAATGTTCACTTATATTGTCCTATTACATCTTGTGTTGTAGAAAGAAGCTTTTCACATTACTAGCACATATTAGAAGATAAGCGCCATAATTTACTTATAGAAACATTTGAGAAAAATATGATTATTTATTGCAACGATCTCCAAATTTGATTATTTTTCTTCGTGTGCTGTATTATGTTATGGGTTTTATGTATGTAATGTATAACCAATAAAATATAATAAATAATTATTGTTAATTTCCTTATATAGTTTTTAGGAATACATAAATAATTGTAACAATTAGTAATAATTGTAATAAACAAGAATTGAAAAAATTGAATTTTCTTAAAATCCTGATAAAAGTAAAATTGTTTAGCGCATATGTTAGTGCATATATGGATATATTACTGCATATCGAGTGCATATTTCTTCACTTTTTTATTGCATATGTAAGTGCATATATGCACTATCTTTGCAGCATATCTGCCCGTCTCTAGTTATAACCTTTCAAACTGACCTATCTTGCTTTGTGAAAGTGATAGTAGTTTATTGTGGCAACTACAAAATGTGAAAAATTATTTGTTCGGTGAACAAGCTTCTCAATATGGTTATAATATTATAACTTGAAATAATAATAATAATGACTTTTATTGAAGAGTAATATACAAAGTAGCTTAATTTGCTACTTACTAAACAAGAAAATAATATTTTCAACGCATAGCTGGCGAAGTCTAGCACAGATTGGCTACTCCACTTAACCAGCTAGACATTGCATAAAATATGTTTATGTATAAACATAATAATTGTATGCACACATACGAAAGGAAACTATCAATAATGTTTACTGTTTCTTAACTTAACTGTAAGGTAAGTTCTAACTACTAGCATCTATATATCAGTATTTAATATTAAATGCTTTAATTTATTTTTAAACTGCCCACTGTTTAAATTTTTAAGTTCACTAGATAGCTTATTATACAACTTAACCGAATTATACGCAAATGAACGTTTGAAAGTGGCTGCGCACATTATAATTATCTTTATATCTAGTGTTCACGTTATGTAAACTAGACTTCTTAGTAAATTTAGCTTTTAGGGGTTTAATGGATTTGTATCTAGTAAGACTTTGTGGTTGTATGTTCCTAAAGGTAAAACTCTGCACTCTTCCATAGGAAGCCAATTTAGCTGTTTGAATTTGTGAGAAATGTTTTCATACTTTCTAATACCAAAAATGTTACGAACACAAGAGTTTTGTACTGCTTAAATACTTCCAATAGGAGGACAGAACACAAGTGTTGAAATAAGTACTACGTTTCACAGCAGTGTGTAATTTAATGAGACCCTCCTTGTTTGATCAGAAAACATTTTTGTAGAAATATTTCAAATTCTAATACCAGTATGTAAAATAAATCACATTTTAAAATGTAATTTTATTAACATACAAAAATAAATAACTACAGAAGTTTAATTAGTTAGAATCTAATTCACTGTCACTGTGTTTGTCACTACTGCTGTAATCAATTTCTTCATCACTTTCACCTGTATGTACAGTAAAAATCAGCTCTTCGAATTCATCAATAAAACCTTCTTTTTCTAAATATTCTTGTTCAATCTTTTCTGTATGTTTGCACACAGCTCTGCTAATTTCCACACATCTTCAAATTCAAACGTAATATTATTACTCCCTACATAATTTTTAACTTGAGCCCATAACAAATAACGATGAAATAATAAAAGTGTCTTGAAAAAGACAGATTTTATATAAAACAGAAGGAATAAACTCAAGCGGCAACGTACGAATACAATGTGAAGTAAATAAAGCGAATGACTACACTTATAAGTTGAATAGTAGCATATTTTTCTTGAGGATTTTCACTTTTCGTTTAATACATGTTTTAATTAGGCTTTTGCAACTTCGTCATCAGCTGACGTCACAAACTCTGCCCAAGCAGCTAATGCGGGTCAGCCTTTGTTAGTGTTTACATGGCGTGTTGAGGAATATTTATGTTTATTTAATAAAAATATCGTTTTTGAAAGTGTGTTCTCATCTATTAGAAATTTAATAATGGTAATTGAGGTTAACTTTCAACCAAATGTTTTAAAAACCGTTACTCAGACTGAACTGAAATTTTTCGTAGTACAAATTGTGAAAGTAAGTTGTGAAATACATAAATAAAAAATTTTCCTCGAGTAGGATTTGAACCTACGACGTGTACTTTGCTTACAGTAAATCCACATCCTTTATTTGTAATCAGATATTATCTAAAAAAGGAAGTATTGTTAATTTCTCAAAAGAATGATTGTATTACGGTAATAAAAGTGAAAAACATGAATGAATTCTTAATTCAATAAATCAAGAAAAAATCAACCCTGAACTGGATTAAGTTACTTTAAATAACAACATAATAAACTTGATGTGCTATATAACACAACACAAAATCTTGTCATATTTTAACCTTGCATTTTACCCATTTCGCAGAAATTGTTCACAGATTGTCACCGACGACAAGCACGTTCATCATAATTAAAGATCTTTGAAATTACAAAGAATAATTTTATCGCTTTGTCCCTTAAAATAATTTTTTGCCAAACCGTTCATTTAAACGCATACAAAATGTTGCCCCCGATCAGCTGTTTTTGACAATTTACATGCGCTTCTGACGTCACGAGCAATAGCTCAATAGTGTTTTAAGATGCACTTTCAAATATTAATGTAGGTAATGTCCAACTCCTTGTATTTAAAACAAAAAATTAAAAATACATAGATTCTAATGTTTAACGCTTGTACAAAGTTTTGAATAAGCGCGCCATTTTATAGTGCAAATCCAAATCAAAATAAAATTTAAAAACGATTTTAACAAAAAAAAAATAATTTCCTGGTCGGGGTTAGAACTTTCCTACGTTGCATTCACAATCCAATTACTTAACCATGTGGCCGTTTGGTACTTTTATGTTTAACCCATTAACTCCCAGCGTACTCGTTTTAGTACGTATACAATATCACGATCTGAACGCCACAATTCGGCATATTGTGTAAGTGTACCATAAAATCATTGTTTACTAGTGTCACTTTAATACAACTGTGGTAGCAGCATTGAAAAATTTCTATTCTTAACGTTTTATTTGGACTAGGAATTACCATTCTGCATATTGTTTATACAGGGTGTTTCAAAAAACGTTCCGCTAATTTCTAGGGTAAATAGAATATTAAAAAATAACGTTAGTTTGGTTAATAAACATGTGTCCAAAAATGCCTACTTAAGAAGTGCATTTTTTTTATTATCTCTGAAATGGTTTAAGATACCTAAATGATATTTAGACCACAAATACCTTTGATTAGGTCATAAATGATAGTTTTGACAAACTTTTAATATTTTGTAATGGAGCGTCGCTAAAGGGGGTTACCACTTATTTTGCCACCACCCTTTTTTTATGGAGATATTTTTCATTTTTTGGTCAAAAATAGTATTTTTTAACAATTTGCCACAAAAAAGATACTCTTGTTGAAAGTCAAAAAAATTACTGGTTTTGGAGTTATTTGAGGTTTTAGCAAGTAATGCTGACCGAATTAATAAATTATTTTAAAATGAAACAATTAATAATTTTCATGCCCCAGAACAAACTACCTCAGGGAATAATGATTGTTTCAGAAACAACTATGATGTAAAAATATTGTAAATTATTTAGAACTTAAAAAAGGTTTTAATTGTATGAGATTAACACACAGACAAAGGAAACAATTTAAAAAAACAACAAATAACACAAAACAAACAGAAATTTTATCTCATACTCTTGGCCCACGGAAGTTATTTGACCGTATTTGTGTTTGTTACTTAGCGTACTGAAAGATACCACAACATAATCGCCCGCAGCAAACTCTTCGGCTAGTTCTGGGTCAACGAAGCAGTTTTTTCTTAAATTTGCGCCAAACTTTGCCAAATTAATATTTTCATCTGTTGAATCGTCGACGACAATCTGAGCGTTATTGGGTGCATTTAGAGAGTGTTCTTTCCCAAGCCTGTTCGCGGAATATACTGGAGACCCGAAGGAGACATTAAGGGGACAACAAGGGGGAGGCATGGTGGTGGGGAACATGAAAGTGTGGACGTTGGCATACGCGGATGCTATAGTGTTAATAGCAAGGGAGGAAAAAGAAATGATGAGGATGTTAAAAATGTTTGACAGATATTTGAAAAGGAAAGAACTAGAAGTCAATGGGAGTAAAACAAAGGTAATGGTATGAAAAAAAGGGAGCGGAAAAAGGAGGAGGAGATGGAGGAATGAGGAAATACAGCAACTAAAGGACTTCACATACTTGGGATACACAATGAGACCAGACAATAAAGATGAGGAACATGTAAAAGAGCGAGTGAGAAAAGGGAATAAGCTAATAGGGAAAGTGTGGAGTGTAGGCGAAAGATTGTTTGGAATGGACATAAGGAAGATAAATTTATTATTTCAGAAACTGATAAAAAGTGTGGTACTGTACGGGGCGGAAGTGTGGTGGTGGAAAGAATACATAGAGATAGAGGGGCTGCAAAATAAATATTGGAGGTGGATCTGGGGATGGAAAGAGAAACACCAGGATACATTATTAGAGAGGAGGTGCAAGTAGAGAAAATAAGGGTGGAAGCGGGAAATAGAACAGTAAAGTATCAGGGGGAAATGAGTAGAGAAAATGTAGGCTGTGCGGAGAACAGATCGAGACGATTCAGCACATGTTGCACTTTGCAAGATTTTGTAAAATTAAGCAAAGAAAGTATATTAGTAGTAGTAGAGAGTGTCTTTTAAGAATATTAGCTTGTCAGGTTTCAAAACAGCTGTCTTCTGAGTTTTCAGAATGAAGGGAAATATTTTCATCGCATTTCTGAACTATCGCTATTTTTTCTTGTTTTCCAAACCAATTCCTTGGCCTGATTGGACGTTAATCTTAGATTTCATTTTCTTCTTAGTCGCCATATCTCATGGATTTCAACATATCGACAACGACTTTAGAATCGAAGTTATGTGAACGATCTTTAGGGTATCTTGCTGCGGTAGCCTGCTTATTACCTCGTGAGGATTAAACAGAACAATTACACATTTTTCAAATCCAAGTATCAAATTAGTAATTAATTGTCCGGGCAAATAAGAGTTGCAAAGATTTGTTAGTAATTGAGGGAAATGGTCTTTTTGAATTATCTGAGATTTCTTTTTTTTTGATCTCTTTTCCATGTATCAACTAGATCACGCCACTTTTTTTTTTAGCGTAAGACGTAACGTCAGGTGGCTGACATAATTGGGTTGAATTTTTGGCAAAGCTCGCAAAAATACTGTTATTTTCTTGAGCACATTTCAACACTCCTGAAGAAAAGTGGCTGGAAGGGTTGTCAAGAACGATATTTTCCCGTCCCTGTGATGTGATGTAAATATGATAGAATCAAACCATCCACTTTTGCTTCTGTTGTAGCTTGTATTTGGATGCCTTCCTTCAGTTCATTTTAACCAAATATTTTCAGATTTATACACAACGTACGGAAGCAACATCATCCCACTAGCGGATCAGAAGAACATTACGGGCACACTAGTGTTTGTAGAGTCACAAATTCGCTTAGAATATTTGGTACCTCTTTTAAAAATAAACCTCTCCGGATCGTCAGCCATGTTTGTTTCATCGTAGTTATAAATTCTACTGGGATCAATAAAATGTTCTTCATTTACGAGCAGACTCTATTTCTGTGCGCTGAAATACCTATTCAATTCATCTGGCGTATATACTTTTAGGTTTTGACTCATTCTATGGTTCTGTAATCCATGTCGCTTTATAAACTTAGGCACTCACCTAAGAGTTGGCGAGTTCCCTTTATTAAATTGAGGTGCTGTCTGTCTGTCCCTTTTTATTTAGTAAATGTTGTAAATCTATGCGGCTAAAAGTGAATCACCATTCGCTGACTTAAAGCGTGAGCTACTGTAGCTTCTTCTTCAGCAGACGTTAACACAAAATGGCGACCAATTTGAGCTTATTTATAGTGGTACCTTTCGGTATTTTATAATTTTTACCGGCTTGGTTCTTTGAGAGCTGTCCCGACCTTATCAAATTTAAAGCTTATTCCTGTTTAGCTTTGTTTTCGCATTTTTCATAGCAATTGTACTTTCTTTTTGGCATTTTGAAACAAATTAAGTATTTAACTTAAAAAATCCTAACTTTGACCGCTACCATAACAGTGGCCGCCGGTCAAAGTTATTGCCAAAAATAATATATTTAAGGTTATAACAACATGTTTTGAAAAAAAGTCTAAAATACTGGAAGACAATAATGTTCAGCTATGTCAATTATTTCACCAGACTACAGGACATTTACCTGTACAATATGAATAAAAACTCTTCGCTGGAATTTAAACACTGATGTAAAGTTTCAAGGTAATAATTCTTGTCTTGTAGCACCGGCAACTGACAAAGGTTCTCTGAGGGAAGTGCTTCTACGTACGTGTGAAATCGCCTTTGAGTGCCATCTATGAAACATTAGTCGACTTATCGGCGTGATGAAAATCTCGTGTTTTTCTGAGGTTTCAAAGCTATCCTTAGATCGACATTAAGCTTGACGTTTTAAATTTTACGAGCGCTACGAAACGGAGACGCTGTCCAGATAGTTGCTGTATATTTGTGGAAAATATGCGTGTAAACAATATCGAAAATCTATCACGAACTTCGTAAAAACTGCGTATTTTAACTATTCCACATGGAATTGTGTAATCAAGGCAAGCCATGGGTACCAAATTTTGTGTGGCAAAACTATGTTGTATATCTACCGGAATGCTCAAGTGGTGAAAGAAGTGTTCTCAAGTTAAAACCACCGACGATTTGGCGAGAACCTAAAAATCACCATGATGCTTGCAATTTTTACATAAGCGGTATTAATTCTGGAAATCCAAAAATGTGGATGTGCCTAACGTGTCCTCTGCTCAACGGCCTCTTCGAGATTCTGGCGACACATCAGCAGTTGATTTACGATCAAAAAGTTCCATGTCAGATCATGTAGAAACTGAAGAAGAGAGGTACATCAGACAATACTGAAGATTTATATATTATATTCCACTCATCAGATCCTCAACTTTTTAATCAAAAAGAATTAACTGATTTAATAAGAGACTTAAATTTGTCAAAAGATGCTTCTGAACCTTTGACATCCCGTTTAAAAGAGAAGAATTTGGTATCTCCAGATGCAAAAGTTACTACTGGTTGGTTGAAAAGCATTGAAAGCAAGAATAAAAGAATGTGAATTTTTAAATGAAATTAATTTTTTATTCAATATAATCTCCCTCAACTGCAATACACTTATTCCAATGATCCTCCAATAATTTCATACGATCTCTGTGACGATTTTCCGGAAGCTCTGCAAAATACTGTCCCGCAGCTGCAATAGCTTCTTTATTCGACGACAAACGCTTTCCTTGAAGGAATCGTTTCTCAAGTTTCTGAAGAGGTAGTAGTCGCTGGGAGCCAAATCTGGTGAATACGGTGGGTGTTCAAGCAATTCGTACTTCAATTCATTAAATTTCATCTTCGTCAAACACTTGTGTAAGCACGTGCGTTGTCTTGATGAAAAATAATTTTTTTCTTCTGTAAACCAGGTCTTTTCTCACGAGTTTTTTCATTCAGCTGATCCAAAAAGTTGCAATAATATTCAGAGTTAATTTTTTTACCTTTCTCAAGATAAGCAATCAATCCCAAAAAACTGCTGCCATAACCTTTTTTGCTGATCGTTCAGGCTTCACTTCAAGTTATACACAACGCACTAAATCTGTTTTATTCTGTTTAAAACGCTTCACATTACGCTGAGAAATTTGTTTTCGACTCAGTTTTTGTTGAATTGTTAACGAATGCAGCATTAACATTCCGAACAGCTTTTTCTATGTAATGGTTCATGTAAAATATGGAGTACTCGTTCATCTGAGATAGTATAGTATTAGCAATTTCACGCTTAGTCAAACTTGGATCTTCACAAACATGATCATATCCTTGCTCAATGATTTCTGGTGTTGCACTTTTTCGACGTCCACAACGTGGTCCATCTTCAACGCTTGTACGACCACCTTTAAACTCTAAAACCCATCGATACACAGTTGGAAATGAAGGAGCAGATTCCTTGAGCAATTTCACCATTATTTTATGAATTTCTGTTGCTGATAAACCTTCCAAAACAAAGAATTTTATCACCGCACGATATTCGGTTCTTTTCATTGTAAAAGATACACTGACAACTTCAAATGGCTTGTAAACAAAGAATGAATTTGTAGATCGATTTGTGTTCAAATGAAAGATGAAAGGTGTATAAATTGTAATTCATCTACTGGTTAATAGGTGTCGCTTTCTATACTTTTCAACCAACCGCTACTTACCGAACTCGAGAAAAGGTGTTGGCATATTTTTCATTTGAAAAGGATTTAGTTTTTTGTAATAACAGTCCAAATGATTGGTGTTTTTTTATAGGTAGGTGTAAGAGAAGCTTGAAATATGTTCTGCTCCACAAAACGGCAACAAGTATGGATCTGTACCTATTTCCCACTCTACTACTATGAAAGAAGAATATAAAACTATTTCCTTAGTAATGAAAAGAATTAAATAACGGGAACTTAACTGGATAATATGTGTAGATTTAAAAATGGATAATTTTCTCTTGGGTCTACCAAACATCCGTGCTTTATGTGTATGTGGGCTCGGAATTATGAAGCAGTTTGTAAAGACTCTCGACAAAGACGGTGTATGTTTTGCTTATACTTCTTTCTAGAATTAATCACAGAAAAATTAAAAGCAGGTATTTTGATGGCCCAAAAATTCGGCAGCCAATAAAGGACTCTTTGTGAATTTATGACTGAGCTAGAATCTAATGCTTGGAATGATTTATTGTGGTGATACAACATTTTTTGGGAAATCATAAATCGGACGACTATTTTCAGTTAGTTGAGCCCGTGCTGTCTAACCTGGAAGATCTGGGTTGCAACATATTAAAATCCATTATTCACACTCCCATTTAGATCAATTCTTAAAAAACCTCAGCGATTTTAGCGAAGAGCAAAAATTTCACCAGGGTATACGCACGTGGACGAGCGTTATCAAGGGAGGTGGGACGCTATGATGATGGCGGATTAGTTCTGCAGTCTACAAAAAGATCTACCTTGAGTTACACAGTCAAGAAAATAATGTTTTGTAGTGTTTATAAGTGATTTTTAAAAAGTAAGTTTGCGGACGGAAAACATCTGGTACCATTTTCGCAATTTGCACTAGAGATATGCTTAGAAACACCTCTTAAATTTTAGTATAGCCAGTGTTATGATTACATTTAAAAACAAGTTTTTAAACTGTAATGTTCATCAGTGGCAGAAAGCTTTTCCGTTTGGGAAATTTTCTACCTCTTGGAAGGTTCCTGTATGGTTGTACTTGAGAAATCGCAAGCACAAAAATAGTTAACCCATTCTTAATCCGAGTAAAATGTACACAAACAAAAGGGGGTACACTACCATAAAACAGGGAAAAATTCTTGAATCTACCTTTTTGCTGGCCCCAACGGTTCCCTGGGATTCTGAAACTGAATGCTCCAAAACACCACAATATTGCTCTCCCGTCCCTATCTTAATTGATATATACTCAAATTAAATTATGACAGTCAGTCACTTACATAATACAGAAACAGAAAAGGTTAACGCCCTTTAGCATCGGCAAACTGTCCCTTTACAAACGAAATTTAGCACTTAAATAACTCAATAATTCAATTTAACAAGCATCTATTGAAATCACTTTAACACAAACGTCCAAATGCACAGTCAATTTCAACGTAACGAACAACAGCTTTTATCGCCCGATACGGTTTGAAAATAAATCGCTCCTTAAACCTTGTCAAAAAATTATTATTTCATTCTTTTGGTACTACAAAAGCGCTTTCGAGAGCTCTAAATTGCTGGCACATGCCTTTTTACTTAAAAGTCGACTGCGTCATTGCTGCACTGTGTGCGTTACCGGTCCCCGGGGACCGCTAACTCTTTTTTTCTCTTGTGCGGTACCGGTCCTCGAGGACCGGTAATTACGTCATTGGTTTTTTTTTTGCTTAACGTGTTTCTTTAATTCATTTAATCAATCTGAATGGCGGTTTTGTTATTAGATCTCAACAAGTACCTATGTTTACAACCGCGTTACTATGATTCAAAGCCAAAGAAGTTTTTGAAAATTTTGAAGTTGTAAAAAAATATAAATTCAAGAAAACAGAAGATTAAATAGAGTTTATTGGATACAAATACTTACATAGTAAACATGTTATTTGTTGTGCCTTATATTGAAACATGATAAACACATTCCTGGTTGTCCAGGACAATCATTACAATAACTTGTTACTTTAGTTACTAAATTATTTGCTTCTCTGCTAGAATGCGTTTGTCTCAGATTTTTGTAGCAGACTTGACACTCTTCTTTTTTTTCTGGCGTTGATGGCTCCCGGGTGTCGTGAGGAGTAAAAACTAACTCTTGCGCCAATCTTCTTCTAAACTCGATTATACATAGTTTTGAAGAACTGATTCTAAATAAAAGCTCGAACGCCAACTTTCTGTACCATTTCAAACTTCGGCGTAACACTGAGTGGTTTGACGACATTTGGCCGCTCAAATCGACCCCCTTTTTGGCTTTGTTGTATTCAATAACTGTTTTTGGTTTTATGATTTCATCACCTTGTCTGGGCCGCTTACCAGTGGGTATACATGTAGCGACATGTGTTGGATTTGTGCTCAGCATCAGAACAGGTCGCTTATCCATCCATTTAAGAATTATTAGGGGACCATTCTGTGTACCATAAATACCTCCTTTTTTCATTTTGCTAGGCAAACTTTTGGGTATACCTTTTTGGTTTGACCTTAGTGTGCGACAGTAAATTACAGTTTGATTGAATAGCGACTTTGCTAAACCCAAGCTGAAGTAGAATTTCTCAGCATATAGAAAGTGTCCACGTGTATCTTCAACACATTACCGAGCTGGTAGCGTAGTGGTGACGCGACCTGCTTAGCATTCGGGAGGTAATGGGTTCGAATCCCGTTACCGTCTACCTTGTATGAGGTTTTTTCAGGGGGTTTTCCTCATACACATGTAGCGGCATGGTAACTGCGTACATGCGCACCATGTACGGCTGCTTAGGCGAATGTTGGTGTTTCCCCCCTCAGAACCCGAACTCCGTTCCTTCCGATCCTATACTGACCACACCCATCCTTAATCCCACCATGCATATATACGTAATGTATGTATGTATGCTAGGAATCCATGATTGTGGCTGAAGGAGCTCGGAAAGCTCAAGCAGCCCGCCCTCCCCCTTGGGAAGGGAATGAAATACGTGGCCTTTTCCTTTTCCTTTTTTTTTTCAACACATTCTAAAAAGTCATTCACTATTTGTTCATAATGGGTTACTTTTGGAGCGGTTACGTTTTTGCCGGTATACAGAATTATATTATTTGTATACCTATCGACAGTACATAATTGGTTCAATTTGATTCCTTACGGATGTGTTTTGTTCGGAATATATTGCCGAAAGACCAGCCTGTCTTGAAAAGGAATCATGCTTTCATCAATAACTATCATCCTGTATTTTTTGTGTAGCCGATCATTTTTATCAGCAGTGTCGTTATTGCAAAAATGTATGCATCGCAACAACAAGAGAAATCTATCCCGGGACATCGTGTTAGAAATAAACTCGTTGCGGAACATAGAATCATTTGACCAATAGAGATTCAAAGCAGGAAGATCGTTCAACACCATAAGAAAGATAATTGTAAAGAATCGTTTTATTTCCGCTTCGTCGCAATCAATCCACAGATTCAAATATTCATAGATATCAAAGTTTAGTGTAGACGATTCTTGCTTTTGGTACACATCATGCTATTCCTCTTCATTTAGTATAAAATTTCTTACCGGTATTTCATATAAAACGACATTATCATTTTCCGTGTATTCCATGTAATCTTCGTCGTTAGAGCGGTTTTATCACTTCCATAGTCTGAATACGATGGAACATAGTTTTTGTCAAGAATTGAGTCATCGGAATCAAATACATCCACATCCGAATCATTTTCTTGATCACTAATAGCATCATTTGGTGGTTTATTAGTAGAAATATTTTTCGACGAACTAGGTTCTTCACACTGACTAGGATAACCAACGACATCATTCTTTTCTTCTTGTTTAGTAACACATACTGTTTTTGTCCTTGACACTGTTGACCGTTTTTTGGTTATCATGTTCTAACTCGCACTGAGCTAGAAACACAATTTTCCTCGCACGAGACATTTCGTAACACTACAACACGTGCTTGATGTCTAATAATATTGCATACCTAGACGTCGCCACCCGGTTTATATTGAAAACAGCACCGATCCCGGGCGAGTGGTACCGCACACAAGTAATATAGTATTAGATCGGTGTGTTACCGGTTCTCCGCGACCGGTAAACTTTTTCATAGTTTACAAGTTTCTAGACGTAGCGATGAACCAAAACGTGCATGTAAAATTCTAAGGAAAGCTTAACGAAAATACAACTTCCGCAATTTGCGAAAAGTTTCGGATATACCTAACCATAAGCCAACGAAATACGCCACCGGTCCCCGAGGACCGGTATCGCAGTCAACCTGTTAAATATAAATATTTAATTATAACTTTTCACAATTCACAAACCAAACGAACACGACGTCAATCATAAAGCTAAAATTCCTTCAAACCGTACGCGCGGTAAACACGAACAATTTTCGTGAAAACAATATAGACAATACGTCATTGCTACCAACTTGCAACATTACACTGACGCAAAAAAAATTGTAACCTGATCTGTTTTCGTTCCGGTTATACTTTGGAAAATCAACCCTAATTTAACATAGTACAAAAACCACAGTTGTCTACTCCTAGTTGTCTTATCTAAGTTCTCAGTATTGCATCGTTTTATTCTCCTGACTCGACATACGCACGTTTCCTGCAGTAATCTTAATTACAAGTACTTTCCCAATTCCCATGACGTCATTTCTGCTCAAAACTAAGCTATTCATTAACACTTACTTAAAGTTAGGATTATCCGATATTTACTATAATAAAATCTACTATCCCTTACTTATTTCTCCCACAAGGATTAAGCGTAAACAACTATACCTAAAATATACGACATATTTCCAATTTAGAACTTCAACATCTTTATGAAATAGCAAAAAAAAACGCGATAACCATAAAACTGATTACAAATACTTTACAACTATTTCTAATAAACTTAAATAGCGTCAAATACACCATAAAAACAGGACTAAATCAGTGCTTCTCAAACTTCGTAATAGCATGTACCTAAATTTTCAATAAAATCCTGCAACAAAACAATATCACAATTTTCTACTGCAGTTTCTACACACGGTGACAGCACTTACACCAACTTTATTTTTGAGCAAAAGTAACTGTTACATTTAGCCTGATCGCCAAATATGAGGTTCGGTCATTTTAAAACATCATATTTTAATAAGCTTTGTTGCTTACCTAATGTGATAAAATTAGAATTTAGTTTTGAAGATCTCTAAACTTTCATAGCAATATAGCAATCAAGTTCGTACTTATTATTAACATGTTTGATTAAAGATATCTTATCTACTACATGATTCTTATCAACAATATGCAGGGCCATGGCAGACTAGTCCCACCGTTTGTATTTTTAAGCGAATTTTGATGGGTTGTTTAGTTCGCCCTACACTATTTTAACAATTATTTGTATGAATTCCCGACCTATCCTGCTTGTGCAATTGATCCTTTGGGTTGCCTAAAAGTGTTTGCAAACCATTATCTGAAGTAGTGACTGTTCTGAAAATTCACTTTGGAACGCAAATGACAACCCCTCGTTTCTCGATTCTCTAGTAAAAAGAAATTGTAATAACCTAGATATAGAGATATTGTAAGGAAACTAACACTAAACAATTCATAACCAATTATTCCTATCACTGTAGGCAGTATAAACTCGTGGCTTTTAATGTTTTTATTCATAGATTGGTTAATTTTCCTCTTTCAGTTCAACACAATAAAAAATTACGAACTAATAAAGAAATTGCTGCATACAATGAATTTTCAGGTGAAGTGATTATAAATATAATTAAAATACTTAGATTTTGGTTTTTTAAATGGTGTATTTTTAAGTATTATTCTAACATCTTAAACAATTCTTGAAGATATTACCACTACTCAGGACGATAACTGTAATTATTATCGAAACGTATAAATTTATGTGAAATATAAATATAAAAATACATCTAAAAACCCAAAAGCTAAGTATTTTAAAATGAAAGTTTACGTTTTCATGTTTGTGAATATAGTTAGGAAACAAACATATATGATGCGGGTTAAAAAACTAATTGCATAAGATAGCACTAGAGAGCAAGTGGAAGCAAAGTATGCAAATTACCAAACTATTCAGTTTATGCCAAAGGTCGATCCTAAAAGTTAATTTAAAAATAGTCATTACTTCAGATAACGGTTTGCAAACTCTTTTACGCAATCCAAAGATCAAGTGGATAAGCAGGATAAGTCGGAAATTTATAACACTAATGTAAAAATTGAAAAACCAAACGTCCTATAAAAATTCGCTTTAAAGAGTATTTAACTCGTATCAAATACAAACCTTGGGGCAAGTCTGCCGTATTCTACATACGTCGTATATACGATTGATCATGTTATAGATAAGGTATCTTTAATCAAACATGTTAATAGTAAGTACGAACTCAATTGTTTAGAGCTCTTCAATAACAAACAAATTTTAATGTATGGTAATAATCAAGAACCTTTGATCACTCTTAACTTTCGTGATTCAGATTAATAACCGCCTTTACCACATTAGGTAGGCAACAAAGATTATTAAAACAATAAATTTTAAATTGAGCGAACACCATATTTGGCGACCACGCTATGTGTAACATGTAGGTTTGCTCTAAAAATGAGCTTGGTATAAGGGCGTACAATTTACATCTAATTACTGTAGCAAAATTTTGTACATAACCTCGAAACAACGCAGTTTACTATATGACGTAGATACTAATGCACCAGCAACCTATAATTCTGTTGTAGAAAAGTTTGTGAGCGGAGACGAGTGAACTATTCTTGCGCTTACGAGTTCTTGTAATACCGCTAACTTTTGAAGTACAGTCGTATAGGAACTTTCCAAGAGGTAGAAAATGTACAATTTCATTAAAAACTATTTTGCATTGCTAGACATATGTTTTGAAAATTTCCACAAAAGGATGAAGCTTCTAAGTGTATCCATTATTATTATTTTCACATTCAAGAAACTTTACACATAACTGGAGGGGAACTGTGCTGTTTTTTTTGTTTACAATAAGCAATACTTAAATGTAGAGGCAATTGTCAGGTCAGAAATTACATTTTTCTGTTTCCTTTTGAATTACTACAAACCGCAAGATATTGGGCATGTGTTACCGTATTTTTACCGCTACTGGAAATGGAATTAAAAAAAGAAGGAATCATTGTGAGATAATTTGCCATAATGTTGATTAACACAAAAAATACCGTTATCGAGTTGTATAAAGTGTCGTGAAGCGCGTGAATCATTCCACATTAGCGTAGCGTAGGCTTATTAAAATAAGCGGATTGTTGACTAAACTCAACAAACAAGGCGTGGGTCGAGTAAAATGTAAAATTATTTGAAATTTTGCTTCAAAGTTGACAGTTACTCTAAAATAAACATCGAAACCGATCATATTGGTCATGTCATAAGGCACCACTACTATCTGAATTTTTCGGTGAAATGATGGGCGCGATGTTAAAAATCTTGAATGATCGTAGAAAACAAGACAATTGCCAACTCAGTAAATTACTAACTCAATATAAATAATTTTGCGATATGCAATTACTTAAACTTTTTCACCTTCGTATATTTTACATATACGCTTACTATTGTCAAAATGAGTATAATAATTAATAATAATAATTAAACCAATTTATAAAACGCATAAAACAAATATTAACTCTACAATCTTTGTAAATCTACAGTTGCATTCACAGATACTGTGTGTTACGTGAAATTTAATTATTAAGCATTTATATGAAAATAACTTTCCTTTAAGTAATACATTTATGTATGTATCATGATTGTGACTGTCGTGTAATTGTTCCAAAAGCATTAATTAATTTATTAAGCTTTCGTATTTTCTCCAATTAAGATAATAATAAGCTTAACGGTATTACTGTTGTATGTTCTTGTTTACAACTATGAATATGATTTTGTGATCTTATAAATCCTTGACAAAAAAAATACAAATTTCACAATGAATTTAAATCGTAACCCCTTTTCAACGAGTTAAATATCTTACTCTACACGTTTTATTCCGTAAAGATCACTATATTCCAGTTGTCGTTTACCAGGGCACGATAACTTGCTAGGTTATCTGAAAC
This sequence comes from Vesta saturnalis, assembly GCA_036346205.1. Taxonomy (NCBI): domain Eukaryota; kingdom Metazoa; phylum Arthropoda; class Insecta; order Coleoptera; family Lampyridae; genus Vesta; species Vesta saturnalis. Next base: position 13,619,472 of record JARFJB010002231.1, on the reverse strand, counting down.
AAGTTGAACAGTTGATAGTCCCTTAATCCTTAAGCGCATAAATCGGCTAACTATAGTTCTTTGAATAACGAAATCGGAAAAAAGTTGTTTATTTAGATGAGTTCTATCATTTCGGGTGTTACGACTTAGTATTTACACCCTGTATACATATAGTGCGTCAAAGTGCGATATCTCAGTAAATATGAGTTTTAGAAGGAAATGTGTCCTATCAAAGTTTTTGTTGTTTAAGAGGTACGTATTTTAAAACCATTTTCCAATATACGGGGTGCGTCATAAAAGTGTGGTAGTAACAGAATTATGTTTTTTAAAAAAAGAACCCCCCAATTGTTTTGCCATGGTTCGGATTTATCATCAAATTTTAATGTTAATTTATGTAAGATGTTTTATCTTAAAAATTTACCGTTTTCGAGTTATTGGGAAAAATATGAAAATTTTGATAGCTGCAGGGTTCCACAAAAATCGGTGTTGTACTCCTGAATTTCGGAATCGGTATTCAGGGGCTCTAAGAAATCCTAATAAGCTACGTTGTGACGTATTTTAATTAAAAAAAAAAGTCCTCTATAACCCCCGAAATATTCATCCGAAGTTGCATGATTTCAAACCTCAATATATTATTTTCAAATTGAATACCCTAATTTTTATACCGTTTTCGGAGTTATCTTCAAATTTTAAGGACAGTTTATGTAAGGTGTCCTATCTTTACAGTTTCCGAATTATTCGGCAAAATTAATTTTTATTTTGATCAAGTCAACCGGCTACATGTTGACATGGAAAAACGTTTGTTTATTCCTATCGATGTCTGCGTTTTTTCCCGAAAATATCATAAATGTCACCGTTGTTTGTAAGTGACATTGTACGTTCGTTATTTCTTATTTTTTGTGCATTCCAAAGACATTTTTTAAATGTCGCTTACACAATTTTTAAAGTTGTTCATTATTATCCACTTGGTGAATAGTTACGCACTCGTTTTGCATATTTCATTCTTATCTCATATTAATGTTTATAGTTAATTAAATACAGATGAATTTCGAAAGAACGCAACTGGTTGACATGATCTTCGTTATGAGATCTACTGATCAAAATTGTTTGCTAACTCAAAAGATGTGTGCCCAAAAATATCCCGATAGAAGACAACCGTTGGTTGGAAGTTTAGAAAAACTTAAAGAAAGGTTTATTAGAACAGGCAATGTGAATTATGAAAAATGTGAAAGGGCTAAAGGACTATCAACGAAGACCAATTGACTGTTTTGTTGTCTGTAATTTGGGAGCTTTCTACCAGTTCCGCAACAATATCCAAGGAAACCGATATACCTCTGTCTACCGTTAGTAAAATTTTGAGGAGGAACAAGTATCAAGTAAATAGGTCTTTTCTGGCAAGACTGCAATTGTCTTATGATCGAAACGGGGGACAGTTTGGGAATCTGTTTTGAATACCTCATTTGTCTAAAAATAATTTTCTGCAGGGTAATCCATTTTTGGATTGTCAACATGTGGCCGGTTGACTTGATCAAAATAAAAATTATACATTTTTTTAATTTTGCCGGATAATTCGGAAACTGTAAATTTTAAAGATATGACACCTTACACAAACTGACCTTAAAACTTGATGATAAATCCGAGAACGGTATAAAAATTAGGGTATTTCGTTTTAAATAAGCAAATTATTGAGGTTTGAAATAATGCAACTTCTGATCAATATTTCGGGGGTTGTAGAGGACTTTTGTTTTAATTAGACGACGTCAAAACGTAGCTTATTAGGTTTTCTTAGAGCCCCAGAATACAGATTACGAAATTCGCAGAGGTCAGGGTACAGCACCGATTTTTGTGGGACTCTGCAACTGTCAAAACTTTTATGTATCTCCAAATAATTCGAAAACCGTAAATTTTTAAGATAAAACATCTTACATAAATTAACATTAAAATTTGACGATAAATCCGAATATGGCAAAAAAATTGTGGGGTTCTATTTTAAAAAACATAATTTGTTACTGTCACTTTTATGATGCACTCCGTATATTGGAAAATAATTTTAAAACACGCACCTCTTAAACACCAAAAACATTGATAGGAAACATTTCCTTCTAAAACTCATATTTACTGAGATATCGTACTTTGACGCACTAATTAGCAACCCTGTATATATACAGTGTCTGTCACGACGAGCTGGGTCTATATGTATATGGAAAACCACTCAAAATATTTCTTTGAAAATTTGTATACAGAAGTTATTTAAAAAATCTAGTTTAACCAAAATATTTTCAGTTATATTCAGCGTCCACTTACCGGAAGTAGACTCTAAAACTCTTGTGATTTGAAATGGAATGTACCCATTTTTATTATATTTTTAAAATCTGCGTTAAATTTAAACGTTAGTTTGTAAAAAGCATCCTATGTCTAAAATGCTCGTGTTTTTGCGTTATTTTATTTTTTTCAAAATATTTGACAGATGCACCTGTTCACAAAAAATATAATTTCTCAAAGTACAAGCGAGCAAGGCTAAACATTTTGAATACTTGCACACGTAGAACTCACAGCTTACAAATTCTTAAAAAATGGATTAAAAGATTATACAGGGTGTTTTAAAAATTCAAAAAGGAAATTTTTTTAAATAGCAACCCTATTTTTTTTACTGCATTAATGGATTCTGCGCTAAAAAATAAGGGAACTTTGTAGATATGCCCCTATTCCTAAAATTTATAGTTTTTGTACAATCTTGAAAAAAATCGACATTTTTTGTAACTAAACTAAAAATTAAAAAAGGGATCAATAATAAACAAATGCTATCTACTTAACTAAGACTTAAGGTGGCACATATAAAACAAAGTATGTACTTCATACCCAAAATAAAGCATTAAACAATTCTTTTTAAAACCAAACTTGCAATTGATGAATGATAACAATAGAAACTAAATTAATGATTATTTTTACAAATTAGCGACACTAAAAACCGTTAAATTATGATAAATGCTCGAACTCAGTGCCTCCATCGTCCAAACATTTTTTAATTCTTTTTAAAAACCCGCCATGAGTAGCACGCTGAATTTCTTCCGGAAAATAGATCGAAATGCATTTCGAACTCTTTCCTGGCAATCTTCTTTTGTCGTGAGTAACGTGGCATACACTATATCTCTTATACGATCCTAAACAAAAAAATCTAATGGGGTTAGGTCGGTCGATCGAGGAGGCGATTTATGAGGACCGTTCTTTGCTATCAAACGATCCTCAAAACACTTTTTTGTTGTTGGTACCATAACTGATTCCAATTCAAAGGAGGGGGCACGTTTTAAATGTAAAATACCTTTCGGTCAGAATTTAACCAAATTTTCATATGTTCTAGAACTTGACCAATTGATCAAATGTCTTCATTGCCCGAAAGCTCAAAGCTCAACAGTTTTTGATATACAGGGTCTGCAATATCACTATTTGATACTTTCAATATATCATAAAATGGACATTTTTGCCAATATTATAATCTTATAATATTTTAATATAGACAGTTCAATTAGGTTATCAGAAAATTAACTAGGAAGTATAATAATACTCAATTAAATCTATTAAAGAAATGGAACACTCTGTATAACGGACGTCTAGGGGACTTAACTTGCAATAATAATTTAAATGGACATATATATGTGTTAACTTCCATTCACCAAAATATCAAAACAATACCACCGTATAATTCTTTTCAGATACATATATTTGGTCTCACGCTGTGTATCAGGTGTATGTACAAAAATAATGAAAGTAAAGAAAAGGTTGTAACCAGTAGCACAAAAAAATAACATTCCACTAAGTTTTGCGTTAATATTGGCAAAAATGTCCATTTTATGATATATTGAAAGTATCAAATAGTGATATTGCAGACCCTGTATATCAAAAACTGTTGAGCTTTGAGCTGTCGGGCAATGAAGACATTTGATCAGTTGGTCAAGTTCTAGAACATATCAAAATTTGGTTAAATTATGACCGAAAGGTATTTTACATTTAAAACGTGCCCCCTCCTTTAGCGTTCTTAAATAATCAATTCAAATTTCAAGGTATCTTTCGTCTAAAATAATCAAAATTTTAATGCAAAAATTGATTTACAAATCGCTAATCAGTTTACCATTAAAATTTTCATTATAAAAATGTACCACTAGCACACCGTCGTGATTTATTGCGGCAAAAACATTAATACTCCAATGAGTTTGGTATTGCCTTTCACGAATTAGATGTGGATTTACATCACTCCAATAATCAGAGTTATGTTGGTTAAACATACCATTTTTAAATACATACCAAATTCTGCTTCATTAGTCCAAATTATTTTGTTCAAAAAATTTTCATCTTCTTGAGTTTTAACTAACAAAAATTTGTTCGTTTTACATCACCTGGCCTTAAATTTTGTGTTAATTTCTATGAAAACGGATTAAATTTCTGTTTTTTTCAAAATTCGATGAACACTTTTTGTAGATATTTTCAAATCTTTTTCGGCATAAGCAATGAATTTTCAGAATGTGCTCTAAAATATGTCAAAACAGTAATTTCAATAATTGTCAATTACGGGTTTTTTTTTTTTGGCTCCCCAACAAATTGGCCGCAAGCCTTACATTTGTACATAAGTCGCGTCAGTGTGTCATGAGTTGGACTTGGCCGGTTCGGATATCGCGCACAAATCGTTTCGTAAGTTCTTTTAATAACTTTTTCACATTCTCCGTATATTACTAATAAATTAAAAGAATTTTCATTATTAAAACCTAAACGAGACAGTAACACTTTTTAATGTGGGAAATGTCAAATCATTTGTTTGTTGACACGATAGCATTTGTTTATTATTGGGTCCTTTCAAGTAAAGCCAACTACCAATTAATATTTAGTTTAATTACCAAAAATGTCGATTTGTACCTTGAGAAAGTATATTTTTTGTGAACAGGTGCATCTGTGAAAAATTACAAAAAAAATAATTCAAACGGTGCAATTTAGACATAGGATGCTTTTTACATACATACTAAGAGCACTTTGTTGCTTGTTTTTGAAAGGTGTCTTAATATAATAGTCGGGTGCAAAATTCATATACAGGGGTGTTACAAAATCGATAAAAATACTACCGACCTTGTAGGTATGCAAATGGAATTGCACGACACTACTCCGAGTGTTTGTTTAAATTTCAATTCAATATTTTTAACGGTTCCTATGAAATAAAAAATAAATTGATTTCAGAAATTTTTAACATGCTGTATCATAAACAGTATGCGTTTTCGGACCTATGTTTACATTTATTCAAATTTTATCATTAGGAATCACCCACTGCAATATGGCCGTGAAAGTTTCAACACCCTGTATAATTGTGGTTTGACGATCAAATGTACAGTTAATTTGGAACTCAGGGCGTCATGTAATAGCTGATTTATATGTAGAAATTCCCAAACCCTAAAAAGGACTTCAATCACTGCACATTTTTTATTGCATAAAAATGTTCAGGTATGCTAGAAAATACGAAGTATGACGCTTTAAAAATTAATAATTCTTTTGTGGTTAGTATTGGAAGTTATCGACCCTTGTAGAACATCTGAAAATGTGTTTGCATCACACTGTATGTTTACACGTTTCCGTGCAACAATCGTCATCTTGTTAGTTGAAGTTTTATTTGTCTCATAAACAAATGAAAAAATCGTATAGTGTGACGTCCAACCGGTCTAAGCTGCTTAATGATATTTCAATTTTTCAGCTTTTTTTAATTCTCTCTAGCAAAATCTCAACCCCATTTTTTAGGTAAATATTGTTTTAATGTAGTGTTCCCCCACTTTTATCTATTTTTTAAGTTCCTATTGCTTTAATCAAGGTATGAGAAGAAATAAAATAATAAAAAATGTTTCTGGATATGGATAAGTAGAAAACAACGTGTAATTTTAATTTATTACAGTGTTAAAAAATTAAATACAGTTCTAGATAAATAATCATGATACAAATAATTGCACTAAACCGACCCTTAAACCGTGTATGAGGTTTAACATATTTTGTCATAATCATATAATAATATCTACATATCTTTACTATATCTAAAAAGTATTAGTGCAATTGATTATGCTGATACAATTGTTAAGTAAAATTCAAGTGGAAGAAGTACAAGCAAGTCAAAAATAAAATACACATGTACATAATGCACAATGAAACTATCAGCTAAGATGACAACATTTACAGGGAAGTGAATCTCATTTATTATTAAAATGATTTTAAATCATTGCTCAAATTATATTACATCTAATGTTCGAAACATAATATTATATAATTAAACATAATTGAACACATGTTAATGAATTTAATTCTAACTTAACACAATATAAAGTTAAATACATACATGATATCTTTCGTAATAGCTATTTACAATTGTTGCAATGAGGTAGAAGTAATAGGAACACACTGTTACACAATTCAACGAATATACAGAGTCCTGCACCACTGCGTGCACGGAAGATAGCGCCCTTAATATGATAGAAAGAGCAAAATGTCTCGGGCAAAAGTTATTTCTGATGAAAAGCTTCACGACCTAAAAATATTGATGTACATACAGTGTCCCTAAATAGGCTATGCAGGGTCTTCCTTTGTTGTCTTAAATAGAACCACCTGCATATTATTTCATATTATGATTCTACATGAAATTTAAGTTTAACTTTGCCTGAAAACATTTTTTATATTGGTAAACGTTTTTAAATATGAACTTTTTTTTCAAATTTTGCCATTTTGAATGTATCAGTAAGAGAGGCTTTTCTCTTGTCCTGTTAGAAGTAAAGCCATGGGCTTTAGATATGTTATTGGAGAAGCTTGTGGCTACAATACTTAGTGAAAATGTGTGAGAATTGCTCAAGTTGATCCAAAAATTACTTCAAACTTGGATATCGTAAAATTTTAAAAACTTTTTCTCAAATTCCCGATATTTTTTGTTTTCATCAGATGTAGTCTTAAATGTACTATTAATCTGCTATGACATTCCCTATATCGATATCATGTGATTTTCGCGTTATTTCGAAAAACTTTTTTTTATGTTTGAAAATAATATCATCTGACGGAAATGCACAGTATCTTTCTTAATATATTATTTCTTAACGTCACTCAATTCAATATTGTAGAGCAAACATTTTGGTATGTATTAACCTGTTGCTAACTCTTACAGTTTTTCATGAAATAAACACAACATCTTATATCAGTACAATAACTGCATTTGATTTGAGTATTTTGATCTTTTACAAACCCACCATTGTTCATTGTCTGTCCATATTTGACATTTTTGTGAAGTAAAATATTTTATAGCTGTTTAAAGTAGCTTGTTTCACCAAATTGCTGAACAGTTGTGCCAAGTACGTAAAACGGGAGTAAAACGCCAGTTATAAATGAAGACAGTGCTACTGTTGGTAAGTGGAAATCACCACGCCAGTGGAAAGAGACAACTACTATCAGTGAAAGATCAGTACAACGGAGTTTGAAGCAAAACAAAGTAATAGAACGTCTAACCTTGTGCCGTCAACAGAATGCATAACATTTTGAACAATTGATGAATTAGAATTTATTTATTAATTTATTCCCAAATTCTTAAAAGAACGGTAAGAGATAGCAACAGGGTAATACATACCAAGATGTCTGCTCTTCATTCTTGAATCGAGTGACGTTAAGAAATAATATACCTACTAAGAATTATACTGTGCGATTTCTGTCCGATGATATTTTATTTTCATATCAAAAAAAAAGTTTTTTGAAATAACGCGAAAACCATGTGAGATAGATAAGAGAATGCCTTAGTGGATTGCTAGTACATATAAGATTACTTCTGATGAAGACCAAAAATACAGGGTGTTCTATTTGAGAAAAAAAGTTTTCAAAATGTTACATCTAAAGCCCATGGCTGTATTACTAACGGCACAAGAAAAAAGCGTCTTTTTCTGTCAAAATTTGGAAAAAATGCCCATATTCAAAAAATAGTTACCAATAGGAAAAATTTTTTCAGACAAAGTTGAACTTAAATTTCGTGTAGAATCATAATATGAAATAATATGTAGGTAGTTTTGTTTAAGATAACAGAGGAAGACCTCATGTAACCTATTTAGAGATACTCTGTGTGTACATCAATGTTGTTAGGTTGTGAAGCTTTTCGTCACGAATAACTTTTGTCTGAGACATTTTGCTCTATCTATTATATTAACGGCGCTATCTTCCGTGCACGCAGTGGTGCAGGACCTTGTATATTTGTTTAAATTAAGAAAAATTATTGCCAATTAGTTTCTATTCATCTCTGGCACAGTTAATGTTCTAATCATATGAAACATTGGTATATATGGTACTGGAACACGTACAGCTATTGGTTGAAGTGCTTTTGGATAGTAAGCATAAGGATCAAATTCCCAAGGAAATCGCTTTGTAACCTGTACACCCTCATTTGAGGGGTACTGTATTGGTATTATAAATTTCATTTGTTTAATCATTGTGTTTTCTGTTTGAGATGTTCCATACTGAACATCATAATTAGGTGTATTTTGTTCAGATGGCACAATTTGTTTTGGAGGTGTTGGTGTTGGGTTTGGAAGTGGGGTTGGTGAAGGGTGTTGAATAATTTGAGAAATTTCTTGTGTGGTTGTTGGTTTTTGAGTTTCATATATTTGGTTTTGTGAGTTTACATTGAACGATGGAACAGACGGATACTTTGTTGTGGATAAATCTTGATCTGGATTTTTATACCAATAAAACAATTCTTTTCCATCATTTAAAACCATTTTTTGTAAAATCACTGGCTCTAACTGGACGTGTTGTACATTTGATGATAATAAATTTTGGCTAGCCTGGACAGAAACAGGTGGTTGATTTCCGTTTCTACTGATAACAGAGGTTAGAGGATTTGTGTTTAATTCTAAACTATTTTGGTGAGCGCTAATGTAGGAATTGTGAGCAGTATAAAGTTGAGCATTTGGCTGTGTAATGTTACGAGTTATATAAAAATAATGAATGGGTTTCGTGGTTGTTGGGAAAATTGTTTGTTGCTCATTGTGTACGTTCTGATATTGAATATTAGAATGCTGTGATGTTACTTTTTCGTTGCTTTCCACTTTAGCGTTACTTTCTTCTTGTTCATTATTAGTTTTTAATTGTTGACATTTTACACGCAGTTCATCAGTTGATAATTTTTCAGATACATTTTTAATTTCTTTCTTCGAGTTTGTTGTAGGGTCTGGTAATTTCTCCTTTTCACTAGATATGATTTTCTTTATAATATCAGTTTGTTCTTGGACTAATTTTTGTATAGTTTTATTTTGTGTTTGAGGGTCGACACTTCTGGCTCCTAGATTAATACTAGTGTTTTGTGGTACATTTAATGCTGATAAATCGTCTTGTATGACTGCGATGCTGAAAATCTAGAATACAAAAAAGAAACTTAAAATGCACCTACACTATCTACATAGGGTATATACATAAAAATATTTTGAATAAATCTAGTTATCTAAGTATGGATGGCATTAATCATAAAATAGAAAGAAATTGAAATGAATTATTATCAGTTTTGTTATGAACGAATAAGTTAAAAAGTAAATATGTTATTAAAACTTTTTATTAATTTTATTAAATACATAAATAAAAAGTTACCTCGAGTAGGAACTGATGTAAATTTACATCAGTTCTACATACATAAAGACAAAATTACATGGATTGGGCTTCATATCTTGATATCTCAGTTAGTTAGAGCGGTACTCTAGCAAAGTACATGTCGTAGGTTCAAATTCTACTCGAGGTAAACTTTTTATTTATGTATTTACTAAAATTAATAATAATTTTTAAATTGAACTACTGCAAATTACACAGTTACTGTGTGTACTATAAATTAACATACTAAAATTGTATTTATATTCTCATTAAGTAGATAACAAAGCTCATCAGTGTTTCTTTAAACTATGAAGCCGTGTCATAACTTGGAGTGTGACAGTGGTAATAAGTTTTGTATAACATATGATGCTGACATGTCATTAAATTGTTTCGTATGGAAATAATTGAGGTGGTCGGTGGAAAAAGGGCATTTGTATGAAAATGTCATTTTGAGATAATAACTTTTGAAATTTAGATTTGTTAGGAATCTGTAAATTACATTACCGTCAGACAGTTTTATGAAAACACATTGCCCTACTATGTGTATTTCAAGTTTACAAAAGGAATCTGTATGTGAATAGCTGTATCACAATCTGTAAATCCATGCTACAAAAGCCATTTTCCACACAACACGAAAAAATTAAGAAAGGCCCCTTAATTTTTTCAAATAACTTTATTGAAAGAAAAACATTAAACACATTAATATACTTAAATAAAACAAACATTCTTAACAAAGAAGACGTAGGTACCAAATAGTCCAAATCACTGGTACTTTCTTATGATTCTTGCTCTGCATTATTTCCTACATCTTTGGCAGTATTAGCATCTTCCCTACCTTTAAAGAAGACAAGTCATCCTGTCCAGATATCTGATGAATTCTCATAGATTTTGTGGTGGGTGTAGGCGCTAGAGCCTCTCCGACGCGTAAAAAATCTTTTGGAAAAAAAATATTTACCATTACTGAAATTTGTTTTCTAATCAAATTGTATTATAAAATAATGAAAAATGATAATCAGCTATTGATGTGCAAGTGGAAAATGCATCAGCTGCTCATATACAGTGTAAATGAAAAATTAAAATAAAAATATTTTATCATCGTTCAAACTTGTTTATATAATAATAATTATTACGTAAGCTGGCTGTGAGGAGTAGGAATGACCGTCAGCTGATGCACTAAACATCATTCGCGACGAGCGAAGCCGAGCGCCCAGCATTATTTTCCTGAGATCAGCTGACTACTTTTCCCTTGCATAACAAGCAGCTGGCGAGTATTTCTCTTAAATACATGTTAAATAGTGTTATGTATTTCATTTTGAACGGTGGTAGTATTTTATTCGCGTAGATATTTGCATATAAAGCTTCCAAAACATGTAGTAAAGGAGAAGTATTCAATATTTTGGCCGCAAAGCTATAAACGTTCTAGAACACTTCGCATGATACAATTCAAAGTCGCTTACTTTTTTGGTAATACTGTATTTTTTCCCGCTAAATTATTTTCCTTACGCAGACGTAATATTTCATTACATTTGTCTCGGTAAAGTTATTGAAATTACCCGATTTTTGTAAACAAAATACGCAAAACCGTTGAACTCGAGACATTTTGCTTTCACCTTGTACACTGAGAAACGGTTACTTGTAAACTGAGAGCGTCGCTACGCTTTTGATAGTATTGACCTTCCAAATCCTACCGAAATTGGGGAGACACGCAGGTACAGCTGAACTAACTCGCACCAGAGGGACACAGTAAATTGTGGAACTTGTATTTGTTTCAAAATTTAAGTTCAATTATTTTCTTATAATTATTATATATGTAATTCTTATATAAATAAAATAAAAATAATAAATTTTAAAATAAAGTGAATTCAACTCTTTCGGTTATATATCAAGTACCGTACATTACTGTGCAAATATTTATGTAAATTAAATATTACCATCGTTCAAAATGAAATACATAATATTATTTAACATGTATTTAAGAGAGATACTCGTCACCTGCTTGTTATGCAAGGGAAAAGTAGTCAGCTGATGCCAGGGAAAGAATGCTGGATGCTCGCCTTCGCTCGTGGCGAATGATGTTTACTGCATCAGCTGACGGTCTTTCCCCCGCCTCACAGCCAGCTGACTTAATTTTTCCTCACTTACATAATAATTATTGTTATATAAACAAATTTAAACGATGGTAAAATATTTTTATTTTAATTTTTCATTTACATTGTTTATATGAACAGCGGATGCATTTTCCACTTGCACATCAACAGCTGATTATCATTTTTCATTATATTTTATAATACAATTAATCAGAAAACAAATTTCAGCGATGGTAGGTATATATTTTTATTTAAAAACATGTTTTACGCGTGGGAGGTACATCCACCGCTACCAAAGCAGCTGGCCGCTATCTCACGCATGTACGCATAGCAAACTACTATAAAAAAAACAACGATGGTAAAATGACTAGCTCGAAAATGTCGCTGCCTCTCGGACTATCACTAGTCATGTGAAAACTATTTACTTGTCAGAAAATTCAGTTAAATTATTTCTGTTTCGTATTCACGCAAAACTAATCTATACCTTCACATTTTTGTTTTTAAATTTTTTCAGTTACCATTTGCAAGTTTTTGGCAAAGAAAATGATCAAATCAGGTAGATGCACCTTAGGCGACAACGGTAGAGTAACACACTCCGTGTTGACGTAACAACCACGAACCAGTTCCCGGCAGTTAAAACTCCAAGCAATTAAAAATTGTTTTAAAAAGCATAACGGAATTATGGTTACTAAATTATTCTCAGTAGTATGACTAACCTGTTTCTGGTTCACTTCACATTGTTGCTATATCTCAAGGTCATTGACCTGATTAGGTCGCAAAGTGGTAGTCTCAATGTCACTGGCCTTGCCAAGACGCAAACGGGAAGTTTACAGACTTAGTGCAGAAACAAACCCAACGTTTCAGTTCCGTGAAGTTAGAACCGTCATTGAAAGCACTAACAAAAGGACCATTACCAATCGTTATTGCTTCTTAGTGCGTTAAACCAGCTGTTTCCGACAAATAGGTATCCGATTGTGCAGTGCTGACGTCCCACCAAAGCACTAACTATCGGGCGGGTGCCAATCGTTGGTACTTGTTTCCAAGAAACCTCTCGTGCGGACCATGCGTCCCTCGATTCTTTAAAGCACTAACGTTCAACAGTCAGTGCTTCATTAGTTTCCAGGAGGTAGATACCCCTTGGGCAGCGCTGACCACACAAGGCGGTATCTATATCTTTCGCTGATGTAAGGAAGAAAGCAACTAAATATTCACACCGGACTGATGGGACGTCAGCACTGCACAAGGAGGTATTTATTTCTTGGAAATGGCCGGATGCGCTAGTGCCAGGCATAAAGCACTAACGATTGGCACCGGTTCGGTCGTTAGCGCTGTTAATCGGGGTGTGGAAGTCAGCGCTGCAAAAAAAAACATTTTAAATGAAAATGGCTGATTCGCTGATGCAAGGTATAAAGTACAAATAAGCACTAATATTTGCAGCGGTTTGGTCGTTAGTGCTTCCAATAGTGGTGGCTGGCACGTGAAACCACAATGGTAACGGCCGGGTTTGCTGATGCAAGGCATAAAGCACAAATAAATACCAACGAAGTACTAACGATTGGCAGCAGTTCGGTCTTTAGTGCTTTAAATATTGGTGGGACGTCAGCGCTTTACAAAGGAAACGGCCAGTTTTACTGATGTCAGGTATAAAGCACAAAGAAGCACTAACGATTGGCACCGGTTCGGTAGTTAGTGCTTTTAATAATAGTGGGACGCCAGCACTGCACAATGAGGTATATATTCCTTGGAAAGGGCCGGTTTCGGTGATGCAAGGCATAAAGCACAAAGAAGCACTAACAAAGTACTAACGATTATAACTAGTTAAGTCGTTAGTGCTTTCAATAATAGTGGAACGTCAGCACTGCACACCATGGGATATCATTTCAAGGAAGCGGTCGTCGCTGATGCAATGTATAAAGTACAAAGACGCACTAACGAAGTACCAATGGCTGGTACTGGTTCGGTCGTTAGTGCTTTCAATAATGGTGGGACGTCAGCACTGCACATGGCGCTATCTACCCGTTAGAAATGTGCAGGTTTCGCTAATGCAAGGCATAAAGTGCAAAGAAGTAGTAAAGAAACTCTTAATGATTCGCACCACTTCCATCGTTAGTGCTTTCGACGATCATGTTAACTTCACGGACCTCAAAGTTTCAACGCTTCCAACTTAACCCAGAAACAGACCAAGACGCGGATGCACGTTAATGGCTTGTTAAATTCGTCCATTTGATATTCGATCTTGAAATATTCATCGAAGCGTTGCAGTAGAGCACATTTTAAATTGGGCGTTTCTACCATTACTCGACCGCTGCACTTGGTATAAATAGTGCTCAATAGTATTTTATATTTCTCGGTTGTAGTGTCAGCTAAATTCTTAAACGGCATACAGAGTGTACATTCATTTAACTCTGATATATTCATGATGCTAATAAACGAATCTGTGACGAACATGCCGCTCTTTATATTTGAGAATTATGACCTTGGGCTCTCTCTGTATTTGAGATTGCTTACTATTCCAGGAAAAATACTGCTTGGGCAAGGAGGTCCATGAAGAGATCTTACACTTGGTTTGTGTTTTCGCGAAGTCGATGGATGAGTCATACATCTGGTATATTTCTTAGCCAAACAGTACTCTTGAGATATTGATGACCCATGGATTTGGTATGTTTCTCGTCTAGGACAGTGGGTTTGTTTCCAGGTTAAGACAATCGCCTTAAGAGATCGATGAGTCATGCGTCTGGTATATTTCTTGGTCTTGAAGGAACTAGGTGCGGAACCTCTTTTCCAGGGAGTGGTTCTATTTTGAGATAACCTTGAAGAGAGCAATGAGTCATGGATAGAGGGTTTGTTTTTTGTCTAGGTCATGTGACCTTTAGAGATTGATGAGTAATCCATCTGGTTTGTTTCTATTCAAGGAGAATGACCCTGAAGAGATCCATGAGTCATGGATCTGGTTTCATTTCTGAGAATTTTTAGATAACCTCGTTTTTTTAGATAACATTGATGAGATTAACGGATGCGGGGGCTGTCCCCTGCTTGCGATGAAGGGGCCAGTGGATTCCGCATACGGCGACCATGAAGAGGTATCCTACATCCGCACCTTTGTTTCTGGGCGGAGTTGCTGGATTTTGAAATTTGAGTTTGTTTCATGGCTAGATCGGTGAACTTCCGGTTTGCGTTTTAGATTCTTAGATAGGTGAATAACCTTGAATAAGGACGTGGCTTTGATCATGACAACATCGCGAGACTTGCAACACCGCCTCACTTTGAGATATGGCAATCCTGTAGAGCGAGCCAGAACAGGGGTAGCTGTACTACTATTCTCATTGTGTTAGTATTACACCGAAGACAATCGTGTAAGTCAAATGGTCGAAAGTAGGTATGCTGTAGTTATTCCTGAATTTCTTTTAATTTGTTTGATGCGGTTTGGCTTACCGTGTTACTATGTAAAACTAATTGCTTAAACACGATGCATTTTTGAAACCCTGATAAATATCATTTTTTTCGATAAGTAAATGGTTAACTAAGCATCCGGTTAAAATTGTGGTATGTTTTAAACCATCATATATTCATCTTTATATTAGACGTAAAGGATACAGATTTTCATATTGCAAGATTGGATCCGTTGCATCTTTAGTAACCACCATAACCACCATTGACGTTGTATTAATATATCATCTTGCAAAATTGAAATTACTTATTACGCTAGGAAGTTAAAAGTAACATTTACATGCATTTTCTATCATTTTTAGAAATCCATACGTATTAACAAAACGATTTCGACGAAATTCGTTTGTAAATTAATAATAGATAAATAATATTTGTACACACCACTGATTACAAGGTGGCATTCAGTTGGAGACCTACCAACTTCGGGGCGTTAAGCCATATTTACATAATTCCTATATCATTAGGGGCACGGAAGGAATTTAATGGTTTATTGAAAAAAAAAGGTAACTATGTACATGTAACTAGACTTTTAAAGTGTTTGCATATAACCAGGTTAAGAATGACAATTGAATATATTCATTCAAATGAATTTAATGGTTTAACTGTATTTCTATCGCTTTGAACTTCCAATTTTATGAATATTCACTTACCTATTTTTTATTATTGGTCACCAGAGATGCTAGGTCGATGTTAACTTCTACCACTTAGGAATACTGAAGATATTGGATCAATTCCTTGTGGCAAAATTACGAGCTATTCACGGGCTTTGAAACTCATATGCTTTCGATTTTTGAGTTGTACCTCATTTACAATAAAACTACCAAACTTCCCACCCGGTATATTAGAGAAATATGCTTAAAATTAAAGAAAACTGCTTTGCACAAATCTAGAATTGTGAGCTACAACCATTTTGCAATTTATTTCTACCCCGTATGCTTAAAACGAAAAAAATCAAATGTTTGAGAAATAAACTATAATTAGTCGATTTATGAAGTTAAAAAACGTAGGAATTTCGATTTTTAAGTAACAACCTCTTATGTATCTGTATTATCTATCACAGACTAGAAATATGCATAAAATGAAAAAAGTTAACTGTTTCGCAATGGAATATTAGTAGTTTAGTACTCGAAATAACAGCTCCCAAAATATGCGCTTTTCAATTTTTGTAATAAAATAATCCTGAACACGAAACACGAGAAAAAAAAGGAGAAAACTATACTTAAAATGAAAGGAATCCATTTGTTTCCAATAAAATATTGTTAGTTGATTTATCTACTTAAAATATTTTTGAGCTCGCACTATTTTGTTTACCGTGTTCTGGTCAAAGTTTCGTTTTACACTAGAGTCTGGTGGTTCCAACAATAGCAACGCGTAGTCGCCGCAATAAAAGCAATGTCTCTCGTCGGAGACACCACAACTTTGCCCCTGGATGTACAGTGGTGTGAAAAAGTCATGCATCACCCACGTCTACAATGGTTTTTGGACTCTAACAGAAATTTTTCGAATTCTTTCGTTAACTACCTTGAATTATCTGATTGTACTTCATATATCATTAGTGTTATTGCTAGTGATTTCATTATAATTAATCAAATCGGCTAATTAAGCAGATTTTCAAGAATTCCAAAAATAGCATAATTATTAGGTCGTAAAGGGAAGTCGTTAAAATCTATTTGAAGAAAATAATTCCATTAAATTGTTAGTATATATGGGCTGAAAATACTTTAAGCCATTATTCACTTTTTGCATTTCGTGTAGAAAGTTAAAATGTGTTCTAAACCGAAGCAAACGAAATTATCAGACCAAACGCGGCTTGAAATTATTTTTCATCATAACCAAGGTGCTTCTAGTCGCGAAATCGCGTCATTAGTAAAATGTAACCAATCTACAGTAGTTCAGATCATTAAAAAGTATACTGAGTTTGGAAAAATCGACGACAAACCGCGTAGTGGGCGACCAAAGAAAACCTCCGTTCGAGATGATGCTGTCTTAAGACGAACAAGCCTTGCAGATAGACGTCTCAATTCCACACAGTTAACAAAAATATGGAGTGAAGCTACAGGTATAAGTGTGTGCACTTCCACTGTGAGGAGAAAACTGATTAGTTTTGGATTGAGAGGGTGTAAAGCACGTAAGAAACCATTACTTTCCGAGAAGCAAAGGCTGAACCGTTTGAAATGGGCAAAGGAACATCTAAAGTGGACAACAGATCAGTGGCAAAGAGTATTATTTAGTGACGAATCAACTTTTAACATCAATAATTATACTGGAAATACGCATGTCAGAAGGTTTCCAGGGGAAGAATTTTCGCCAAAATGTATCATTTCAACAATTAAGCATCCAACCTCAGTTATGGTGTGGGGTTGCATGTCCTTCCGAGGAGTTGGTCGGCTGCACATCATCTCTGGAATGATGAATGCCACAAAATACATCGAAGTGCTACAGAACAAAATGCTGCGAAGTGGAAACGATTTGTTTGGCGAAGAAAGCTTTCAGTTTCAAGATGACAACGCACCTTGCCATAGAGCTAAGATTGTTCAATCATGGATGGGGATGAATGGAATTATCAGGTTGGACTGGCCAGCGCAATCTCCAGACCTGAATCCCATCGAAAACTTGTGGAACAGGATATCTCACATCATATCGGGAAAAAAACCAACGACAAAGGTCGCCCTCATCGAATCTCTAATTGACGCCTGGAATCACTGCATCACTAGGGAGGAACTGGAAAAACTGGTGAATTCCATGCCTAAAAGATGTCAACTAGTCATCAAAAACAAGGGTTGGCCGATTAAATACTAAAATTAGTTTTAAATAAGATCATATTTGGCATAATGCAGTATACGTTTTTTTTTTTTTGTAATTTTTTGATATTTTGAATAAAGCCTTTTTTTACTAAGGTACTTCAATGTTTTTTTATTTTATCATTGTGATTAAGTCCTTAGTTAAGATAGAGCTGATATAGAGAATATAGTTGAAGTGCATTCGCGTGAAGTGCTTTAAAGTTCATTTTTCATTAATTTTAAGAGGTGATGCAGGACTTTGTCACACCACTGTAAGTGATATTAAGTCCTGGTATTGAAAAATGTTTTTCCTTCCAACCCGGCTACATGACATATAAGATTTACTCCCCGCTGCATCGGGAAAATCATACGCAAACTGTGTATTTTACATCCCTAATCATACATACGTAGTTAATGATTTGTATAAGCTTCAGAAACAAACATTTTATGAACAGCATGTTCGAAATAAAATTTAATATAGTCGTGGAGAAAACTGATTAGCGCTAGAAGTAGAAAATTTACTAAATGTAACACAATTTTGGAATTGATCGTCATGAAGATCCTGGTTCATAGACACATGATTGGGATGATATTTATGGTGCTTTACAATTTTTTTAACTGCGCTTGAACCATAAGATATTTGTCGATTACAAATACGAGGATTATGATTCACTGCGGAAGTACGGTAAAACGAAGTGTGTGACCGTATTTGTCTGGTAAATGCTGTGTATAAACGATCGTCTAAATTTCTACCACGTTTTGTTCTCTTTTCTACCAACAATAACTGTATGTGGAGCAATAACTTGAGATGGTAAATGGATAATCTTGGTATCGAGGTGGCTCCCCAAACTTACTTACTTGGAATACACATTATTTCTTTCTTTAAGTATAAACCTCTCATGTGTTGGGTAAATGTGGGATGGTTTTATTGCAAAGGAGTTATGGATCAAAAATCGAAATTTCGTTCGTTTGAAGAATAGCTCTTACTTATGTCGGATAAATAGTGAGAAGAAATAGCAGCACAAAATACGAAATTCGTGCATTTTGTAAACTAATACATCGACTAATAGTGTATTATTTCAAAATAGTTAATTTCTTGAATTTAAGCATCGATAGTAATTTTGCGCCGGTTGGTGCAATATCAGTATTTCTCCGCGGGAGGGGGGGGGTGGACCAAGATTATAAGTTTTTGTTATGAACGAATAAGTTGAAAGGTAAATAATAATTTTTGATTAAGTACTCTATTTATATCTACGTATTTCAATACATGTATCATTATCAAGAGAAAATATACATTGTGTCCATTTAATACCATTTCGATCACTAGGATTTATTACCTTAATTACTTATTTTTTTACGTGTACACTGTATCCATTTAATACGACCTCGTTCGACGATCGATTAAGACTTTATTATTACGCAGATGCAGAAGACACTAAACTTGTATTTATTATGGTACACCCTGTATATTATTGCATTTTTGAATTCTGCTCAATTTTTGTCTCCCCACACATTAACGCAATGGGTTATACTGAGTGCTTTACAAATTAGAGCAATTGTCATGTAATATTTTTGATGACTTTTATACCCTGCATCTCTACTTAGGGCCGATTAACACATGATTTGGTAATCAAAAATGTTTCAACTTTTTGGGAATTGGTAATAGATCCTTGAATTTTGTAAAAATTATTTTGTGTATAGGGACGGTCAAATTTTCTCTGTGTTTTAAATGGGGCACTCTGTATATCAAAAAGTAGTTCCATTCATTGGATGTTGTTCTGTCATTTCTATTACTCATTCCCTAGCTGGCTGTGAAAACAAAAAATTGAAAATAATATTGTCGATTAAAAAAGTTCCTTTTTTTGCGTTTTATGGTACATTCTTCTCAGCAGATGATCAAAGTTTGCTTAAATACGATGAAAATTAGTCACAAAATTGTGTCAAAAAAAATTTTTTAAACGTTTTCTTTTTGTGCAACACGAGAATTTAGATTTGGCTTTAGTAATGAGAAGAAATCTTTATTAGAGCAGTTCATTACTCACAAGTTTAGTAAGTTAAAGCACTTTCTGTACTTATCCCATATTATAATTTAAAGAAAACGCATTTAATTTTAAAATATCTGCAGCCACAATTGTATCTTTTAAAAAGCGACATATTTTTAATTACGCATTTCATCAGATTTCTCTAGATAAATAGAAAACACTGAATTATTAGTTATGCCAATAATTGTTCAAACTGTAGACCGTCTTCCAAAATACAGTATTCCATTCTTTCCCTTAAAAATTTTATTAGATTCTGTAATACTTCACTTTTATTGATTCATTGTGTTTAAGAAAATTTTGAGGAATTGTTGAGAAAAACATTTGAAAACGGTTAAGAAAGTATCGTTTTTTTCTTAAAAATATTATTTGAAGTATTTTTTCACAGCCAGCTAACTAATTGAAAACGGAGAGCTCAAAATATTTAGAAAAATATTGCATTTAGGTATAGGGAATGATAAATAGAACTGGCAGAACAACATCAAAGTCATCAAATGATAATATACAGGGTATTCCATTTGAAAAAATTGAGAAAATGTGAGCATCCGTTTTACTTACCCCATATACAAGGTAGCCATTTTAACAAATTACAAGAATCTGTTACCAATTTTCACGAAATTAAAAAATGTTTGATTACATTATCATGTGCAAATATGTGGCCTAATAGGGTATAGGTTTCCAAGTCATCAAAAATATTACTTAAAAGTTACTGTAATTTCTAAAACGCTCAGTATAATCTACTGTGTGCTGTATTGTGAGGATAGAAAAAGTGAGAATAATTCAAAAATGCAATCATATACAGGGCGAATTTGCGTAACACCCTATACTGCGTGGTGAATGGTCGGGCGCACCATAGCTAATCCTATTGGAAATCATAGACCCGATTTTCCGCTTCCCTAATTATTTTAGGTAAAAACTCTACAGGAACTTTTCTTTAAAGAATTGAATTCTCTATCAGATGAAACTATTAAAAATATTTTACATCTTACGCTAATTTCAATAATTGCAAAAATTACGTACCATTCGTGCACAGCATCAGGACAGCAATGAAATGTGAAAATAACATAATCCTTCAAACGTTAAACCATCTACATGATCAATGAAAAAACAGGTTAATAAATAAAGTAGATTTTGTTGTCTAAAAAATAATCAAAACTGTTTAATTTGAAAATAGTGGAACGTTGTTTCCTTTGTGTAATTGTGACAAAAATTATAAAGCTAACATTCAAAGAAATGTGTTTAAAAATGACAATACTACAAATGTATTTGCAGTCGTTGAAAATCCTAGTATAAATAGCAATAATAATTAACAATTACAAAAATTACAGCAAATGCTCAAATAAGCCACCATTTTGCGCAATATCCTAATCTATCATAAAATTTGCAAGAATGCGGGCGTTAATTTCGAGCATTCTTCGCTGATGCATATCTTTAAAAAATCTTGTTAATCTGCAAACCTTTCAGAAGTGAAAATTTTAGATTTTAAATATCCCCAGAGATAATAGTCATTTGGGGCAAGACCTCCAGGGCCACTTAATTGGACAATTTGGTCCGATTACACAGTTATTAAGACAATTATTAATAGTCTTTAATTTCTCGGCTGTCGTGAGTAGGACAACCATCCATTTGAAATTTCTTCTTCCTCAGGAGCTACTTCTGCTAGAGCCGGTAAAATTTGCTCTTACAGCAAATCCAAAAACCTGTCTGCGCTTAGATTTTCCTCATTAAGAAATGGTCCAATAATATGTGGTCCGAATATTCCTACCCAACCATTAATTTTTTGACAATATTGAGATCGGCTTTCAACAATTTGAGGCCTTTTTGTTGACCAAATCCTATAATTTTGCACGTTTGATTCATTATTTAACGTATACGTACACTCATCTAAAACTAATGTTTTTTAAAAATTGTCGGTCTAGATTAGCCTTCTCCAGGATCTCTGCTCTTTTCTCAAAATCGATCTCAAGCAACTCCCGATGATACTGAAGTTTGTACAAATGGAAATTATACTAATGTTCTTTAAAAATTGTCGGTCTAGATTAACCTTCTCCAGGATCTCTGCTCTTCTCTCAAAATCCATCTCAAGCAACTCCTGATGATACTGAAGTTTGTACATGGAAATTATTCTTTTTCAAAATTTTTAATGCGATTGTATTATGCATTCCAAACGGGTTCACAATTGGCTTCATAATTTTTGGCGCATTTACACAAAGGAAGCGCTTTTCCACTATTTTCAAATTTGGTAATAATTCTTCCAATTGTAGTATGGCTTGGAATCGGGCGGTTTGGATATTTCGTGCTAAATAAGGCACTTACTGTGCGAGTGCTATTACCGGAATAAAACATTTTTACAATTTCTATTCTTTCTGAAACGGTGTACGACATTTTTTAAGTCTATTGTTATGACTAATAGACTTACAACATGACAGTATTTATCATCATTTTGAAAGGTAACGTTATCCTGATATTTTATTGCTGTACTGATGCTGTGCAGGAATGGTACGTAATTTTTGCAATTTTTGAAATTAGGGTAAGCTGTAAAATATTTTTAATAGTTTCATCTAATAGCGAATTCAATTTTATAAAGAAAAGTTCCTGTAAAGAAGCAGGAATTCGAGAGTTTATGATTTCTCATTGGATTTCCTATGGTGCGTCTGACCATTCACCACCTGGTATATATGTAGTTAATATTAAACTATACAGGCTTTTGCCTGAAACATTTTTTTTCTAACTTGAATAATAAAGCCTTAATTGGCCTTCGAACGAGGTCGTACCATTTCTAAATTTTTGGCACCATCCTTTTGCAGTTGGATAGGCAAAAGATGCTTCTTCATAAAACTGTTTGTAATCGGAAATGGATTTGCGTTGGTTTCAAAACCTCCTCACACAAAATTGAATGACCGCACGTTGATCAAACAAACGGATTTTTTTATAACAAATGCCATTTCAAAGTCGCAATATTTAAGATGACTGAAATATAAATAAAACAGACTGATTTGTGTGACGGTGACAAATATTACTGGCGTTACAAAACGTCAACTGGGAGATTATATTTTTTCCAAGGCTAATTTGACCAACGATGGGTGGGTGGGTGGTTGGGTGGTGGCGGGCGGGCGGTCTGGGTGGGTGGGTGTGCGAGAGTGTGACCAAAATCAAACCAGTGGTGGGACATTTTTATGAGATTAGAAAATTAAAAAATTCATTGCTTCACATTTTAAAAAGTTACGTAAAAAACAAACTAATAGTAACCAGTAGTGCGCTGTTTTTAGGGTACAACGACACACAGGCACACATACACACATACACACAGACTCACAGATACAGGCACACAGACACACAGGCACACAGACACACGGCACACAGACACACAGACGCACGGACACACGGACACACAGACACGGACACACGTGCATTTCTTAATTTATCAATCGATTTGTTGGAAAGTCGGATATTGGGGGTTTTTAAGATCGCTAAGAATAAATCATTTATCAAAATTAAAAAATTCAAAATGGTGGATCAAAAATGGGGAATTATCGTGTTTGAAAACCGATATGACTCAAATTGAGGTATTGTGGGCTTTGAAGTTATTTATTTACAATTTACGTATATGAAAAAGCAAAAACAAAAGTTAAAACTAATATAAATTCGTTAAATGTTTATGTAATGCCAGGTTAGTTTTGCTGTTGAGTGCATTTATTTACATAACTAAAGGTACCCTAGCTAGAATACTAAACTTTTTTTAATTAAAAATCTTATTACAAAAGGTCCCAAATTTTAAATTATAACTAAAAATTGCCAATTCGAAAGCAATTCACGTATTTATATTACAGTCACAATATTTCTCAAATTTTGTTAAATATTTTGCGGTAGTAATAATGAGTCAACACACTTCTAGTGAACGTGAAAATCATGATATGCAACTCTTTGACTTCGATTAATAACACTTGTTTGCTTTACGCTATTATTAAATCAAATCTGCAGAAAAATTGCACTTTTTGTAAACCCTAAAATTCCTCAAGTTTTATTACCATACAATTAATTGATTTAATATTTAATTAACTAATTAAGAATATTGAAGTGCGCCGTTTTTCTTTATCATCAAATTTAATTAGTTTATTACCTATAGTATTTTTGAGTAAATTTCTTAAGCATTCAGTAAAAACTATACCATTGACATAATTTGATATTTGTCATTTGTTAAACTATGGTTAGTTAAGGTCGTGATAAATAAAGTAAATTTGCTTATTAATGCTTACCCATCAGAAATTATCACTTTATTCTAACGTTTTCATTTAAATAAATATTTAAATGAAGGTTATGTGTGAAAAAATAAAAAAAAACATATAATTTAATTATTTTTGTATCAAAAATTAAAAAATAATCTAAATTTCTTTCAACGTATTATTATTAAGTATTAAATTATGCAATTTTATGTTGATTTAACCGACTTTGCGTCTTTGACGGTCATGGAAATTCTAATAGTGGAGTTAGAAAAACGGACATCCTGTATACTTTGAAATAAACTTCAAAAGTAATTATTTTTATTTCGAAAAATTATGTTGCATAGTAGAGTTCATTATAAATGAATAGTGCACTGGCTTATTTTTAAAGCAATAAAACAGGAACTTAATTAACGAGATTTTGCGTTGCGTAAGAACTTACCAAGATGTAAACTTTATAAATCATAGTTAACAATACAGTAATAAGTTACTTCTTATTCTTTAAAATGCACCTGAACAACTGAAAATCACTTGTTACTGTGCCCTTTAAAAATATACACTGAAACCTGTTTTAAACTAAACATTCCCACAATAGATTTAAAAATCAGTGTCTGTGACTCCCTTTACAGTTTTTTCACCCTAGATTGGTATGCAGGTCTATTTAATTCTCCCCTCTTATTACTCGTTTTATACCACTTTAAAAAATCATCAAACCATCTATTAAGAAAAGGGTGCATAATGTACTATTTAGGAAATTAATTTTGATAGTTACAATATTTAATATGATAATTTGAATTTTTAATTGTTGAATTGTGTTAGATTATTAGTTCAAAAGATAAAGTTGGTTTATGAATTCATAAATTATAGGTAGTTTTTTTTACGAAACCAGATCCATTTTCTCAGATAAAATCTAGAATTTAAATGTAAAGGTCATAAACCCCTAGAATATACGGGATTTTTTATTTTTACTTTCAGAATTAACTACCTACAAGATTTTTTTTTTAATTCTTCCTAACATTTAATGTATGTTTTTAATCTTTCGGAATGTACATTTCAATGGTCACGAAATGGATGTTTGTTTAGTTAGTTTAAATTGAGCTTAATATTCTTTTTGTAAGCAAATTTTTCTTAGATACCCACATAATGTTTTTGAAGGCTATTAAAACCATTTACAGCTTTTTACAGGAATATTTGTAATTTACTTTGTGAAACTACCACTTATTGAAAATGCATAGTTATAACACGTAACGTAACACGGTTTTCTGAAGTAATTAATATTAGAAAGTGAACACTATTTAGTAATTAATGTATTCTAGCCTTTTTGTAGTGCATTTTTTTAAGAATTAAAAAATCGTGGTATTGTACCACTTTTTTTCTTCTATTCACCAATCTATAGCAAAATCATCAACGTTGATCTAGTTTTTTCTATAAAGAACTTTGAACCTAAATGATTTTGTAATTTTGCGAGTGCAATAAAAATATTTTCAAATTTAATTCCGGATTTCATCACCAAGTTTCTAATTTTAAATTACAATTTTTCATATCTTTTGGATTTAATTGTAAGTAGGGTTATAGTTGGTTTCAGTACCTTTATTTATTGAAACCATTTTCTTATACGCGACTCATTTGATTTTTTTTGGCATTCTTCGATACGAATTATGTAGGTATCCATAAATTTTTGGAAAGTGAAAATTTTAGAAATCAGATACTTGTTACTTTAGACTTCTGACATGATCAGGAGAGCGGAAATTCGGACCGATGTGAAAAGAGCGGTCAGTTCTAGCGGCTAGTTTTCCCGATGATTACTGAAGTTACAGTGACGTACCACTAAAGTAATTTGTAGCTCGCACATGTAATGCATAACACTATGTTATGCGTCCAAACCGCATTAGGAGTCGTGCAGGCTTACCGAAGTAAGCAGGTTGCCAAGCCAGCTACAGTTTAAATGGGCGGAGTAAAATTATTGATATGTAGTTTCAAACACCTTACACTTACCATAAATCTATCTAACTCATAATGCTCAATCCAGGAAAAATTGTCTCTAGGCGCCACCACAATCTTACATTTTGCTAAGATAAATAGTCTTAGGCGGGATGTTAAATTAATCCTAACTGACTGTGGAAGACAGGATTGCGGCCTACTCAGTAAAACCATTCACCACTCAAGTTCACTCACACTTGAAAAGAAATTGATCCAGAAGCTTAAGACAATTTTGAAATGCACGGGTCGTCGTAAACTTATTGAACACACCCATTACATATGAAAATTCCAAATCATGAAACGTTAAATTGAATACTTTTTATGTATACCTCGTATACCTATAATTTTATATTTCTAACTGTTATAAAACTCTGAATTAAATAAACAATACCCAATTTAGAACCAAAAATAAAAAAAAGTCGGTTTAATGATTTTTAAATCACCAAAATATTCATTTGTAGCTGAAAATTTAAAATAGAACGGTCAATGTCAGTCATCATCAATAACCTCTATATATTTTGTGAATACTTTTTTTTAATAAAATTTTATAATCGATCTGGCTCATAAAGCAATTTCAAATCGATCATTAAACTCAAAAATATTCAAAGATTAACTACAATTAGCAATAAATGTAACCCATTAGGTAAATTTACATAGGTTAATGCTAAAATTTTATCTCAGCTGACACAAATAAACAACAAAAGTAAATTAAATAATGGATATATATATATATATATATATATATATATATATATATATATATATATATATTGACCAATTTGCAATTGTAAATATGTACAAACACTGCTTCGAAAAACACCACAAAACGAACTCTTGTAGATTAAAAATTCCCCAAATTCTTATATACTAAACCCATTAAAATACACAATGTTCGATTATTCCTTTTACTTACAATGAGAAATTATTAACTTAACAAGCAAAAATGAAGCTAAAAGTTAATCGTACTTGTATCTGTTAAACAAAATCTAAAACTAGTTCTTACAAATACGTTAGTTACCATTTTATCCGTGATATAGTGAAGTCCATATGGACTGCTTCAGTAATCATTTTTAAATTTGCACCCACTCTGGCACAAAATACAGAAGACAGCCGTATTCGCTAATACATTCGGCTGTACACTGGCGCGCGCAGTTGTTTGTCGTTCTGTCGCGTATTTCACAGGGCACTTTGCTTTAATGTTTGCCCTTCAGCGTAAACGTTTAACACAATACAGAATGTTTATTTCCATTTGTATAATGGAATTCTTATTTGCTTTGTACAATCAATTTGGTATTACTAACGATTGTACACATACGACAATTAATATCACCAACGATCACTAATCTCTAACTAAATTCACTTTTAATTCGGTTACTTAAAGGGCTAATTCAGGCTTTCTTTATTTATTAGATCAAGCGCTTACTGAACACTTAACTCAATATTTTGCTGTTTTATTATTAAATCTGCTTTCGCACTTTTTAAATTTCTTGAAAAGAAAATACTATTATCTCCTTTTAATTCACACTTAAACTATTTATTTATGAATGTCTATATGATTAAACCCCTTTATCCGTTATTGCAGTCGCTTATATATGCGTGCTGCTGAACTACAATTTCACAAATAAAAAGATCCATACTGACCATTCTAAGGTCCCTTCAAAAACGCCGCGCGCGCGTTCTTTACTTAAGCTCTGACCGAACTATCTGAACTCTGTTCAAACCATCCGAAATAAACGTAGCCATGTTTTAAATTCACTTACAACTCTCCGAAAAAATAATTAATTGTAATTACATTCACTCTGTGTATTATCCAAACGATAACAACTTTTTATGAAAATTTTGCATGTGGACGATTCTTTTTCTGCACAATTAAAGTACTCCATCACATTCTACTTCATTCTTGAACATGCATTAAATTTTCCTATTGCACAAAATAAAAAAATTTCTACAAACTAAAATATGCATACATGTTCCTTGCTGCACGTAAATACAATATCAATATATCTACAACCATTTCTTTAATCCAAATTCTTTTAGTACATAGTAGCAATTTGGTAGTCTCTAGCAGTGCCGTCCCACTAAAAATTTCCTCAAAACATTATTTCTCAACCAAATTGAATGATTTCAACATGAAAATCTTTCTACAACATTCAAATATTGTTTCATAGGATATCAAATGCTTCATTAAAAATCCAATGGCCTACCATTTACACAAATTTACATTCTGCATACTCAAAAATAAAATTGCAAACTCACTTCATTTACATTCAAAATACGTCTCATACATCAAAATACTGCATATACAGGATGCGTCAAATTAACCTCACAACTGTCACGATCAGATTAAATTTTAAGTTTGTTTAGAAGGTGTTTAAGGGGGTGACAATTAACAGCAACCTCGTATCTTCGATCTCGAACATCGCGCGTAGTATCAAGTTGACATTTTTAGATTATATTACTATCGAATTAATAATGAAGATAACAAAATTAATATTTGATGGAACTACGGTCTAAGTGGGTGAATATTGAGACCAACCCCTTATCCTCGATCTCGAAAACTGCGCATAGGATCAAGTTGACATTTTCAGATCATATTACCATCTGCTTGAAAATAAAGATAAAAAATATCTGATGGTACTGCCCTTTATATATCCATATATCGTATTAGATGTCTTAGGTGTTGGGGCAATTTCAAAAATCGCACTCTTCCAAAAAGGAGTTTGAGGACTGATGAGACACGAATGTGTCACAAGGGCCTTACGTGTTACGGCAATATTGCTTCAAGAGAACCTTAGGTTTTTGGGGCCAAATTTTACCAAAAGGACTTTAGATTCTGAGACTATTTTAAGAATCATTCTTAAGCAAAAGAAAGCAATGAGCATAGGGGATGAAAATATGAAAAGAGTGGTGCAAATTAGAAAACTGGGCCAAAAATAGAAAATGGGGATAAAAATGTGAAAAAACGGGATGTCAATTATTCATTTCGCCCCCCCCCCCCCCATTAATTGATTTTTACGAAGCCGAGATATCTTGGCAACAAGAGAGCGAAAACGCTTTAAAAGTAAATTACAATGTTTATGTTTGCAGGAGCGGGTCAAGATTTTATTTTTTACCTCACCGTCTTTAATTAAAAGGTCTATCACGCGGTGACCGCATTTAAAGTCATGAAATAAATATATCAGATGTTTCTAGGTTTTAGAATTATCGTAACTCCTGTATATCAATAAAAAACCAAAACATTAATAAAAGACATCTAGTTACGTAGAGATTTGTGTAAGGTACGATACAAACACCATATGGTTGTATTTAAATAGCTCAGCTTACAAAATGATTGTAATCTTTATGAAAATGTAATCTTTCACGATTATCACACATAATTAAAATATTTATCTTTTAGGTATTAAATCGTGTATTTTTATCTTTATATAAATTTTTCCTCGGTTATTGTTAATATCTTTAAGAATTATTTAAGATGCCAACATAAATTTATGAAATATGTAAATTGAAAGCGGAAATATAAGAATAACTGTAATTGTTATCGAAACGTATAAATTTATATAAAGGTAAATAAAAAATACACGATTTAATACCTAGAGATAAGTATTTTAATTTTGTAATCCTTGTTTAGATATAGCCTGTCCGGTAGAACTGAACGGGTATCGGATTAACAAGGAGGATTGTCAATATATGGTTCTATTGTGCTTGAAACCGCCTTAATGCTTTGCTGTCTCGTACTTATTGTACGTGACAAAGAAAGATGGATATATTATGAATAATGCCTCTATTTCTGCCGAACAAAAGCGTTTGCAACTTTCACACATAATGACAAGGCAATAAGAATCAGATGCAGGTAGAATAGAAATTCAATAGGTATAATAAAATGCCAGTGGTTCTCAACACTGCTTTAACATTACATTTAAAATTTATGGAAGAATGCAAGTTTTTATAATAAACATTTATAAAAGCCATTCATAATAATGAATATTCGATTAAGTATAGGTATTTCAATTTACATTTAGAAAGTTCATTGTATACCTAAGTATGGTAATGACGTTTTAGTGTACTCCAATTACAAAAGAATCCAAATAAATATGCAATACTGTAACAATAAGTAATTAATAATAGATTATTATACCATTTAGTAGGTACATATAGGTATAAATAAAACAACTGCAATATCTATATTATCATTATTCTTTGAGTAAGCGTTTATATAAACTAACCATTAATATAATGCCGAAAAGTTGAGTAAAGAAATTCGAATTAGTTTTAAATACAGTCGATTATTTTAAAGAAGAAAAAGAAAATGGTGGTCCACTATTATCTACATTTTCTGTTCAACAAAGAACAGCAAACGCGTTAAAACTTTCGGTTTCGACGGTGGGGAAAATCTGTGCTTTAAAAAAAAATGAAGTGATGAATCTGAAGCCGAATGACAATTATAATTTTTACATTTAATTATAAAAGTATATCTTTGTAATTTAATTAATATTTACTAACTATAATAAAAATGTATTTGTTATTGTTGTTATAAGTATAAGTGAAAGGTGTCAATTGAAATTACTTATAGGTAATTAGTAATCGATTATTATTTTTATTATACAAAAGTTGCATTTCTTCACAAATTATATAATGTTAAAGCAGTGTTGAGAACCACTGGCATTTTATTATACCTATTGAATTTCTATTCTACCTGCATCTGATTCTTATTGCCTTGTCATTATGTGTGAAAGTTGCAAACGCTTTTGTTCGGCAGAAATAGAGGCATTATTCATAATATATCCATCTTTCTTTGTCACGTACAATAAGTACGAGACAGCAAAGCATTAAGGCGGTTTCAAGCACAATAGAACCATATATTGACAATCCTCCTTGTTAATCCGATACCCGTTCAGTTCTACCGGACAGGCTTTATACAGGGTGTCCCGGAGTAAAACAAATATTCTAGTGGCGTAGTTTCTAGCTTGAATGCCATTGATATTTTGTGAAATGACTAACTCTTACTTTGGAGCTGTAAGCCTAGCCGACTTCGAAAAAATCGACTCCGAACGTATCGAGATTTAATTTTCATACGAACAGGAATGCCTTTAGAAACAACGGGACTTTTATTGAAAAACTTAACCAAAAATCATCAAATAATAAACAGATCCACACTGATGCGTTTGATCCCCGTGATAATAATTGTATAATTATCTCTGTAATTTAATAATCAATTAATTAATTATGTCTAATAAGGTATTATATTCGTATATATCATACTATGTGCGGTTTGCGAAATCGACGTTAAATAGGTGGTCTCAATTTCGTCTTCTTATGCGACAATACCATCAGATTTTATCTTTATTATTAATTAGATAGTAATCTGATTTGAAAATTTCAACTTGATACAACTCATACGCAGTTTTACAGATCGAGAATAACAAGTTGGTCACAATTTTTACCCCCTTAGCCGGCAGCTCCATCACATATTATTTTGTCATCTTCATTGTTAAATAGATAGTAATATAATCTGAAAATGTTAACTTGATACTACTAGTTTATCTTTATTTGCTTATTTTTTACAATATTGTAAAGTATTCTAATTCTACACGTTTTATTTTTACTATTTGCATCACACTGTCGGTCTTTTTCCTTCTGTCCCCTCTCCCATGATCCTTTTCAAACTTTCCTCCATCCACTCCACTCTCCCACCCTTTTCCTCTAGTATCTTCTACACCCCTGTCCTCCTCCCTTAACTCCCTACACTGTTTCATCATATGCCACATATTCTCCACCTCTTCCCCGCATAATCTATCATTTCTGTCTTCCTCTCTTCTCCAATACCTATTTCCCAACTCTTCATTACGCATCTGAACCTAGCAATTATTCTTTTCTTTCCTTTTTTCCCTCCTCCTTTTAGAGAATCTGGTACCCCTTCTGCTTTAATATTTCTATACTTTACGTTGTATTTTGCTTCTTTTATTTTTCTCATCTTTTTTGTTTTTGTACATCCCTGTCTCTTCTTATTATGTCATCTCTTACCTTACCTCTCTCTTCCCTTACTCTCTCCTGCTTCTCCTCTGTCATACCCGTTTATTTTATAATATTCGTCTCTACTCTCTTGTCAGGATCGTACTCTCCCTTCCTTTATCTCTTTCCAGCATTTCTGTAATATTTTACATTCCCTTCTTTCTCTCATTTCTTCCTCATACTTTATTGCCCTTCTTCCCGTCTCTACTCTTATTTTTTCTTCCTGCACTTCTCTTATAATGTACCCCGTTGTTTCCTTATCCAGCCCCAATATCCATTTCCAATATTTTTCTTGTGGACCTTCCACCTTTTTTTGCTCCTTCCGTCCCCACACTTCTGCCCTATATAACACCACACTTTTTTATTAATTTATCAAAATGGCAGCTTCCTTTTCTCTAAGTCAATTCCAAAACAACCTTTCCTCCACACTTTTCCTATTAATTTATTTCCTTTTCTTACTCTTTCCTTTATATGTTCCCCATCATTATTGTCCTATCTCAACGTATATATAGGGATGTGAATTCCCTCACCTGCTGCACTTCCTCCTCCATCCATTTCCACTCTTCGCTTTTCCGTCTCCCCCCTTTCTTTCTGAATACCACTGTCTTTGTTTTCTACGTTTTTACTACCAGTTCCTTTCTTTTCATGTATCTTTCCAACGGGTTCATCATCTCTTTCATTTCTTTTTCCTCCTAAGCCACCAACACTATATCTTCTGCGTACGCCAGCGACCAAACCTTCAGTTGCTCTACCACCACTCCTCCAGTCTGCTGTCCTCTTAATGTTTCCTCCATCCTTTCTATCAATCTTTCATTTATCATTTTTTGTCTCAGATATTCCCATAGCTTTTCTCTGTTTTTCTCTTTCGAACGCCGCTTTTAAGTCTACGAATAACGTTACCGTTTTCCCGCCTTTCTTATCTAATTCTTTATTTGCCAAGTGTTTCAAAATATATATGGTGTCTAACACTCTTCCCTTCCTGAACCCAGCTTGTCCGCCTGGTAGCAGTTTCTTTCCTTCTATCTCTTTCTGTAGCCTTTCTTCTAATAATGCTGCATATTTCTGTTGTATGCCGTGTTTAATACTGCTACTCCTCTATAATTTTCCACTTCTTTTCTGTCTCCTTTTTTTGTATACCGGGAAATTACTCCTCTCCATATCCCCGGGAAGCCTTCCCCCTCCATATTTTGTTATCTTTTCCCCTCCATGTACCCACTCTTCTTGTGTTCTCCCACCGCTTTACCTTTTTTTTTACTTTCAATATGGCCTCTCTTACTTCCTCTTTTTTTATTCCTGCTCCCTTTTGGTCTACTTGGTAAAGTTCCCTTCCTTGTCTTCTCCTTTCTGTCTCTGTTCCCCCGCCAACATCTTTAAAATAGTTCTCTTATTCCTTTATTTGTATTCCCGTTTGTGTTCCTCCTCCCTTCCTTTCTTTTTTTGAAGTATTTTCATACCTCCACTTCCGTTTTTATGTCCTTCATCTGCTCTTCTTATGTCTTTTTGTTTTCTTCCTTCTTACTCTCGCATGTTTTCCTAAATTGCCTTACTACTTGTTTATAGTCTTTCTCTGCCTTCCATTTTTTCCATTGTCTTAGTGTTCTTCTTGCCTTCATCTTGGCTTCCTTGCATTTACTATCCCACCATTTCTTCCGTCCCGTTTCTCCCCCTCCCACCTTTTAAATTTGACTTTCCGTGGCTTCCTCCATCCTCTCTCTCTCATTTCTTCCACACTTTCTTGTGCCCATTTCCGTACCCATAGTATTTTTTCCATTTTCTCTTTGTACTTCTTAATGCTGTCCTCTGACCATACTTTTTTAGTTATGTACTTCTACTGTCAGTTCTAGGGGTTGGTGGTCCGATTCTACCCCCTCGCCTACCCTAAATCCCTTCATCGTTTCCCCATCCTAATCAATTATTGTTTCTTCCCTCCCTCCTATGTACGTGTACTACCCCGTTTCTCTTTCTTCTCTATTCCCATTCAATACTTCCCACTCCCTTTGATTGCACTTTTCCATTAGTTTTTCCCCTCATCGTTTAACACTTTGTCCTTTGTCGTTTAACACTTTCTCCTTTGTCGTCTTTTCTAATCTTCCTCCTTCTTCCCCTATCATCACCTTAAAATCTAATATTATTATCATGTCCTCCTCCCTCTCTTATATCATTTCTTCTAAGTTTTCCTTGTCTTTTTATCCTTCTGCTGTATATCGTCATTATTTTTATTTTTGTTTCCCCCCTCTGTATGTTCCTTTGTACAATTCCTCTTCTCTGTCGCACTTTCTCTTTTTCTTGTTTAAACCATTTTCTTCTAATTCCCGTTAATATTCCCCCCTTTGCCTTCCCTTTTCTGTTCTCTTTCCGCGTGCTGCACCACCCATGCGAATTTCACTGGCGTCTCCCTTTGCAATCTATCCCACTCATCCAATTCTCTTGTAATCCCACCACGTCCTGCTCCCTAATAAACTCTCAAAATTCTTGGTCTTTGTTCGTTATTCCAGCCACATTCCAGAACAGTTCTTTTAACTCTTGTCTCATTCTGTTCTCTTTCCTTTCGTTCATTTTCTCTTCTTAACTCCCTAGTTCTCTCATTCCATAAATTTTATATATTATATATATATATATATATATATATATATATATATATATATATATATATATATATCCTTTCACTTCCTCCATTTCTCTTTCTTTTCCAGTTCTTCCCTTTAATTCTTCACGTCTGAGGACCTTAATATTTTATTGTCCTTTGCAAATATTCTTTGCCTTTCTGCTTCTTCTTCCTCCCTCTCTATCTATTTCTTATTCATTCCTCCCTAATACACTCTTAGTTTTGTCCGTTAACCCTTAATACACTTTAATAGCAATTTTGTAAATCTTTGTACTACGATCCCTAATTTGTGTCTTACATCCGTAATAATACCGTAATGTAAACCCCTTACTTATTACAATCAAATGTTTGTTTACAAATACATATAAACCAAAATAATACTATCATTTGTACTATTGAAGTTCAACAAGTTCATATATTTTATAAATATGTACATATGCGGCCATACGGCAGCACTTACTTGATAAATGTTTATCGCTGCAGTGTTCCCACATCCAGTTTGTAGTACTACACTTAACGCGATATTTTTAGTCACTAAATTTTTAATATTATTCTTGATAATAAAATTGAATCACTTTGAGAGCGATGGAAAACACGTCTTACCTCACCGACCGTAAAATCCGAAACTTGATACTATTCGTGCTTTTCGAGGTTGAGGATAAAGGGTTGATCTCAATTTTTACGCCCTTAGACGGCAGCTGCATCACATTTTTTTATCTTCATTATTAATTAGATTGTAATATAATCTGAAAGTGTCAACTTGTTACTCTATGCGCGATGTTCGAAATTTCAATTTTCATTTTCTTATACGTCTGGTCCATCACATATTTTTTATCTCCATTATTAATTAGATGGTAATGTAAACATGTCCATAAAGTACTATGCGCAGTCTTTGAGATCAAGGATAAAAGGTTGGTCTCAATTTTCACCCCCTTAGACGACAGTCCCATCACATATTTTTTTTTTTCATTATTAGATAGTAATATAATCTGAACATGTGAACTTGATATATGTGCGGTTTTCGAGATCGAGAATAAGAAGTTCGTCTCAATTTTCACCCCCGTAGACGGCAGCTCCACCAAATACTATTTTTTTATCTTCATTATTAATTAGATAGTAATATAATCTGAAAATGCAAACTTGATATTAAGTGCAGTTTTAGAGATTGAGCAGAAATTAGTCCCAATTTTCACTCCCTTAGGCGGAAGCGCGATCACATATTAATTTTTTTCATTGTTAATCAGATAGTAATGTAATCTGAAAATGTCAATTTGATACTATGCTCGGTTTTCGAAATCGAGGATAATGGGTTGGTCTTCATGGCATATTATTTTGTTATCTTCCTTATTCATTAGATTGTAATATAATGTGAAAATGCCAACTTAGAGATTGAGCATAAAAGTTGGTATTAATTTTCATTCGCTTAGACGGCAGCCCCACCTCATATTATTTTTTTTATCTTCATTATTATTTAGATAGTAATATAATCTGAAAAGCTCAGCTTGATACTATGCGTAGTTTTCGACATCGGGGACAACGGGTTGGTCTCAATGTTCACCCCCTTAAACGGCAGTTCCCTCACACATTTTGTTTTTCTTTATTATTAATTAGATATTTTGAATATGTGAACTTGATACCATGCGCGGTTGTCGAGATCGAGGATAAGAAGGTGGTCTTAATTTTAACCCGGTAGACAGCAGCTGCATCAAATATTATTTTTTTATCTTCATTGTTAATTAGATAGTAATGTAATCAGAAAATGTCAATTTGATACTATGCGCGGTTTTCGAGATCGAGGATAATGGGTTGATCTCAATTTTCACCCCTTAGACAGCAGTTTCATCACATTATTATTTTTTTTATCTTCGTTATTAATTAGATAGTAATATAATCTGAGAATGTCAACTTGATACTATGCTTGGTCTTAGAGATTGATCATAAGAAGTTGGTCTCAATTTTCACCCGCTTAGACGGCAGCTCCATCACATATTTTTATTATCTTCATTATTAATAAGTAATATAATCTGAAAATGGCAACTTGATACTATGCGTGGTTTTCGAGATCGGAGATAACGGGTTGGTCCCAATTTTCACCCCTTAAATGGCAGTTCCATCACACACTATTTTTTTTCTTTATTATTAATTAGATATATTGAAAACGTGAACTTGATACCATGCGCGGTTGTCAAGATCGATGATAGGAAGGTGGTGTCAATTTTCACCCCCGTAGGCGGAAGCTCCATCAAATATTATTTTTATAACTTCATTATTAATTAGATAGTAATATAATCTGAAAATGCAACTTGATACTATGCGTGGTTTTCGATCGGAGATAAAGGGTTGGTCTCAGTTTTCACCCCCTTAGAATGTACTTCTTTCACATATTTTTTTATTTTCATTATTAATTAGATAGTACTATAATCTGAAAATGTCAACTTAACACTATGCTCGGTCTTAGAGATTGAGCATAAGAAGTTGGTCTTAGTTTTCATCCGCTTAGACGGCAGCCCCATCACGTATTATTTTTTTTTGTTCATTATTATTTAGAGAGTAATATAATCTGAAAATGACAACTTGATACTATGCGTGGTTTTCGAGATCGAGGATAACGGGTTGGTCTCAATGTGCACCCTCTTAAACGGCATTTCCATCACACATTTTTTCTTTATTATTAATTACATATTTTGAAAATGTGAACTTGATACCATGCGCGGTTTTCGAGATCGAGGATAAGAAGGTGGTCTCAATTTTCACCTCCGTAGACGGCAGCTGCATCAAATATTATTTTTTTATCTTCATTGTTAATTAGATAGTAAGGTATGTAATTAAAAATTATTATTAATTTTATTAAAGACATAAATAAAAGGTTTATCGCGAGTAGGATTTGAACATACGACCTGTACTTTGCTAGAGTACCGCTCTAACCATCCGCGCCATCGAGATACAAGCCCCATTCGATGTAAATTTTGTCTTTATGTATGTAGAACTGATGTAAATTCTAAACATGATAGTAAGGTAATCTGAAAATGTCAATTTGATACTATGCGCGATTTTCGAGATCGAGGATAATGGGTTGGTCTCAATTTTCACCCCTTTTTTTATCTTCGTTATTAATTAGATGGTAATATAATCTGAAAATGTCAACTTGATACTATGCTCGGTCTTAGAGATTGAGCATAAGAAGTTGTTCTCAATTTTCGCCCGCTTAGACGGCAGCCCCATCACATTTTTTTTATCTTCATTATTAATTAGTAATATAACCTGAAAATGTCAACTTGATACTTTGCGCGGTTTTAGAGATTGCGCATAAGAAGTTGGTCTCAGTTTTCACCCCGTTAGACAGCAACTCTATCAAATATTATTTTTTGCATTATTAATTATATAGTAATGTAATCTGAAAATGTCAACTTGATACCATACGCGGTTTTCGTGATCGAGGCTAATGGGTTGGTCTCAATTTTCACCCCCATAGACGGCAGTCTCATCACATTATTTTTTTATCTTCAGTATTAATTAGATAGTAATATAACCCGCAAATGTCAACTTGATACTATGCGCGGTTTTAGAGATTGAGCATAAGAAGTTGTCTCAATTTTCATCCCGTTAGACGGCAGCTATATCAAATATTATTTTGTTATCTTCATTATTAATAAGATATTAATATAATCTGAAAATGTCAACTTGATACCATACGCGGTTTTCGAGATGAAATGTTTCAATTTTGTTATTGTTTTAAATGGTGTCAGAGGACCTAAAATTTATTCTGATCGTGACATTGTTATACATTACATGTGGAAGCTATAAATTACTTTATTGGTACGTTACTGTGACTTCGGTATTTATGGGGAAAAATTGACCGGTAGAACTGGTCGCTCTTATCACGCCGGTAAAATTCCGGCGGTTTTTCTTCTTCTGAGAATCTACTGCAGTCTGCACCGATTAAAATGAAATATTGGAGATAAATTCCTGCTGTATCAATGATGAAAAAGATGTTGAATACTGCATGTTTAAAAAAAGTTTACTACTAAATATATACAGTGTATTCCACGACGAACTAAAGCTATCAATTCACGAAGAAGTCTTAACCTTTTGAAATATGTTAGTAAATGAATGTCGATGGGGACTATTCGGCTAAAATATTTTCAAAATGGTGGATTTCCGCTTGCACCGGAAGTCCACTCTTACTATCTTAATTTAAATGGATTTCCCTACTTTTTGATGGTATATTTGGATTCTAGAGAGAAAATTAAATATATCTCATATAACATATCAGTAGAAATGGTCCGCTGAGGACAAAATGGAGTAGAGAAGCCATGCCCACTTGAACCACGTGGACCCGTCCATTCCCCGACACTTTTTTAACGGCTTCTCTTCGTGTATTAGCGCGCGATCAGTTTTACGGACGTAATATCGAACTACGTGGATATAAAGAAACAACCATTACAAATGATCAATATAGAAAACTCTGTTATGAATTAAGTTAAAGCCTCTAATCAGTAAAATGTACATTGGGGCTAGTGTGGGCAGTGTCCGGGGCTACTGTGGACAGTGTCCATATTTGCCCCGTGGCATGTGTCTATACTAACCTCAAGTGTATACTTTACATTTAAATCCTGATATAAGTGTTTAGAGGTTAAGTAAACATTCATCTATTTGTCCCATAATAGTAGACATAATACTGCTTTGAAACATAACTCTCTTAAAAAATAATAACTTACCAACAATACTTTCACTTACATAATTAATCATCAGGCAGTTTTTTTACAGAAATATTCACTACATCCGAACCAAAACTGGCACGACCGCCAAACTTGAGTAGAATGAAGTTAATATCAAAATAAAGAAAGCTATGCAGTGGCGGTAAATTCAAACGATTTTTAAATCAAAAAACAGCATTTCCACTTTTACCCCGTGTCCACACTAACCCTGTCTTCCCTAGTATTGCTTAGCAGTTCATCCAAATTACAAAAAAACATTTTCTTAAAAATATAACTTAGAGTTCCGCAGCGGTAAATTCTAGAACCCATTCTGAATACAAAGATTTCTCATGACTACAACTTTGCATGGAGAATCAATGGGATGATAGTGAAATATCCTTGAATAGGAGTAATTCTGAAGAAGTATATGAGTAAATGAGATTACGAATATACTGGATAGACCACAGTGCCGGAACTTTAATAACACTCGTTTTTATGTGTTATATTTTTTGGATTATGTGCTCGATAATTTAATCACTTTACAAATACAATGTTTATGCCCTTATACAGTCGGGCCATGCCTAGAAACACCGTGCACAAATTTTAATTTAGAGAAGTACCAACGACACCCAAACTACTGCCACCATTGTAAATAAGCTAAGAAGCTTACTCTTTATTAAAAAGCAATGGATGAGGTCCTAGTATGAAATGTTGTTTAAATACATTTATTGAAAAAAAATTAAATGAACATAAATGGTAATATGTGCACAACCGAAAAAAAAATTGTCGTATTACATCATGAAAATGGGAACCATTAGTTTCCAAGTACTGTGTAAGTCTAATACGAAAATTTTCATTGGCACGTCGCAATACCGGGTGTCCAACAGTCCTTAAATTACCACCTTTTATTGGAACACAGGTTATGAGCGTATCTAACTTTCACTCAATTCCTAAAACTCTGTAACAATGAAACCATCTGGTTCACGGGTTCAACGTTGCATTGTTACTGCCCAACGGTATAGAATGTGTATGTCATGGTCCCACTACTATGTAGATCCTTATCGCTCGGAAATCTTCTAGGAAGAAAAAATGTTTAAGAGAAGAAGGAAAGAGCGACAAAAGAGCAAGACAGTTTTTATTGCGTACTGGGTAAGCGTAGTTCGATCTAGCAATTAGGTTTTTAAGGGTCTGTCAAGATTAAGTTGAAAAACAAGACTGACTTGTGTCAGAGATTTGGTAACAGGTTTCTAATGCAAACCGCGATTGAACGTTACGAAACACTTATTTAATATGTAGCAACGTTTTCATTTGCCATTACTGAAAACAATATTAAATTTTAAATGTATTTCACAATTGAACACTTTAAAAAGACACCGGCTATAAGATACTCGCTGGAAAGTTGTTACCGAAAAAAAATCGTAGCTCAATGGTATGGGTCATGATGTTTAATAAACAGCCATAAGGGAATGTTATCTTATTCAACAATAAACGTCAAAATCGATTAAATTAACGTCACTCAGCGCCACCTATCTTGAAATTTCTAGAGTAGAAAATCATGAACAAAATCTAAATGTGTTTGCATAATGCACAAATGCAAATAGGCACTTGTGTAATTAAATTCTGCTCACATATGCTACTTGTACTGTAAACCTACGCACCTTGTCTACTAAAATTCGATCTTCATTATGGCAATGAGGTTTTGGCCAGTATGAATCTTGAAAACTATCTGAACTACGATATTGAAATTTGGTAATTATTAATTATTATTATTAATTATTAATTAATTATTTGTTGCAACGTCACATTTTGTGTCATGTGGTATCATTTTCAAAATGTTTAATGGGACACCCTGTATATTTTTCCACTTCTGTAAAGGTTACTCTTTCTAATTCAGTGATATCTATTTGTCTTTTGTTTTTTGGTTTTGAAGGTACTTAGCAGTGATAAACAAATTTTTATCAAGACGTTACATTTGATTGTGTATATTTCCAAGGCAGAAATGGTACAATACATTGGCCAGCTCGTTCACCACATATAACTCCGTTAGATTTTTTTCTTTGGGGATATTTAAAATACTCATACTATACCGATCTAGATGATTTAAAAAATAAAATCAAAACGTTTCATCAGAAATGATTCAAGCAGCATACGCACAAAATTTACTTAGCAGATTTGAATTCTTCATTAATGAAAATGGAAATCAATTTTAGCGTCAACTGTAATAATAGCGTTTTTTTCCAATTTTTTTATGTTTGTTTCTGTCTTTGTTATTCAAATAAAAAACCTTCATAAAAATTTGTTTATCACTGCTAAGTACCTACAAAACCAAAAAACAAAAGACAAATTGGTATCGCCGAATTAGCATAAGGGTAACCTTTACAGAAGTGGAAAAATATATAGGGTGTTCCATTAAAATTTTGAAAATGATACCACGTGACCCGAAATGTGACTTTGCAACAAAGTGGCTGCTTGTTTAAAATGAGTAATACTACCCACTGTTTATAATTATCAAATTTAAATATCGTAGTTCAGTTAGTTTTCGAGATATATACTGACCAAGCCCTGTATACTTTACTCAAATTTATAAGATTCGCTTTAATTAAAAAATATGCAACAGCTACTGAATTCAAATTACAAAAACTACTGGATACGTTCAAAAATATCAATTTCAATGAATTATGAAATTTTCAATCGGAAATCTATAAAGACAACTCGAAAATTTCAGCTTGGAACTCGTAAATAAAGTATTTCGTATACGTTACTTTGAATTTAGGATTCATTTAAAATTAAAGACCACAATTGCTGTCTCTACCTATTTTAAAAGTATAAAACATGACATAAAGCAATCAGTGCCAAATGAATAGCACAGAAAAAGAAAAATGCAAAAGAAGTAAATTTGTGTTCTTCAACGTACACATAAAAATATCAAATGATAAACACAGGTACA
This sequence comes from Vesta saturnalis, assembly GCA_036346205.1. Lineage (NCBI taxonomy): Eukaryota > Metazoa > Arthropoda > Insecta > Coleoptera > Lampyridae > Vesta > Vesta saturnalis. Next base: position 13,577,058 of record JARFJB010002231.1, on the reverse strand, counting down.
CATCCAAACGTTATTACAATTTATATTACATTTTGGTATCCACAATAAAAAAAAAGATAAACATTGGTACAAAATCGTAGAATTCAAACTGCAAAAATCGCGAGTAATCAAAACTGAATTTTACTAAATTATAACTTCAAAATCAATAAACCAAACGCAAATTTGAGAAAAATCTTGGTAGTAATCATTAATACTAACGTTTTAAATAAATACTTTTCGTTTTTTTCCAGCCTTGCGGTACTCCTCTGGAATGAAATATGCGCAATTTTTTCATAATTGTCACTTGCACATTCGCAGTACACTATTTCTCTACTAACATGTCTTACCCATTAAAGCTACAGAAAAGTATTTTTTATTTACCGATTTATCCTTACCTATGAGTGAGTTTCGTTTAAAAGTTAAAAAAGATTAAAAACATTTCATCACACTAAAAATTAATACAATTTCTTTACTGGAACAAATCTCTAAAACTTTACATTACTTTAAAAGTATGATAAAATTTTGAAAATTTTCCCAACTCTACGCGGAAAAGGCGGCGGTTTGAATTGTTTTTAATTAAAATTACTTACTGGTTTCTAATTATGTAGACAGCATGGCTCCTGTATTGGCACGAATTATATATAAATAAATTAAATGGACGCTTCTTGGCTCTGGCCCTCCGGGAGCCTCTGGATCCACTTGGGTACTTGAGAGTGAAACCACTTTCCTTACGGTGTCAGAAAATAATATTAACGGTACAGTGATTTTACACGAGGATAAACTAACTCAAAATACGTTAAAGTAAATAAAGAAAAATCAGGCAATATTTTGTCCCTGTTTGGTAGTGCATAGAAGTATACAAATTTTACTGATAAGAAATGGGCAATGAAGTTTTATTGCTCGCTGAAATATTTTCAAAGAGATAAAGGGGTAGAGGTATACGTTTTATACCTGGAAAGGGATATGTCAGTTTTGTAAGAAAATCGATATCTTTACGTTTTAATAACTGCTTGCGTTTTTAACAGTGTTATATCTAAATATGTTTAATTAAATTTTAACGTATTTTGGTAATATTTCTAACGTGACTTATTTAATTAACACGATGATTGTCTAATTGGTTTTTAGTAATTAATTGAAATTAGAATGAGACGGTTCTCTTTCTATGTATTCCTGTCAATATTTAGGTTAGACCACTGAGGAAACAGTGGCTACTGAATTGACAGGTTCAAAGGGGAAATTTGATGATGGAATCGAGATTGGTTGGTGGGTGTTCTCGTATTGAATGCTTTTATAGGGGAACGATTTATTGTTGTACAAGGGCTATGCGTTGTTCGTGAATACCTTAGTTAGAAAATGGTGTTGGGGTGGCTGTCAGAAATGTTACCTGGTGAATCTCTTATCTCGGTACGGTTGTATAAGGTGTTTAAACCTTCAGTAACGATTAGATTACTGGAATATGTATATTTTTATACAGACGGGCTGGATAAACGTTTTGTGTAGTCTGGTATTAAAGAATGCTTGATACAGAATATTTCTTTAATCTGATCTTTATCGCAAAGTGCGATACAGGAAGTGTTCCGATTCAGGTCTTCAGAAATGAAGTAGATTTTAATAACAGACAATTACGTTGAGTGAAAGAATTTTAATATTCAGTTTTGTTTACGTAATTTCTACGGACTGGAACTTTTAGCACAAAAAATAATTGTCGGATCTTGGTCTGATTTGTCGCCTTCTATCGGACGACACTGCACTTAGTAAGTTGCCTGGGGCGGCGTGTAGATGTTTGTTTTTTGTGTGTAAAGATGTAAATAGAATCGACTAGCAGACCTGGGCACACAGCTCCGTTGCGCTTTCTAGTGGACACAGTGGGGCCGGAAGAATTTAGAATTTAAACTTACGTGAAAGGGATTTGTAGTATTTGTTTAGTAGGGATCATGTCACTGTTTACCCTGCGATTCGTGTATTTGGTCTGTTGTGTTATTAGTCTGTCGGTTACAGGTTAAATGTTGGCGTGTTGTATGATTAATTGGTTAGGGTGTCTGTGGTGTAGCTTGTGTATGGTGCGTAGTATTGTCCTTTCGCACGAATAATGGTCGGATGTAAGTTTGGTATGTGGGTTGATGGGTTTTGGGGTGACAACCTCTGACGTTTCCTCGCGGCATTTTCAATAGTGATGCACGGTTGCGTATCTTATTGAGAGTGCTGCTAGCGTCAGGTTGCCAGCGTAGGGTTCGGGAGAACGCGAAGCCTAGATATATGATTGCGTCTTGTAGTTGTTGTCTTTGTCTGCATAGGGTCAAGTTGATGTTGTGGGAGGTTTGTCTAGCGAAGTTGGATAATTTAGGTTGTCTGAACAGTATTGTTTCGTTTTGTTTGGGTTGATTGTTAATCTCCACCGGTTGACCCAGTTAGATAAGTGGATAAGTTGTTGCGTTATTAGTCTACTTGCCCCGTCACTGACCCTACTGGTCGCCCATAGAGCAGTGTCGTCGGCAACTCGGGCTATAGTTATGTTCTGGTTGATACCTTGGGGAATGTCGTAGGCGTAGACAGTGCATAAAATAAATGCCTGTGACGATCCTTGTGGAACGCGGGCGATCGGACGAAATGTCGGGGAAGTAGACCTTCCGTCTACCTACTCGTACCTTCACACATCTGCCTGTCAGATATGAGAGAAGTGGGGCGAATGCGGTCGGGAATCCTAACTGTCGTAGTTTGTGTATTAGTCCTGTGTGCTATACTTTGTCAAATGCCTGTTTAACGTCAAGGAAGACTGCGAGACAACAGTCGCCGTGATTCAAGGCTTTGGGGATTTCGTATAGAGTTTCACGAGAGGGCCTTGGCAAGAACGGTTCGGTCTGAAGCCAAACTGGCTGTTTGGTATGATGTCGTTGGCTTCGAGATAAGCTCTTAGCCTTTGGGACAGGATGACCTCTAGACATTTCCCAATACAACCGAAAAGGTCTGTAGGGTGAAGGTTGGGAAGGATCAGATCTAGGTTTATGTAACATGACCATTGAAGCGGACTTCCATTCCGTCGGGAAATAGAATAGGGCAAGGTATCTGTTGTATATTTGGGCTAGTTGTCTAATGGCGTTTTGTTTTAGGTTCTTGAGTATTAGACCGCCCGTCTTATACTGAAGCGGAATTTCTGCCTTGTGAAAAAGTTTGTAATATTTGATTGGGTGAAATTTGTCTAAGGAAGAGGTCGTTGTCGGATAGTTCCTATGGTCTATGGTTTTGATTTTGTAACTCCTCAAGGTTTTGGTCGAGCTGAGCTTTAAAATCGTTGTCAATCCATGGATCGTCGGGGGTAGTGAGAACGGTTTGCAGGTGAATACCTAACAGGTCGGCTTTCTCCTGGTTTGAAACTGCGAGGTTACCTTGAGGGTTGGTTAGGTGCCATGTTTGTTTGGTTTTTTGTTATGTTAGGACCGTAAATTTGTGCCAAAACTTAGGACCTTCACGGTAATCTAGTTTGGCTGTTTCTTTAATCCAGTTTTCCTGGGTCTGTTGGTCTCTAGTCATATTATTGCGTTGAGTCGGTTGTACTCGGTTTATAGTACTAGGTTCCTGGTTTTCAGAAATGGACGGTATATCCGTCGCTTTTCCTTAATCAGGAGAACGATGCGGGGGTTCCGGGTGATGTCTATTACTTTTGTCGGGATTGCTGCATTAGCTGCGTTCGAGATGAATTGGGTTCATTCTTGTACGGCTCTGTCTATGTCGTCTGTGGTGTTTAGGGGTAGGTATGGGAGGTTATTAGAGATGTGTTCTTTGAACACATTTCAATCGGCATTATGAAAAGTTCTACGTGTGACAGTGGTTCGTGTTGGGGAAAGTGGGGACCTAGGGATGTCTTAACTAGTAGAGGAAGGTGGTCTGTGTTATTGTTGTACCGAGGTGGCAGTTGTCATCAAAAAATTGTGTTTATTGTTCGGAGCATATAATGTGGTCGGGTATGGAGCAGCCGTTATATCCGATAAACGTGTGGTGGATGTTTCTTATTCGTACTATGGGTAGGCTGAGTAGTTTGTGAGTTAATATTTGTCCGTTTGAGTTGCCTGTCGTGTCTCCAAATTGTTGGTGTCTGGCGTTAAGGTATCTGAGTTGTTGTGCAGGTAGGTGTTGTATTGGGTTATGTGTCTCGGTTGGTTAGATTTGTCTTTGTTATGGCGTTGAATCTAAGATTCACTCACGGGAGTTAGAGAAGGCACAGGATAGAATATTGCGTAAGCAATATGGGGATATGGGTAACGGTAGAGGATGAGGAAGATGAAGAGGATATGGACTAGGTAGAGTGTGGCATCCTAGTGATCGTTCTCGTCATCGTAGTGGTCGTCGTAGTCCGTGTTGGTGCTACCGGTATCAAGACTACGGCAGCATATGTCACGGTCGGTGTCGCCGTCGTTATCAGGGATAGGGTAAGGGAAAGGGGACTGGGAGGTGCGGGTTTACCATGTTTTACCATGGTATGTGAATTGGGAAGTGCAATTAAAATATTGCAAATGTTTCTTGGTTTGAGGAAGGTGGAGTCCCACCGAGGTACAGCCTCACACCGCGCTGGATAAGGCTTAAAGTTAGGAGTCCAACAGAAATGGAGGGTTTTGTTAATAGAATAGGGATATACGGTAAGAAATAAATTAAAGTACCCTGCGGCATTCCTCTCGGTGTAATTGGCCCCTTTCTTCGGTTACTGGCTGTCTTCATGAATTGTCCTTGATGTCCTCCCTGTTTCCTCGATGCTGCTGGTCCTGCTGATACCTTCGATCCGACGGTCTTCTTATTCCTGACGAGGAATATTTTTTTAACCGCTTTCTTTTTGGAGTGGTGTGCTTTGCAGTGACCACTACTGTATGTGACAGCGGGGAAGAACTCGTTGAAGCTCGGCACGCGGTTGATTAATTAAAAAGTAATTAGGTGGTAATTACCCTGCTACTGGTCTAATCGGCGGTAATACAAGAAGTGCTTGTCTTTCGGCTGCGCATCTTGTGGTTTTATAGAAATCGGCGGAAGGCGGGGACGGCTTCTGGTAGTAGCGTTATGTTTGAGATTGGCCGTTGTTTAAGTAGTGTAATTGAAGGGGACTATGACGTAGAAAATTCTTAATGTTTTCGTCGGAGGAGATAAAATTTATTATTTGGAATCCTTAATTAGCGAATAATTAATTAAAACAAATTGGGAAAGGGTTTCGGCTCTTTAAACTCAGAAGCTTTTAAATTTTATTTTTGACAGTCAATTGCAATTGGTGTACAAAAGCATAAAAATACTTTAGCAAAAGGAAATTCAATTACCGCATTTTAATGGTAACAGATTATTAATTACACAAGCTTTAAGTATGAAATTTGTCATACTGTAGTTTAAAAATGTATACCTTTAGGATATAAGTTAATATGAATTTTTTTTTCTTAAAATGGTTCCATATACTTAAATATTATCATATAATCAAATAAGACTGTATAAACTGGAACTTAGTTGTTTAAAAATAAAATTTAAATCAGGTGGATTGAAAATGAGGAATTTGATCTTCAAACTTTAATATACTTTCATTGCAGGAAAATGAAGATGCTAATAATTATAATGGTACACCTGCTTATATGGATCCTACATCATTTTCATCTCCCAAAGTAAGTCATAACAGCATTTTCAAATAAAATAATATTTCTCTTTACCTGTTTCTGAATTTGAACGTTTAACTTTTGTGAAGCAATTTTTTGAGTCAGTTTATTTAAGTTTATTTATCTTTATTAATTAAAAATGAGCTAATAAAGGTTAATTTTTATTATTTTGTTAGATTACTGTCAAAGCCATTTATGATTACAAAGCACAACAACCAGATGAACTATCATTTTGTAAACATGCCATAATTACTAACGTTACAAAACCAGATCCTTCAGAGGGATGGTGGAAAGGTGATTATGGTGGCAAAAAGCAACTATTTTTTCCTGCTAATTATGTAGAAGAAATTGATCGAAGTGATCATCATGATAATGGCGATGATGGAGTAATAATTGATTTTTCAATGTAATGTTTTATTAATTGTATATTTTCAGTCAGAAGAATCTATGCTGCAAGGATGTTTAGATATGAATGGTGCATTTGCCGATTTACATCATTGTCCTTCACGGCCAAGTTTAGAATGGGAATTACGTATTGTCACATCAACTGCCTGCGCTCCTTTAGATGTTGCGGTTCAATCTAGAGAAATGGTTTGGTCAGGTATTTATGATACCCAGTGTATTTATTTATTCGTTGTAGGCGTTAGAATGGTTAGAGGCTATTAAAGAAGCAGCTCAGAAAGCGAGCGTGTTAGAAACACAGCATCGGGAAATGGAGCGAGCTTTTAGAATTGCTAAAGAAATGTCGAACTTAATTATCTATTGCCGTTCTGTTACCTTTAGTATTGAAAGAGCGAGACAAAATTTCATATTTTATGAAATGTCGTCCTTTCCCGAGAATAAGGCCGAAAAATTAATTTGCCAACAAGAAAACAAATTTTTTTTAAAATATCATAAGGTACACTTCAATGTTTAAAATGTTAATATCGCATTGATCATTTTACTTTAATCATAGTTTCAATTTTCTCGAGTATATCCGAAAGGGCAGAGAATCGACTCTTCGAATTACAATCCTATAAATTTGTGGAATTCTGGTTCACAAATGGTAGCTTTAAATTTTCAAACTGGTGATAAACCAATGCAGTTGAATCAAGCCAAATTTAGAGATAATGGTAATTGTGGATATCTTCTTAAGCCCCGATTTATGTTTAGAGATGAATTTGATCCTTATGATAAAAACACATTAGTTGATGTAGAACCAGTGACAATATCAATTCGAATCATTGCTGCCAGACATTTAAGTAAATTGAAAAAAGGAATGGCAAGTCCGTTTGTGGAAGTTGAAATTATTGGAGCTGAATTTGATTCTGGTATTAAACTTACAACAAAAACTATTGGTAAGAATGATTTTTTTAAGTTAAAGGCGACTTTAATAATGGTTTATTTTAGCTGATAATGGTTTTAACCCTATTTGGAATGAAATTTGCGAGTTTGATGTTTCTAATCCTGATTTTGCATTATTGCGTTTTTTGGTACAAGATGAAGACGTTTTTGGTGATCCAAATTTTATAGGGCAAGCAACTTATCCTGTAAGTACAAACAAAATTACAGCTTATTTACCATTACATCCACAGATTAAAGCACTTTAATTACCTACCTACTTATCCTTCCATCATCAGTGCTTTGTCCAGTTCTCCAATATTTTTGTGGAAATGTGGTCAGAGTGAAATTCTTTGTTATTCTATTATTTTAATTTTTGTTTTCAGGTTACTTGTTTAAGAACAGGTTACAGAAGTGTTTGTTTGAAAAACATTTACAATGAAGATCTGGAATTGGCATCACTGCTTATTCATATTAGTAAACGAAATCCTATGGTATGTATATTTAAAAAATAGTACATTACTTAATAAGTGTGGTAAGTAGTTATACACGAGTGCATAATAGGCATTACCATCCCAGTTAAGTACTATGCTTTTTCTACCTATGAGTAATGTGGAACTACCACTTAATAAGTTGTTTTTTTTATTACCATTGAACGTTTTATAATTTTGTAATGAATAAAAAATAAATTACTGTATAAATGTATTATAGGATTTTATGGTTAATTTCAATTCCCACATTAAAAGTTAGAGGTAAAATTCGAACTAAAAAAATTAGAACTAGTCACGCCATTGGTTTTATTAGTTACCCTGAAATTAAACCAATTAATTAGTTTAATTAATTTAGAGCAACTGCAACCAAAAGCACATAATTCATAATCTAATATGTTTCATGTACAATTTACATAGTTTTAAAACAAGTCATACTCGTACTTCATAAGTTTCCATTTTCCGTTTTAAAACGTAATTACCAAAGAGGAATAATCTTTAAAGATTTGAATAAAAATAGTAGTTCATTAGAGTTAATGTTGAAAAAGAAACAATACTCATTTATTGGCAAAAGATAGTCAAATTGCATTTTCATTAAATCACTGTTACTTGAACTAAGCACATTGTATAAGGTATTTTTTTTATGTGGGTGCAAGGAATATATTAATAGCGCGTAGGAGTAGTGCTTAAATAACTCAGTTTGAAGAATGGCGTTTTTTATCAATTGTTAATAGATTACTCGGAAACCATTAGATCTAACGCCACAATTTTTTTTTTTTTTGGGTTGAAAGCTTAGACTGGAGCGCTTCTTATGGTTTGAACGAGTGTTTGCAGTAATTGTTATTTTTTGAATAAAAAAATTACAAACTTCGTACATTACCTGCGATGTAATGAAATTTTCACTATGCGACAAACTTTTTTATTTGTAATTTTTTATCCATATATGCAGCGAACGAAATGAAGAGAATAGTCAAAAAAGAAAATTACAATATTGGAGGTGGTTTGAGTGATAACGATTTTTTTCTAAAGCGTTGCTGAGCGCGCAACGTCAACGGTAGGGAAAGTAGGCACCTATGGCGGCGACTTGACTGTCGCCGAAGCTACGATACTGCAATTTTCAGGTATTAGGAATCTGGATTAAATTGTACAGAAGATATACAAATTTAAACTTCACTTTTAATATTCTACATAATTACGTATATATTTACAGAGAATATAATTATTGTAATGATTGATATATTCATGCTACGTTTGAGGCATTCTTTATTCACTTAAAATTTTTGCAAGCAAGGTATTGCTGAAATATTTCCGAATACAAAAAGAAACATTTGCATTCTATGACTAGAGAATAAGTAAGTAGGATAGGTATACCTACTTATTTACAGTTATGTCTTAACCTGAAATCTCTTCGATTGAAATGATGCTCTTTTTTTACTTATTTGAAAAAACAATACAACTTACTTCCTTTTTCGTTTTTTACACTTTATTACCTACCTGTATACCTACATTGGATAAATAATAAATATGCTTTATTGCCCACTAAAAAATTTCACGAATTTTATGAAGAAAGCTTAATAAAATATTATAATAAGTACCTAGTACAAAAAATATAATAATTCAATGGATTAATCACATAGTAGACTATGTGGAATAAATATAATAATTCAATTATTTAATCACAGTTAAAAAATAGGATCAACATTTTCAATCCACTAATCTTTTAATGTATGTACCCCGTAAATTTTGCGATTTTAATACAAAATTGTGTAACATGAGGTATGTTATTTTTTGCTAAATCCGTTGGTTTCCGCATAGAATTGTTCAATTTGTGACTCATGCACTTTCTCGCGGTAAGAACAGAACCGCGTAGCGTAAGCGATCTCTGATTGGCCACTAGATTCGCGGTGATTTCAGTTTACACGAAACTGTCAGTGAGGGCACCACCGCGCGATACAGTTTTCAGACTCTCCAAATTCGACGTCCTATTTCGAGTCCTTTTATGCCATATTAAACATTTTTGAATAAAAATTTATTAAAAAGATTGTGCGTAATATTCTCATTTTGCAAAAAAGCCATATTTTCAAATTATTTTTTGGAAATTTTTGAAAAAATTGAAAATTAAAGTACTTCCCTCATTCACCTTCCTTTATACTCACAATAATGTTATATAAGTATTTCGAAATTTAGGATAATACTCAAATGGGAGGTAAAATCCTTACAGATGCGTATGCACTACTCTTAATTATCATAAACACAAATAATCATACTTTAAATATACAATATAGTAGAATACTCTAAAGTGTGGAATAATTGGATTGTATCGATTATTAATGAAGTGACGTTACTTTTTAATTTGTCAAATATGAAAGTGATGACTTCTTTTATACTTTTGTTTCCATTATGCATAGTATATTGCTCAGAGACTTTTGAAGTACTTTTTTGAAGGTTTTATTTCGGAAGAAAAAACCGCTGCCAAATTATCTGCCATAATGCTTTCTCATATATGTAAGTAAACTTCAAAGTCCACAATACCTGAATTTGAGTCATATCGGTTTTTAAACACGATCATTCCCTTCCCCTTTTTGATCCGCCATTTTGAATTTTTTAATTTTGACAAATAATTTATTTTTTGCGATCTTAAAAACCTCCAATACCCGACCTCAAAAAAATTTTGCACCCCAAAAACGGTGCGCCACTGGCAGTTTTTAATTTTTTTTTTATTTAGATGTTTTACAAATTAACAAAGTTGCAAAATTGATCATTAGCCCACAATATTTGAATTTTAGACATATCGAATTTTAAACACTATAATCCCCCATTTGTAATCCGTCATTTTGAATTTTTTAATTTTAACAAATGATTTATACTTAGCGATCTTAAAAACCCCCAATACCCGACTTTAAAAAAAAATCGGTTGATAAATAAACACGACGAACCTTCATTTTTGATCCGCCATTTTGAATTTTTTCATTTTGACAAATGATTTATACTTAGCGATCTTAAAAAAATCCAATACCCGACTTTCAAAAAAATCGGTTGATAAATTAAAAAATGCACAATTTTGTGCCCTAAAAACGGCGCGCCACTGGTTATTATACATTTTTTTTATTTTGAGATTATATAAGTATTAAGATTGTTTTTTTTTAAATTATGTTAAAATTTGAGAAAATAAATTTCTAATCCCCTGAAAATGCCCCGCCACCCATTCACGAACTTGACCCAGATTTTATGGCAAAGAATTTTTGTACCTAATTTCATATCGATAGCTTTAATGGTTCAAAAGATATCCCGCGCACACACAGACACATAGACAGACACGAAATTTTTTTTTCTAAAAACTTGGTTTTTATCGATAACTTTAATATTTCAAAAGATATCGTGCACACTCACACGCAAACACTCAATCAGACACGAGATTTTCTTTTCTAAAAATGTGTTTTTCATATTGTTTAGGCCACAAAACGTCAAGATATGTAAAAAAAAGTGTTTGAAAATTTAAACCGATTATTTAGCTTAGACGTGCTTTTATGAGAAAGCAATATGTGTAAATACATAACTTCAAAGCCTACAATACCAGAATTTGAGTCATATCGGTTGTTAAACACAATAATCCCCCATTATTGATCCGCTAGTTTGAATTTAAAAAATATATATAATTATATATATATATATATATATATATATATATATATATATATATAATATTTTTTTATTTTGAAATAATATAAAAATATGTGTAAATACATAACTTCAAAGCTCACAATATCCGAATTTGAGTCATATCGGTTATTAAACACAGTAATCCCGCATTATTGATTTTTTTAATTTTGACCAATGATTTATTCTTAGGGATGATAAATTAAATAAACAGAGATAATCCCCCATTTTTCATCCGCCATTTTGAATTTATTAATTTTGACAAATGATTTATTCTTAGGGATCTTAAGAACCCCCAATGCTCGATTTTCAAAAAAATCGTTTGATAAATTAGAAAATGCACAATTTTTCACCCTAAAAACGGTGCACCACTGGTTATTATACATTTTTTTATTTTGAAATTATATAAAAAAGTATTAGTTTGTTATTTTAATTATGTAACTTTTTAAAATTTGATGCACACACACACACACACACACGCACGCACGCACGCACACACACACACACACACACACACACACACACACACACACACACACACACACACACACACACACACACACACACACACACACACGACACACAGACACACAGACACACAGACACACAGACACACAGACACACAGACACACAGACACACAGACACACAGACACACAGACACACAGACACACGACACAGACACACAGACACACAGACACACAGACACACAGACACACAGACACACAGACACACAGACACACAGACACACAGACACACAGACACACAGACACACAGACACACAGACACACAGACACACAGACACACAGACACACAGACACACAGACACACAGACACACAGACACACAGACACACAGACACACAGACACACAGACACACAGACACACAGACACACAGACACACAGACACACAGACACACAGACACACAGACACACAGACACACAGACACACAGACACACAGACACACAGACACACAGACACACAGACACACAGACACACAGACACACAGACACACAGACACACAGACACACAGACACACAGACACACAGACACACAGACACACAGACACACAGACACACAGACACACAGACACACAGACACACAGACACACAGACACACAGACACACAGACACACAGACACACAGACACACAGACACACAGACACACAGACACACAGACACACAGACACACAGACACAAATACACAGACACACAGACACACAGACAGACACACAGACACACAGACACACAGACACACAGACACACAGACACACAGACACACAGACACACAGACACACAGACACACAGACACACACACACACACACACACACACACACACTCGCGCGCGCGCACGCAGAAAATTATATATCGTATGTATATTAATAATTTTTATATTTTGACCCCACGATTTGACCATGTTTCCGATGAGATACAAAGTCGGTACAAATGGTGTCGCTTATTACTTTTTGATCCTCTTTCAGAATCTGAAGTTAGATTTTCAATATTGCTTAACACAAAAGAGCTACATAGTATACATATCGCTTGCTTGGAATTATTGGGTTCTATGTTACAAAAACTATGATATTCTTATCATTACAGTATTCCTAGTTACTGTTGCGCTAATTTGTTAATACCAGAGTAACGGTTATTACGAAATAGTATTAATATTTTTGTTTGTTGGTTTTTATTTTAAACAAAAAAGGACTGTGAGTTATAAAAACGCATTTGTTTATGAAAATACATAGAACTTGGGATACATTTCAATGGAAAAAAATAGAAAACCTAAACTAAAAATGAATATTTTTCAACTAACAAATTGTTCTTAACATAAAAAAATTCTAAGCCAACGAAAAAATAACGATTAACTATGAATAAATATAATAAAAAAATAACTCTGATATAATTTCACATTTTAATGTTTCCTTCTTTTGAATTTCGATTTTTCTTTCGGTTTCGGTAAAATTGTATGGTAAAACTGCTGGTCAATTAGTGGCATCCATTTAATCATGAACTTCAATGCATTTATTTTACTTTGAGGCAGTGTTGTAGTTGAACTCAGTGTTTTTTGTAGCAGCATTTTCAAATTCGCTATGTCCATTTCCGTAAAGTTGGCTTGACCATGAGATGTTTGGAACTGTACAATGTGAGGTGTTAATTTAGAGAATTGAAGCACTGAAACTTTGGAAAATGGAATTTTCTCGTAATTAAGAACAGATGAAGGAGCTTGGAAATTCAGGAAATCCTTCAATTCCATTTGAATGAACGTGTACAGCTTTTTCAGATTTACTTTCAGAAGTGTCCTCATGAATGAGAGTGGACTGTAGTATTCCGTTTTTTCTAATACTCTCTCAATGGCACTGTGTATAGCATCAACTTCTTGCACACAGGAGTGATCTGGAACGGAGTATTTAAAAGTTATTGTTTGCAGTTGGTTTTTGTTCTCTGACAAAAATTTTGTGATGGCAAAAGATAGCATTGAGTTGCGATTTTGAGCTACACAACTGTCGCACCATAGTGTAATCTCATTTAAATGGGAATGATTTTCCAAAACCCTGAACATAATTTTTAAAAGAGCACGAGCCTGTAACATTAAACGCGGCTCCAAGTGTATAACATTAACAAGTATATAAACACTAAAACTGGGCCAACTTATAATATTAAAACAAAAGCGATGATGTAATGAATTGATTGTAATTGATCGAATAATTTTAATTAATAAAAAAATTACCAAATATCAATCGCTACTGCCGTCGGCTCATCGGTAAATTAAGATAAGGGAGGTTTCTAATTTAGAGTTTAATTAACATACCTGAAATACTGCCTGCTTCTCATAAGCTTAATTATTTTCACTTATCCTTAATTCAAAAAACAAATGTTATCTAAAAATTATGAAAAAATGATAAATTCTCGAGCGCCATGTTGTCTTTTTTCTTTATATATCTATATAGGAACAACAAAACCTAGTTAATGAATAATAATAAACAATTTATCAAAATGAAAATAAAATAAGTTATACATAAGTTTATTCAATATATGATTGAAAACGTAAAAAAATCAGAAGTCATAAACTATTCTAAATTATATAAAAAACATTACCTTTTAACGGTTCTGTACATACACTGTAACTGGTAACCATGAAGCAGAATGGTTCATTTGGTGAGGTCAATGTCTTGCTTATTTACCCTTAAAATATGGAATTTCCTTGAAGTTTAATTCGCCAAATTTATTTGTCAAAGTATGTAGAACTTGCGTTGTAAATGTAATTCAAGTAAAACTTGCCATTTAAATTAATAGAATAGTAAAATTACTGACTTATACGTGCCATTAAAAATATATTATGAAAATGCCATATAAAAGTATGCATTAAAAAATATGAGTAAAATAATTGCAAAGTAAGTGCAAAGTGAGTACCTAAACGGTCAGTACTTAAAAGGTGAGTACTTAAAAAAAGTACTTAAGAAAAAGTGCCTAAAAAAAGCAAAGGCTTTAGTTTTAAATAAAATGAATTGGAAAATAACTTACCATCAATGATGGCACAAAATATAAAAAATTAGGTAAAAATCATGATTAGTGCTGTAACATTCAGCATTAAGTGAATTAAAAAAAAAGCTTTCAGAATAACTCAAGTGTATTTCCCCCTAAAAGTCTTCACGCTTGCGCGGATACAATAATATAAATCCAATTTTTTAAGAAAGGGAACTAAGACTGTTTATGTAATATTACACCCAAAAGATTTGTTCTAGAAAATGCCAATTAAATTGCCATTCTCAATTCTACATATTAATAATTAAAAACTTTTCTAATATGACGCCAAATAAATGAACGATTCTTAAATTAATGTACTTTTTAATACAACCACAAAAAAAAGGTTGTTACACGCCATGTCACTTCCTTTGCGCCCCTGTAAATGCTCACTCCAAATTGAACAGTAAACTTGATTTGTGAGAGAGGTGTGTGCTGTTAGGTTTTATAGATAGTTTGCTCTTGTAAAAAAATTTGCTAACTTCTGCTTTCGGACAAGTCAATGTGTTTTGAAGATCAAAGCAAAGAACGGCCTTTTTTTGTCTTCTTTATCAATCTTGCTTTATGCACGACATAAATTCTGTTATGTGTTTTGTGTAATTATTTCGCGTTTCATCATCTACCTCTCTCTATTCCTCTCTCTGCAGCTTTTCTAATTTACAGACATCGCAGCAGTCCTTCTTCGGAGTTTGAAAGAAAATCTTAAACTCTGTATGCTTGTATTGAAATTGCTCCACTGGAACTTCTCCTTTTTCAGAATTTGAATTTAGTGTGATTTCCCTGGGAGGATCGCATACGAGTATTTCCCACTTTATTTTTTACAGAATCTACGCCATAAATAGTTTTTTGACTAATACTTAATGTTCCAAGAAAAAACTTTTACTCCCAATTTTCTTTGAATCTATATTAAAACAAAATTTTAAACTAAACTGTTTTCTTGAATTATTGTTACTTGTGCCATGTCGTTTTCCAAACACTTTTCTGTATTTTCCAGTAAGAATTTATCCCTCAAACACCCATTGCTGTTTTTTCACTGTGTATTTCAAAGATATAAAAATACCTACATATAGACCTTAAACGCATCGATTAATTATGTTCTATGCAATTTTTTGGTACGGCGCGTAATTAATAGCAAAAGATTCCTAAGGTGGAATTTAAGTGTTAGTTCAATTGTTTTCAATATCTGAATAACGATTAATTTTATAACAAAAATTATAGATATATTTATTAAAGAAAATTTAATTTTACATAACTTTTCTTTATAAAGTTTCTTAATATAACACAAGGTACATATAAAACTTAACTAAATATGAATGAAAATGGTTAAACTGTATTATTGATATCTTATAGAAGCGAGCTGTTTTGGAATTTTTTTTTAAGTCAATATGTATTTATGTCTATTAATCTCTATCTGACATGAAGTTTTAAACGTCATTCTGATATACATTATTGTTTTTGTTTCTACAATGTTGCATAGTTTTTTTTTTAAGTTAGCATCTACATGTCTATTAACTTCTGTCTGACATGACGTTTTAAACGTCTGTTTGACGTAGGTTATTGTTTTTGTTTTTACCATTTTGCTTATTTTCATAATGAACTTATTATAAAAGAGGTTGCATATTTATCCTAAAAAGTATTTTGTCATGTCATAAGTCAAGTTAAGTATGACAATATAAATAGCGTTTTTAATAAAAAATCTAAATCTCAGTGTACATCAGTAAAATATAAGTAGTAAAATGATAAGTCAAATTAAATATGACAATAGAGCTGAACGAGTAAAACTGGACGAAATTTTTAAAATGTGTAGGTACATAGCCTCAAAATAATAAATAAACCTTACCTGCTACTAGTATTACGCTTTCCGAAAGAATATAGGCCTTATTATCACTATCGTCTGCTCCAAAAGGATCTACCTCTTCTGACTCAAATTTCATCACTGGTTTAAAGCAAAGTTTTTGTTCAACATTCTTCCAAATTATTAATTTTGAAGACATGGCACATTTGAGGAGAAACAACATATTAAAATACTAATGATTTACGGGTACAGAAATGGGACGAGGACTCAAGGCAAAGCATGTAATGTATTCAACGGAATTTACCCAGATACTCCTGTATTTCAAAGAACACTCTCTCAACTACTAAAAAAATCCGAGAAACTGGTAGTGTTGAAGACGTGAAAAGAACTGGCAGACCAAAATTGGCAGCAAGTGAGGAAAAAGTTTTCACTGGGGAAAGTACCTAGCAGAAAATTTAGAAATTAGCCATACTTCCGTGCATAGAATTTAAAAAAAGAAAGAAAAAAATAATCCTTATAAGCGATAACAATTGAATTGAATAAAGATGATTTTGATAGACAGATAGATTTCTGTGAGCAAAGGTAAACGGCACATTAAATAGACATAATTGTCGGTATTGGGCGAAAATGAACCTACACTGGATGCAAGAAGCGAACACGCAATATTCGCATATCATAGGATCATTTTTTCTTGATGAAACCCTTATCGCTGATCGATATCTTCAACTGCTTTAAACTCATGTCATACTTGCGATCACCGCATTACTCCCGGTTTTTGCGAAAGGTGGATTGGCAGAAGAAGAACTATTGAGTGGTCTGCCAAGTCTCCAGTTTTGACGCCCTTAGATTTTTCCGTTGGGATTACGTAAATAATACTGTGTTCAAACAAAGATCACGTAATTTGGAGGACTTAGAGGTGCGAATAGCTGCCGAAATGGGCAGAGTACTTGTAGAGGTGTTACACAGAGCTACTATAATAGAATTTAAATACTGATCAGGTCGTTGCTTGGCACTCAACAGAGCTCAGTTGGAAAATTTGATTTAGTATTGCTGTTTTTTTTGTATTTAATCTACCTTTGTTATTTTTTAAATATTTAATTTTTTCCAAATTTTAGTGTTGTGAAATTAATTAATTCAGTTGGGATAGATTCATAATAAATATTTTTTCTCGCTTTGTTTTTCAAAAATTGTAAAATTTTATGACTGAATAGAGAAAAATATGCTTGTTTCAAAATGGGTGCCATTAAAAAAAAAACAAGTTGGTTGCCGTAGCACAAAAGAAGACACCAACAAACTAAAAAACTCAAAACATGTATGGTAATAAACCAAACAGTTTTTGTATTGAAAATTTTTTTGTAACTTTGCAAATTAAGAAGTAAATTCTATTATTTGATACTTTTGTTCCACCCTGTATGGTACCTTTAACAACTTTCCACTGATGTTAATATTCTGTTAAATTTGCTGTGGCTTTTTCACTGTTACCCTTTGATTTGAGGAAAAGGTGTAGTGGAATGTCATTTTCAGAACGTTTTATAATTTTTAATCAGTGGACATCTTGTTACTCATTACTGATATTAAATGTCATAATTTTTTTTAACCCTTGGTGATTTGTTGAATTTAGTAGAATTAATTTTAATTTATTAATTATAACATTGGTTGATTATAAGGCTGCTACATGTTTCATATAAAAAATCATTTGCACAAAGTGTATGATCTTTAAGGAGCGTGCAGTTAGAAACGTTTAACAGTAACTTATTTACGAGATTGTTGATTATAATAAACATACTTACCATGAATTAAAAATGTGGAAAATCTGAAATTGTAGTTATAGATAAACAAAATGTATGCCATTAGAATGTTTGGCTTAAGTAATTCTCATCTTAATTTGTTTTAGAAATATGATTAACTGCATTTTCTTTTCTGTTTAGGAGTCAACAAACAATTTACATTCCAACACGTTAAGTCATAGACATTCAGACGGTCATAAATTTTAATTTTCATCAGCTATTAAGGAGTTTGGATGACATAACAGTAAAGGTTTTGAGAACCATAAAGACTTCATATCTCTAGGTATTGAAATGATAAAACACGATGTGAGTAAACTATGTATTATTTATTACTATCAGATACATACTCTTTAAGAATATCCCCATTTTGAGACTATACCAACATACTGTGATTTATTAAGATTGATATAAAAATGATTATATAATTTTATTTTCTGTTGTGGTCTTTAAAATTAATGTTCATGTTAATTGCCAAAAGTAAGTGAAATTTTATTAACAGTTAATCATTTTTGTTGTTTATTAAATCAAATGTTTGTGCAATAATTGACTGAGAAATTAAATCTAATGGGTGTTATGATTAACTGTTGTTATATGAATACATCTAAATTATTTTTGTGGTTTATGTGTAGTTGATAAATTTTAGATTATTTTTGCATGAAGAAGGTATGTGTAAAATAAATAAATCTGCATAAAGTGTGAAAAGAAAATACTTTAGAATAAACAACTTTTTACTAGTAAGAACTATCAATGTAATATATTGCTTATACTATAATTTCACACAATTTCATTGTTTCGTTAGTAATGAAATTCAACATAATTATGAAGTTTAAACTGATTATAGGAATTGCGATAAATGGAGGTAATTTTATTTAATATTCTTTGAAGCAACTTCACTTTTTATATTTGTGCAATTGATATACTGTTGGAATAATTTAATTTATATATTTTCGAAAACCATTTGATTTAAACTACAGTATAATTTCTTTCATTAATACTCCAATTATCGCCTACACGGTAGTTTAAGACATGATTACAATTCTTTTCAAAGCCAAAATATATCAGATTTTAATGCTCTAGTGAATTTTTATGTGAACACAAATGTGGTTTATGGG
Organism: Vesta saturnalis; assembly: GCA_036346205.1. NCBI lineage: Eukaryota > Metazoa > Arthropoda > Insecta > Coleoptera > Lampyridae > Vesta > Vesta saturnalis. Next base: position 13,557,782 of record JARFJB010002231.1, on the reverse strand, counting down.
AAAGATAAAGAACGAAATATTTCATTTTTCAACCTTAACTACCAAATGTATAAACTTGTTTTATTTCAAAATAGGAGTAGTAGATGAAGTGTCGACAATATTAGGCTCATAGCAGTTTATTTTCTAAAATTACTGACTTATTTAAAAAAAAATCTTGATTAGCTTTTGTTGGTAATACTAATTAATAGAAATGTTGAATGGATTATGTCTGTAAGATATAAAATGTATTTGTCGTTGAAATATGTTAACTGTAGTTTTGAAAAGTGTTTATGAGATAAATATTTGCCAACTATAACTCATTATTAAACAAACTGTGTTATAATTTTTCACTTGCTTAACTCGAAAGTATAATTTATTCTTTTGATTTATATGTTGCGAAATGCTTTGAATTTGTAGTTTCTAGTCGACACTATGAAAAAATCTTTTTTCCCTGTAAGCTATATTTGGATACGAAATGTATATTTTTTAATATTGTATTTCGATTTACACATTTACAAAATTACGTACTTCCATATTTTTACTATAAAATTTACATATCCATAGTTATTTATAACATATCAATTATCAATTTTAAAATGTCTTATTCATAAATAAATTATACAAAAAGATGAGTATTTTTAGCAGAACTTTTAGAAGTGTATGTATAGTAGCTCAAATTTTTTAATACAGTTCATATTGCATGCTGATGCAATGATAGTTTATAATTTATATGAAATTTATTGTGAGGAATTAGTGCTCTAAGTTAGTCCTGTTATATTTTACGTTGTTAGATTGAAATAAAAAAGAGTACTTAATTTGATTTTTGTTTTCTTCTTCATACTGCCATCATAGCTTACTCATTACCAGCTACTTATCTTGGCATAAAATGGAAAGTTCGCGCATCGCCTGCCGCGCATGTGGCTCTACACGGATTGGCAGGCACAGCTTCAGTAGCATAAGAGAAGCGTGTTTAGCTAGACATACGTGCGATGTAGGTATAACTTATGCAAATGCGACTTGTGAGGAAGTAAATGACACAGCTATATTTTTCCTTTATAAGGCTTATAGGCACACAGATTTAGAGCAATTTGTCAGTCTCTATACGTCTACAGATTTTATTTCATTTATCACAACTCTAGAAATTCTGTCCCAAAAAAATTTCCATACAAAACGATTTATGCAAAAAACATTTTTAAAGACATTAATTTGTCTCACCCTTGTTCTCAATTTTAACTTTCTTATTTTTTGAATCTTTACGCAAGAATAAGAATTTATTATACATTAGTACGCAAACAGAAATTCTAAAGGACCTAATAAAAAACAAAAATTAATAATATGGAAGAATGGATAATTCGATATTAATTTGTTATATCTATTTTTGTCATTTTTAAATAAAGATTTACTTTGCATTAGATAGTTTTAATTATACCTTTGATCATTCTGTTTCCAAACACAAAGCTAAACGCGATTGAAAATGTATGAAGTCCTAAAATTTACGAAACGTCGATATGGGGATGTAATACCTAAATTCGTGGAAAACTACTGTTCTATGTCTAAAACCGCTTAACCCACATGTGGCCATTTTTCACTTTTTTTATGTGACATTAAATAATTTTTAATTCTCTATCTTTTGGTATAAGAACCATGTTTCTAGCATTAATATTTTCAGAGATATGAAAAAGATGTAAGCAGTTAAGTGGCGGTTTTTTCGTTAAGTCCTTCGCTAAAAAGCGGCCATTCAACACTACACTTAAAAGTAATTAAAGCACCATAACTTCTCAATTATGTATTTATTTAACAGAGCGTTACTTATCTAGAAAGACATCCTATCAAACATTGCTAGAAAGCAGTTACGATACTTTAACTGCCTTTAAGTCTTCTACGGTATTGAACGGTTAAACTACCTAGCTATAAAGCAGTTAATAGAAAAACTAGTAGCCTAGAAAGCAGTTATGCGACATTAACCACAATTAAGCTAAGTATCAGCATACAGAGTGTTTGAACAAAACTTAGTTAAAAGTTCAATCACTGCCGTTTAACTAAAACTTTGAAAAAATAATAGGAACGATCCAAAGTTAAAGAGCGGTTAAGCCGCAGTACAGCAGCCTGCATCCATGTGTCTAATTGTTCATCATCAAGTCCATCCATCGAAACGGAGGATATTATGCCAAGGTAAGTTGCTGATCGATAATAAGAATACTTTTCTATACTGTATTCGTTTCAAAGAGAGAATCAAACGTCAAAATTGTTACATACTTTACATATCTTTTCATACAAAACACCAATTTAAAAATGTGAAATTTTATTTCAACATGAATAAACATCGAAATTATCTAAAATGATTTGAAATTATTTATTTAAAACATGATTCTTATTTTTGAAATTACTTCTAAAAAAAGAGACAACTATTATTAAGATTGTTTACATTAAATCTCTCATTAAAACGAATGGCGTATAGTATAAAATTTGTCTTACCTTAAGTTGATATTTTATTAATGACGACCTCTGTAATCAAATACTTTATTTAAGTAACACTGTTATTATGTAGAATCAAAGCAATTTAGATGTGATACTATCGTAAAATATTTATTAATTTATATAACTAGCTTATTCTGTTACAGGCCAAATACTAGAGCATCCAGCCCGTAAAGGCCATTTGTGCCACGGCATAGCTCAGTGGTGTAGGCGGGGTTCTTACTTAATGTTGTAAAAAGGTACTCGTCACAACTACAAAAACCTCAAAATCGGGGGAAAAATCAAAAAGGCGCTACCTGTTAAATACATTTATAGCGGGAAAAACGTCATGGTTAGAACTTAGATTGGCCTAACAGGAAACCAAAACGTTTACTCAAAAATAAACTACTCTACTACAAAAAAATTCTTTTCCAAAAATCTTGCCGCGAAGTTCACCTAAATTCCAATGGAATTCTAAGCTTTAAATCTAAGCCGCACAATGCGTTAATAAAACCCAAAACTTCTTAAAATCTCGCCAAATCTCAACGCAAAAAGTATCATCTCAAATAACCAATAATAAATAAAAATAAGATAAAATTCTTCAATTTAAACCACAAAAATACATCATTACAACAAAGCTAAACGCGATTGAAAATGTATGAAGTCCTAAAATTTACGAAACGTCGATATGGGGATGTAATACCTAAATTCGTGGAAAACTACTGTTCATTTTCAAACAACAAACTTCTTACCTTTTGGCAAATCAGGCCAATCAGTGTTGTCTACAATCGGTAGATCGATACCTATAAAAAGTACTCCAAAAATATGTTGCGACTATTCGCAAAGCCCTCGTATGCAAAAACAAACATCTGTTCGGTCAACGACCGATGTACTTCATAATTACGTTACTTTATAGTCTAAAACTTCTTTTAAAGTGTTTTATTGCCAAATCAAAAAAACTAAGGCTCAATTCGAGAAATTCTCATTAATCATTACGTTAAAGCTTACTGATACTTCAAAAGATTACTTAAAAAACTTGTATAACTTGAATAAAATTTGATTACAAACTAAATAAACGATAAATGGAGGTTGTCGCTGTAAAATTATTTAATTCGATACTTCTCATAAAATACTTCATTTCTACAAATCTTCAAAAATATCAATTTATTACTTTACGTCGGCAAAATTGTAGGCTCAGAGGACGAAGTCACAAAAAATTATCTCTTAATAAAACAGTTATAAACATTAACTATGGTCATATACAAGGGCATTTACATATTAAATTTTAGTAGTTACATAAAAGAAAACATTAAATTTTGCAATTCAAAACAAGAAACTAAAAAATAATGATCAAATTCGGTCAGCGCTTGCAAGGCCATTTAATCAATATAACGGAAATAATAAAGATATCGGTAACATAAATTTTGATATAATTGCATGAAATAAGCTTTCAATGAACAACATTACACAGATAAAAAATTCAAGATCTTAACAAATAAATCGTGTAAATGAATACGCTTGTTTCTAAATTGCCTGTAGGGCGTTTCTACAATAATTTACACGAAAGCGTTTGGAAACCTTTAAGGCTTTAATATTTTGTCCTAGGCTGACAACTTATAACCAAACGTTCGTCCCGTTACAAAAAATAACAAAATAGTCAAAACCTCTTGCAGTTATTTGGCATGATGGTATAGGTAGGCGTAAACAGAAAGATACAATGAGCGCTTTTTACTACTTTTTCTTAAAATATAGAGATGTCGAAACTGTAAATTTATGGCTTGACAATTGTGCAGCGCAAAATAAAAATTGATTGCAATTTTCAATGTTAGTTGACATTATAAATAGTGACTTGATTGCTACAAGAAACATTAACTTTTATTACTTTGAGCAGGTCCGCACGTTCATGAGCTGTGATATGCCAAATACTCATAAGAGCATTAGCCCGTAAAGGCAACTCCAAAGGATCAAAAAACATCAAAATCGGATAAAAAGGTCAAAAAGGCGCCACCTTTTAGATACATTTATAGCGGGAAAACGTAATAAAGTAGATCTTACAATGGCCTAACAGAAAACCATTATGTTCACTTAAAATAAACCCTCACCCCTACTAAAATTCTACTCCAAAAATACTTACGCAAAGTTTAACCAAACCTCAATAAAATCTTAAGCTTCATATAAAAGCTGCAAAATGCGATAATAAAACCAAAACTCATTAAATATTTCGATAAACTTAGCGCTAAAATTATTGTCTCAAATATCCAAAATACTGATCAATACGGTAATTGATTATTTAATTTAAAACAGAAACTACGTCACAACAAAACTAAACGCGATCGAAAATTTATAGAATCCTAAGATTTACTAACCGTCTATATCGGGATGTAATTCCTAAATTCGAAAATACACAGCCACACCATAATAAATAAAACAAATTGGCTTACCTATTTGGCAAACTCAGCCACTACGCCGTTCACAATCTGTATGTTGATTTCTATAAAAATTACTTAAAAAAAATTGTGACTACTCGCAAAACAATCACTGGCATGCATATAAGCTAGATGTTCGGTCAACGACTTGTCTACTTTATCATTACGCTACGGTATATCTATTAAAACTTATCTTCAAGTAAAATTGTATCAACCAGTTGTGAATGACAAATTCTCTCAAATTGTTACGTTAAGGCTTGAATTAAATAAAGCAACAGATGAAAATGGTCATCGTAAAGTTATGTAAATCTACTATTTAGGTAAAACCAGTAAATCACTCAATAACTGAATGCTATCCTAAACATGTAAACTTTTAAATGTGAACGTTCAGATTACAAGATGTGTACACTTAATAAACACTATACATATACTGAAATCAAATAAATATAAAATAAACAATTGTTATTTTGTCTGAAACACATTGAACTAAATTTTGTATCGTAAAAGTTCTAATAATACTGATGTAAATTGTGTCTTGCAAGCTCAGACAACCCAAATTTATCTACATTAAACTTTTAAATAAATAATACCAAAAATAACAGTAACAGTAATAATTTCGTTGAACACATACATTTGACAATCGATAATATGTAATTTTAGCTATCGAAATAAAACGCAGATAAACGCCATATAACATACGAATTATATATTGAATCGGTATCTAAACGTTACTTAAATAAACAAGCAAAAGGCATATTCATTCGTCTAAATGAGTACAAACAAACATTTCATTAAAATCACCAACACATTCAGAAAAATATAGTTACCTCACAATGCATCAAAATAATCAAACGAGCAGCACGACGATGAAACGTTTGATATTTAGTCGACGAAACCAATGACCCCTTTAATTGGTCTTTACGCAAACTTCATTAACGGCAAATTTTAAACCAAAAACCATACTCATACTATACGATCACTTCTACATCTGGTTGACGATTATATATATATATATATATATATAATTTAGTTAACACTTATTAAAGAGTTACGATATACAGCAAATCTTTCTTTATCATAGCCAGCTCTGTACTCGAAACAAACATCCGGAATCTCTTTACAAATGATCCGCCAGAATGGCGATATTCATCTAAAAGAAATAAGGTTCGCACTAGTAGTAAACACGTAATCACATTATTTTAACTCTAAACTGAACGGGATACGATACTATATTATTTTAACGCGATGGGTGAGTTTAATAACTGTCCCTCTTGAAGGGTTAACAGGGAATCTACCACAATGAAAGCTCTTTCACCACGGTACAGACGTAACAAGATTCCACCTGCCTCCAACACACACATTTCGAGTACGCAGCCGGGCCGTGATAACGGGAGTGTACCGCTCTAGCCCAAGACTACCTTATGCTACATTCATTTTCTCGTCACATTGGATTTTATTCCCCTACTTCTTAGCCATTAGAAGCCATTAAAAGGATTACTTAAATTTTCCTAATACGCGCCAAAACGAATAAAACTCGAGAGCCGTCGGAAAAATTGCAGCACCAAAAAAAACTTCGTAACCAGCAGGAGTTATCGATGTAACCGATATCCTGTAAATTAAAGTTTTCGTAAAGACGCTAGACCTTAATGCTTCGTACCTAAAAGGTAAACTCTTTGTTTAAGACCAAAAACCTTATCGAAATCCTCCGCCAATTTGTCGCCCAAAAAGTCTTAATAAACCACGAAATATGTTTGTCTGCACTATATTTGAATACAAAGTAACAATTTTAATATGAACTGTAATTTTTCACTGACGCAACTTTAACGACTTTACTTATTATGATTGACAAAATTTATGCAATAAAAATAACTATTATTTACAAAGTAACTACTTTATTCTCAACCAAATTAGTAAAAGGGATTCCACTAACTATCGGTACCAATACGTAAATCACATCTTCATTTTATACTTGCTAAACGTGATAAACAAACCAAAACTTATATTTTGTTTTCAGAATTACTATTCCAAATCCGTTCACCATTTGTAAAAATTTCGAATACCTTCCAAATACGCAAAAGACAAAATAAAAAAACGTTACAATCGAAAAGCTTCCAAGAATGTATGCGTTATCAAATTCAACTGCATAAACTTATACTACATTTCAGATGTACGGTACTACAGAATAATTTATAATTTCGGAATTAACGGCTAATATTAGATAAAATCACAACCACGTAACGTAGTCCCACCACTAGGTGGACTGGCTGTCAAAAAAAAAACAAAAAATGAACGATTTTGAAGAGACTGTGACTTCGGCAAATAATGGTAAAGTTAATGTTAAATCAATGCAACCTACAGACTTCATAAATCTTGCGAATAATGTGTCAGAATGCCGAATACAAAATTCTAATCCCAAAGCGTATCTTAAAAACATGACTCAAGTAAGTTTGAAGCAAGCGAGCCTTGACCTTGTCTATAAAAACAGCTTTGATGAAGATTTTATATGTTTAAAATTTTTTAATGACAAATACATGAAAAATCCCCTATGTACCTTTACACTTCCAAAAGGAATAGGCACGGAGAGAAAGTTAAATATTATATCAAAATTGCCTTCCAAAATACCGAAACACAAAATGTTATTCTGGAAGAATTTACCCATCCCTGACGAAGCACAACATAGGGGAATCCCTAGGAATTAATTGATTAGGCCTAAATATTTTAGCATTAAGTATAACTTTTTTGTTAATTGTTTTAATTCAAATTAAAAATTAGCAGCAACTTGGGTAGTGTTTTAAGCATGGGAAAAAATATTTTAACCAAAAAAGTCGTTTGCTGGCACGTAAAGTCAAAAATGTCTAGTATTTGATCAATATTAAAAAAAGCATTAAAAATTCTTTTACTACTTTTACCCATTTACCAAAAAACAATATAATATCCTCTCGAACAATACGCCACACCGTATAAAAAACAAAACAATAAACTCTAACTAGAGAAGATACAAGGCATAAAAGAAATACATAAAATGCTCACATTATTTCTTTAGAAAACCTGCACATAATTCTGTAGCCAGGCCCACTGATTTTGGGTTGTTCTAACTTACAAATAAATTTTCGATAATTTTAAATGTCGTCTTATCTCCTTCAATCGGGGAAATTGCTTGCACCTCCAGTTCATTGATTTCAATAATGTTTTGCACAGAGCAAACATACTTACGTACAATCTTTCCCTGGAAAGCTAACCAAGTAAAAATCTTCCTTAGCGGCGCCTCTAATCGTATTTGTTCCAGCTCAATGTCTCATTTTCACTATAGTTTGAAAATCAACAGAAACATCGTCTTGTTTTGCCAGCTTTTTATTCTTTTCATATTTTTTTGTTTCTCTTTTTCTTTTATTTGCAACATTTTTAAGGTTTTGTTCTATCTTTTTTTCTTTTAATAGAGCTTTTTCCCGTTTTTCTGTTTCTTTTTCCATTTTAAGCCTTTTTTTTTCTTCGTGAAATTGAAGCCACCGTAAGGATGTTGTGGCGTAAGGGAGTTTCGATTTTTCTGGCGGTAGAACTTCTTTGCTTGGAGGATTCCTTTGACCAGAGAATGTGATCTAGAAAGGATGCATTGATAGAACGTTGGTTCGGACATTTTAGATTAGCTGTATAAACTTGCTATGTGGTTGACTCTTGAGGAGAATAATTTTTAGAGTTATGGCCTAATGTTTTAGTTAAGCGTTGCACTTTTCATTGATTTTCTCTATTGGTGTTTTTTTAATATTGTTAAACAAGTTTTCATTCTCTGTATCAGGCTTCTGTGTATCAATGTATAGCTGTACAAAAATATCTTCATTTTCCTGATTTTCTTTAGGTGATGTTTTTTGAACAACTCAATTTTCTTCAGTGTTATCAAGATCGTTGTGTAAAGATTACTTTTTTTTCCTTTTTACCCCGCTAACAGAAACAGTAATTAAGTCCGTCCATTAACTAAGTACTCACCGTTAAATACTGATAAGATTGAAATTAAGTGCTACAAATAATTACACCGTTAATATAAAAGCATAAGTTCTCTTTTTGATATCCCGAAATTAAAACTTGATAAATAATAGTTTAGTCTGTATTATAACGCATCTTTTAAATGGAAAATTACGCTAAAAACTTTTATATTAATATTAGTTAGAGATAAGTAAACTGAAGTATTCAAAAAAGAATTTAAAACCCGATAAATGTAATTAAGAGTCGTAAATTAATAACACAATTAATAATTAACACCGTTCTTATAAATTAATTGATTTCGTGGAAAATTGCATTGTTAAATAACATTTTCGATATAGATTATTAAAGTTAAACCTGCAATAATTTGTATCATATGAACGAGGTAAATAACTATAATAGGAACTATAATCTCGTTCCCATTGTGTAAGAAACTATTTTTAATAATGCATTCCAGCCGTTAACATATGCGCAAGAACCAATCGACTTCTGCAAATTTTGAGTTATAAGTAGACAAAAGTGTCCGTGGTTATCATTCTGTAGAATAAGTATGTTTTGTTAGTAGAAACCGGTAAAATTGTATATCATTCGCTCCGTCCTTTCACAAATAATTTGAGCATGACGAAATAAGTATTGGTTCATAAATTGATTTAATATTAATTAAAACAACGTGTTACGCTGCTGCCTCATCGCGGGAAACCTGGAATTTCCAGCTGCTCCTCTTTTAATATTTCGTATTCTATATAAGCAAGTACCACGGCCGAATTTTTATCTTTCGCTCTCACTGCTTTAAGCTTTTAAGTGCACAGACGAAAATTTAATTTTTTTAATGAGTATGAGGTAAAGAGTAGTTAAACTTGATTAATATAATTAAAGTTAATAAATACTCGTTCTGCAATCAAGTCTGAAAACTAGTAAATTTGTTTTGATATAAGTAGTAAAATTTGCTTTACTACTGATCACCGCTTCTATTTAGACCGTAATCATTGAAATTTAAATAAATTAATAGAGGTCGTATTTATTAAGAATCATTCATTTTCCATCCATCATTGGTGAAGGATTTTGTTGGTCATGGGGACCTGTGACCTTTGTCAACTTCCGTATCCGCCGTCCGCCCGCCTTAATTTTGTTTTAGATATTCTACCGCAGGATAAGGCTCTGAATTTTATCCTCTACTGAGAGACCTGGAGCAGCCGTTTGGAAACCTAACACATCGGAATTCAATATTCTTGATGGATATTTTAAAATGTCTTCGGCAAAACAGTATTTGACCACCGTGTCAAATACTGGAAACAGTTAAAATTAACAAATTTCATGAAACTATATGTAATGGTTATAGAATATGTAAACCAGCCTTTAGTTACTTTTATGTTGTTTCCTAAAGTTGGCAAGTAAGAACAGAGGGGGACGCAAAATGACACTTGACTTGGCGGCTTTAAGAGAACAATAAGAACCGTAATAAAATCATTTATTTAATTAAATGAGTAGTTTGTATCATTACACTATACTCTATCTTTATTTAACTACTAATCTATTGCTTATGAAAAAATGAGAAAACAATAACAGTAATTGACCAGGGCGAACAATTACTTGGGATCTTATTGTATATTCCATGCCAGTAATTGACCACTTCTTTTTTTCTACAAAAATGTGAGCTGTGAATTACAAAAAGTCTTGTGTTCCATTGCTTAGTTACCACCAACCTTAAAATAATTACATATTATTCGCTGGAATTCCAGATGACTACAGATTTAATAATACATGTGTACTCACCTTGCTTATTATATAAACAGGATTTTAGCGCTTTACAAGGCACACTAGAGCTGCATCAGCTGTCAAACATGTGATCGCGTAAAAGGCGGGATTTAGTTCGCCTCATCTATTAGGCGAGGGACAGTTTTTCTATTACTGATTTTTAAACAGTATTTGGTCAATTATTGGCCGCTGGTCAATTACTGGCTCATTCACCCTAGGTGTATGTATGAAGCTTTTATATTGATTTATTTTAAATTTATAATGACAGAGGAAAAATTCAACGTTTGTTTGTTTATGTAAAATTTATAGTGCGCTTTTATATTACTGAGATCAGGAGTATGAGTTGTGATTTGTGCACTGTCTTTTTTATTTCATTCGTTTATGTGAATGTTTGCGTTTTAATATTTAAGAATTTTTTTATGCATTTATCTCACTCTTACTTGTCAAGAGAGAAAGAGAGAATGTTTTATGAAAATTTCGGTTTAATTGCTTTAAAGGCTATTATCTGTAAAGCAAGTATTAAGTTACAGTCTTTCTGATGAAGCGAGAAGTGTTGAATTTTGGGTGCCACAAGTTGATTATCGTTTTCAGTGTTCCTTGTTTGATGCATGAGTTAAAATAAAAGACGAAGTGTGAATTATCAGATTGTGTGAGTTCGTTTGTATGCATTTTTGTTATATATAAACCAAGAGGAGAAATTCGTTATTCGTAATTAGTCAGTCGTAGTATAGATTTTGAGAGTCGAAATTCAGATTTTGAGATTTGAGATGTCGAAAGTAAAAGATGTGTAGAGACGAAGTGTGAATGTGTGAGTTGTTTGTATGCATGTTTTTTTATATAAGCGGGAAGAGGAGAAATTCGTTATTCGTAATTAGTCAGTCGTAGTATAGATTTTGAGAATCGAAGTTCTGATTTTGGGAGTTGAGATGTCGAAAGCAAAAGACATGTAGTTGAGAGGGGTGCAGGCCTAAGGGCCGAGGTTAGTGGTGTAGTGGAAAATGAGTGTAGTGTGTGTAATGTATTGGATACGGGAAGGGGTGTCGACACAGTAATCTGTCACGACTTTGTTTAAAGCGATTCGCAATTGCGTGTTTTTTAGTTATTTACGATGCAACAACCCGTTATTACTGTAGAGCATGAAGAACCTAGTGTATTTTGTACAAGGTGGAGTTTACGGTCCTTCATTTTTGGTTCAGCCTTTTTTTATCTTTATGTATCCTTAACAGTTGCGAATTGAGTGGATATGCCTCTGCGAACCGCTATTTTGTTTAAAAAGGTAATTGAACTATGTAATTTTGTCGAATTTTGAGTGAACAGTTCGCAATTTAAAAATTGAAAGTCCGGTGGCGCTTTGAGACATTTTATTACTGATTGACTTTGTTGATTGTTAATGAGTGCCCTTTTTGTAGATTGAGTAAGAACCGCGACCCTACCCCTAAGCTATGTCGGTAGCATACACTTTGTCTTTATAGGCTGGTGTTCTAATAAAAAGCTTAAAAATAGTTAATCACTTTCTTGATACTATATTATAAGTCATGAAATGCAAAATATGTGATTAATGACAATTGGGGGTTTTGCACCATTGTTTTATTGCCTTTAAACATGTGTTTGTATCCTTTAAAATCTACGAGAAAAGTGATAAAGGTATGGGACATTTTTGAAAATGGATTAAGACAGATCCCGAATTCGGAACCAAACAAACTCTCGATTGATATTAACACATTTTATTGAGTGCAGAAGCTACACGATGGAGCAACAAGTTAAATCGATTTGTTAAACATCCACATAGCTAACAACTTTTCACTGTAAGTGGTGGATTTATTATCAAAATGCGATTCTGTTATGCGAAAACATGTATGGCCTAACCTGTAAGGAGAAATCAGGGATTAAAAAACGAACTTTAAACATGAATCCCTATCGTAGTACACTAATATGCTCTTAAGGAAACACAAAGTTGCCTGGTAGTGCATATTCAAACTGCGAACTTAATTTCACGGCTTAACAAGCTATAGCATAATAACAAACTATAACTGCATAATGCGGTGTTGTACCATCTTGGTGAAACCAAATATTTTCCGCTGCAATATTCTAGGAATAATGTTATTCTGAGCAACTGGAGATATTTATTAGCATTGAGATTGCCCACAACGAAAAAAGGTCCAATAATACGTTCCCCTATTATTCCACACCATACGTTGACTTTTTCTGGAAGCTGGGTATGTAAAGTCTCCATCCAATGCGAATTTTCATCGGAATAATACCTACAATTATGTCGATTGACACAACCATTTGTGATGAAAGTACATTCATCAGAAAATAAAATGTAATTTAAAAAATTGTCATTTCTATCAAGTGGTTCCATCATTTCTTCACAAAATTGAATACGACTGTCAAAATCATCTGCTAACAATTCTTGTACTAATACTATTTTGCAGGGATGATACTTACGTGTTCGTAATATTTTTTGAATCGAAAATCTCGACATACTGTGATCTAAAGCAAGTTGTTGCGCAGAAGTTTTAGGTTGCTGAATTACATCAATAGTACTGATAAAGAATTTTCATCGTTTGTCACAGTTTGATCGACCTGGTATTACACGATTTTTGACACTTCCTATATGTCTGAGTGGTTGTAAAGTTTTGGTGACAGTTGATTTACTAATGGGATTACGATTATGATTTACTTCATTGGACAAATTGGTTACCTCATCGTGCGTACGTTTTCTTTCTCCATACCCAATCATATGTTTGAATTCTTTCGTTTTCGGTCAATAGATGGTTTCCATTAAAGTTTGACATTTAAATGAGAGAGACAAAGGTTCTACCCTAGTTGTGTCTCAATTTAGCAGGATGGTCACACAAACGTAAAATATCACCGTATATTGGCAATCCGCTTTTATTGTTCTGACCTAACCTTTTTTTATTCACGCTCTGTTACCCTTGTTTTTCGTACCTTATCCTTACAGGAAACAATCTTTTTCAAGACTCAATTGTTTACAACCCTTAGTGTATAAGTGAGTAGGACGTGATCAATCTCAAGTGTACTGTAGTGGTATGACAAAAATCCCTAGTTGTTAATATTGTTGTGTTTTGCAGTTGGTTGCTTTGGATTTTTAGTGTGGTTTTAGTCGTTTTAGTTTATGTCAGTTTATGTCATATTATACCTTCGTTTTTAAATAGCCAAAATTATCGTACGTGGTCTGGAGAAAATCCACATGTATTTCGAGAAACTACCTTACACCCTATCAAGGTCGGTGTCTGGATATCAATGTCGCGACAACGAATATTTGGACCAGTATTTTTCGATGGCATAATTACTGCGGCAAGATACAGGGAAATACTTTTAGAACCATTTATTAATAATTTGGATCATCGTGAATTACGAAACGGGTATTTCCAGCATGACTCCGCTACCTCGCATACTGCACAGGCTACAATTAATTATTTACGAGACTTCTTTGAAGATAGAATCATTAGTGTAAACCGGTGGCCACCGAATTCACCAGACTTGACACCGTTAGACTTTTTTCTTTTTAGTTATTTAAAATACAAAGTGTTCAGCAGAAGATTGCATACTCTTCAAGAATTGCGAGATGCTATAACTCACAAAGTTCATAATATTGGTGCCGAAATATTACAAAATGTATTTGCCAATATGCAACGTAGGGTGAACTCATGTTTACAATTTAATGGCGGTCATTTTGAACATATGCTGTAAAGCAAAGTGTAATAACTAATGTGTACCTAAGGAGTTAAAAAAAAATTTGTAAAAGACATTGTCATTCCATAAACATGTACTGTAAATTTTATTTAATAATAATGAAATTATAACATTTAAATACTTAAGATTCATTATTTTGTAATGATTTAATCCAATCATTAAATAATATTTTATTTATTTTGTTGTATTTTATAGGGATGCCGTCTAATCAAATACAAAATAGTCATTATTTAAATTAAGATAATATTTTATAATATGTGTAAGTTAATGACCTTTGTACAGATTTGAAACTGATTGTAGTTTTTACTCGAACGCTAGAGCAATACAGCTTCTTACCAACTTATCAATGGTACCAACCTAAATATTTTGATCACGTGGTATACACTAGAGATTGATCACTCTGTATTTAGATAACTGATTTACTTGTCATTACTTACTAGGTGCGTTACTTAGTGGACCAATCTTAGACTAGGTAATATAGTGGACGTATAATGCAGCGTATGCATCTGTTACCATTTGGGACCAATGCCACGGTGTCAGTGGCGTAGCGTAGAGGATACGTTAACCATAAAATTAAGTTGTTCTCAAGTTTAGGAATTAATAAAACACCCATATAGAAAAACAGTTTTATTGTGATTACAAAAAACGTTTTACTGACCTTTAAATAGGATTAATTTCGTTAATTTGCTTCGTACAGAATCCTCCTGTCGAGACTTATTTTTTACAATGAAATGAATTCTTATATTTACATAATTTGTGCATATAGCTTTTATTAAAAAGTAAATATGGTTGATTTCATTTTCCAACACATGCTTTTCTAAACATTTAAAAATATTAGTACCTAAAAAGCTAGAAACTATTTTATTCATAAGCATGGGAACAAAATTTTGTTTATTTAAATTACATTCATTGATTCTCAAAAAATGTTCGGATTTCAAACAAATATTAATAACGTCATCTGAAGGGCATGTAAGGCTGCCATGACTCTTAAATTCAATTAAAGAATAATAAAATATCAATAACCACTTTGCATAAAAATTCCTATTTGTTATTTTAATCTTAGCCGTACGCCACTGGTGACAGTGAAAATAAGCATGAGCGCTAATTTAATCATTATGTTTATGCCTAATAAGATTTCAAACCAAAATATTATAATCGGCTTCGTATATCTCTATTAATACTTATATTCCTCAAATATAATTGTATAAAATATAATTTTCTAGATATCCGAGATAAAAAATATTTGTGAAAGAATGCAAATTTTTATTCTCCTGTGAAAGGAAATTTCAGGATCCTTTGAACTGCTGTGGCTTTTACAACCATAAGCTGCACATCCAACCATTACTTACAACACAATTTTAAATGGAAAAGTCTTAAGAACCACAAAAAATCACAAGAAAACTACACCGTACCGTTGACTGAACGAATGGTAAAGACTCGCCGAACCCATGTTAAAAATCGTAGACACTGCTGGATCCGAGATATGGGAGTCGACACCGTATATTTGGATCCGAGATTTCAGTTCATTGTTGGCAGTTGTAGTGTTAAAGTCGTATATTCGTGTATATTTGTGCCGATAAAATGAATACTACCGCGAACCATATTTGTGTGTACAACAACTGTTTTAAAAGTAATAGAGTTTATAAAAACATTAGTTTCTTTAAATTTCCTTTAAAAAACTGTGAAATAGTTGAGCAGTGGAAAAAAAATTGTGGAAATATCAAAATAGCGCTTATGGACGTTAATGACCTTAAAATAAACTAATTTGTGAAAACACTTTAATCCGGATGATATTATTAAAAACAATAAACGAAAGTTGTTAAGAAAAAATGCAGTCCCTAATATATTTACAAAAAAACGTGAAAACGATGACATTGTTAAAGCGTCGAGCAGCGGCGTCCCTCAACCGATTAAAACATACGTAAGGAAACGCTCTCTTTGTAGTACAGATGACGAAGATTTAACAAACGATTTAAATAAATTACGTTTACTTAAACATCTACCAAGAGTTACAATTACTAATTCCAGCACGGATAGTTCACCTTCAAAATTAAGTGATCGAATTTTAGAAATGGAATCTCCTACAGAAGCATTATTTAAAAGAAAGTGTAAAATATTGTCAAGTAAGTTACACCAACAGAGAAAAAAATACAAAGCCAAATTCATAACGATAGATTACAGAAAAGAATTGTTTCAGTGTAGGTGCGGTTCTTAATACTTTATTAATAGGTAAAAGCTCATATTTAAGAGTATTGTAAATATGCAGTTATTTCATAAGAAAGGCACCAAGTGGACAAACGCCGAAAAACAATTAAGTCTCTCTTTACACTACAAATCTCCATCAGCTTATAAATTTATGTTGTATAATCTTAAACTGATATTACCAGCAATTAGAACAATTCAATCTTGGTTAAAAGTTATCAATTTAAGAACCGGATGTAACAACAGTTTAACCAAAAAGCTTTACTTAAAAGCAAAAACTATGGAGGACGGAGAGAAAATGTGTGTGGTGCTTTTTGATGAGATTTCGTTGAAACGACAATTGGAGTTCAACAAATCTGAAGATTTTGTCGAAGGCTACCATGATTTGGCATCTTTGGGTAGAAATAGTAAATTAGCAAATACTGCGTTAGTGTTTTATATTCGTGGGCTGCTGCATAATTGGAGAGTTCAGTCAACGACCGTACCAAATCCTTTGTTTTCCACCAAAACAATGGCGTCTAACCGATTTTGGTAACAGAATGTTAACCTTTGCGAAATGCGACGAACGGCATCCCCTCTCTTTCCTAATCTAAGGGACCAATCATCTATATCCTATATCATTGTAGCCAGAGGACGTTCCAGGTGCTCTTTTACGCCAGGTGCAAATATTGAGGATCACTCTAACTTCGAATTGCAAAGATGGTTAGAATGTCGAGCATTAAAGAAAACTGGAAGTAAGGTCGAATTAGTGCAACGGTTAGTAAAAGTAGTATTCATATGTGAAATTAAATTTTGTTTGTTTATAGTGTTATTAATTGTATAGAAGCAGTACGAGATCACGATATTTCATTAGCCATTGATGGAGGCAAATGGTACGACATCTCGTTGTAATTGCATCTACGTCAACTACTGCAATTGAGGAGCTAGTTTTATGGGCACGTTTTCTATCCCGTGATATTCCTCAATATTTCAACAAGCAGTGACCACCTACATGATGTGTTTGATAGCAGTGATAGGAAATCATATTATTTAAAAGCCAGGTGTTTTGCATCTTTTAATAAAAAAAATCATATTCTGTGATGGTAAAGTTAAATCAACTATCAGTAGTTGTTATCAGTGGTACCTGTGAATGTAAGCAATCAGTGTTGGGTAAATGCAGCCACCTAAGTGCTCTCTTGCTATTCTTAGAAAAGTTTATTAAGGAATACGGTTGTGGTAGAACTCCATGCACTAGCAAGCTAAGACAGTGGGGTTTAGGTGCTAAACTTAAAAAACCAGGACCTATAGCTGCAAAAAAGTATGAAAAAATGAGGTTCGAACCAATACGGAGAGCATCATTTGATCCTAGAGTACATTAGAAATGTGAATTTAAATAATTTTATTTGTGACCTGCAGAAAGAAAATCAAGAATCAATGTTTGAAACTTTATTCAAATTACAATACAATGACTTTAAAATGGAACAGTACAGTATAAACATTCTTATTGAACAAGTGTTAATCTTTAATAAAAAAAACATGTATGAATTGATGGCAAAACATAAGAATAATGTATTTGCTATTAAAGGTGCTAAAATTCAACATTCCATTGGTTGGTATACTTGGCGAAGTTATTTTATTACATCTTCTAATACGAAGACTGCTGCCTTACTGATGACTTCTTCAGCAAAAAGCAATTACTTAAAAAGGAATCTGTGGCAGCTAACACCAAAATTATCTTTACCAGCAATTTGGCATGGTCAAGTAAATGAAGTGAAAGCAAGAGACAAATACATAGCTGATTATATTCAACCAAATGAACAGTTTTTACAAGTTGGTCTATATGTCAATAAGAATTACCCAATTAATTAGCTTGTAGTGCTGATGGGGTTTTAAAAACTAATGGCATAATCGTAAGGGTAATTGAAATCAAATGTCCAAAAGTGCTGTAAGGAAAAAATCCATGTGATTTTGATGGTATTTTATCATCAAAACAAAAAAGTACATTTTTTGCTTATAAAGAAAATAATAGTGTTTTTAAAAGCTAACCATCCATAATTACCAGGTTGCTACTACAGAGTAGGTTTGCTAGTTTTTAAAGTAAAATTATGTGATGTAGAGAAGTCCATTATTAACAATTTAACTTAAAAAAATGTATTATAACAGGTTTGTTCCAGAATTATTTTTAATGAAAATACCGAGAAATCTACCATTATTTGAATTGGAATACTTTCAGTAACATATTTATATTTTAGTTTAAGTTAAACTTGATAATACAAATATGGCGTTTTCATTATAATTACCTATCAATCTACATATGGCATTAGTAGATTTATTATTGAAGCTATTAATTTGATTACTAATATGCACAACACTTCACAGAATTAGTTATACATGAAAAATGTTAAGAACCCTATTTTCATTTATTTAATATGTTGTTGGGTGAAAGTTACAATATAAATGATAGATAGATCTTTATTCAGACGAAAATAAATAGTAATTACTACAATTTGCAATTGTTTTTATTGAATTATATGTATTTTAAGTTAAAACAGGTTTTCCAAAGTTTACCAAAAAACATATGATACTAAAAATGTTTGACATAGGTAACATCGAGATTTGTATTGGTTTTGCCAAAATTTGGTAACATATCCTAATTGAGTGCTCTACAGTAATACGACACTGCAATTTTTTTAGTCAATGTCTCTTCCTCTGCTGTTAAACGTGTTCTTCCAGCCAAAAAAGGCGCTATAATTAATGTGTATTTATTTTTATCACACACGTCTTGAATGATAAAACCTTAATCTGCCATTATCACATCACCTTCTTCCAAAAATACAGAAATATCTGAAGCTTTAAACAATTCGATGTCAGAAATGGACCCCTCATAACCTTCGCTGTTATACACAACTGCGCCTCTTGATGACACTCCTACCAAAAATTTTACCGTATTGTAGTGCTTATAATTTACGTGTGTATTCCCTTGTTGGAAGTTTTTTGACATTTGAACTCGGAGTTCGGTATTATCAAGTATTGTGGTAACTTTGTCATTTAATAAACGAAAACAAGCTGGCATATGTCTCATCTCAGTAGCATGAGCACCTTTTACTAAGTCATTACGAAGACAACATTGTAAATATACAAATTGCACCCATGTATAAAACATCACCGACACATGAGTCACACTAATGTTGTAAAATATAGAGAATTCTTTTAATGTATACCCACGTCTTAAACGTATCAACATTAAACATAACTTGTCCTTATTTGTGAGGTAACAAAATTTATTTCTTGTTGGTGTGCGACTGTTTTGCTTGTACATTAATTGTGACATGACACTTTCATCCAAAAGATTGAAAAATGCTTCAAACTGAGGTACGGTCAATCCAGTAAAATATTGAAAATGTTTATGTTTGAAAGATGCAAACAAGAAATAATTCTCAAACTTTAACAACTTAGAGATGTTTTTATTCTTCATATCCACAAGTTCAATAAATGTTTGTGTTGCTGTTATGATGATGGATGAGTTAATTGTTTATTATAGGTGTGATCACTGCTATGTTTTGCATCTTGATTTTCCTTTTGTAACAATGCTGTTGCTTCGAGATAAAGGTCCTTTTCTTCCCTATTGCTCGATCCCACTTCAACATATCTCATTTAGACTTTTTGAATGCACTAAGGAGTTAGCAGTATAATTCGGATGTGGTAATGGATTAGAATCTCCCGTTTCTATTCCAAAATGCTTACTGCAAGCATACACATTTTTTGTAATGTTCGATGGATTAAGGTTGTCATTTCCACATAACTCTAACCATAAAAGACATTTAGCCATGTTGCGTACCGGTTTCAGAAAGGGATGAAATCGAACATTTCTGGACTTCTTAGATTTGGAGGTGTTGCCACAATCCTTGTAATAGTACTTGGGCATTATACGGTTTTCCTGTAGTGAAAGGATCAATAACAAAATGTAATTAACTTTTAACCTACTACTTACTTATACTGCAATGTTTCTAAACAATTGAGTCTTGAAAGAAACTGTTTCCTGTAAGGATTAAAGGCAGGGTGATTAACAAAAAGGAAGGCAGAAAAGGTAAATGAACGTAGCTGATAGAAGTAGGTAATGCAATGTGAATAAAGCACGGGAATAATGATAATCATTACTAATAAGGTATAAATAACAAGCGTAAAAGCGCGCGAATAAAAAAACGTTAGGTTAGATCAATAAAAGCGGATTGCCAACATATGGTGATATTTTACGTTTGTGTGGCCATCCTGCTAAATTGAGACACAGCTAGGGTAGAACTTTTGTCTCCCTCATTTAAATGTCAAACTTTTAATAGAAACCGTGTATTGATTCTTTATTACTAGTTACTTTAAAGTGATTCAATTTAACAAATTATTTTAATATTTAAGACTATCTCTTGCAACTTAATGGAGACTAAATACGGGATTGTGACTGTTTAGAAATAAATAAGATTTGAACGCTTGTGTCACATTCACGACATCCTACACTTCCTATTAGAAAAACGTTTGTAATGTCCTTTCGGTTGTGTTTAGACCCCATGTGTGATAGATTATTTTCGTTAAACAGTAGGGTAGATGTTATGTTTATTTTAATTATAAATTTATTTTCTTTATAAGTAAATTATTTTTTGATAAATGTTAAATATATGTAACATGTAGGGTTTAAATTAAATTGTTATATTGCTTCAATGATATGGTTTGTTTACATAAGCATACATAATTTTCGACACAAAGTTATATTGACGTCTTGTGTCACATTCACGGTCTCCTACGCTTCCTATTAGAAAACGTTTATAACTTCCTCTCTGTTGTGTTTAGATCTCATGTGTGATAAATTTTTGTAATCAGGACTTTAAGAAAGGCTTTTGAAAAATATTAGATACCTAGATCCATCTTATGTAATCACGTTCGTGGAGTTAAATGCAGTAAAAAATACGGGGGACATACAGTTTTTCGCGAGAGGAAGAATCTTAGAGGTTTACTACTTGCTGCTCAATGGAATTTTCCACTGACGATTAGAGATCTTCGGTAATTGGCCAATCATATTTAGAGAGATGTGGAAAACGAATAAAAATGTATAAAAATAATCTTCCCGGATACGAGTGGTCAAAATTATTCTTATCAAGACGCAACGAAGTTACAGTAAGACTGGCCCAGAATATTAAGAGAGCCAGAGCTGAGGTTAACTCGGAGACCATAAACTTACAAAAAATATTTTGACAAACTACAGAACTCTCTGGAAAATGTTCTCCCGGAAAACATAGTCGACTACGATGAGACGAATTTTTGCGATAATCCTGGAAGAATACGAGTTACATCCAATAAGGTGATAGACCATAGTAGTATAGCTACCGCACTTCTGATCCACTTTTGTCACTAGATTTGTCACCAGATCTAGAAAAAGTTACCAGAAAAGTCACTAGATTTCTAGGTTGGTAACATTGCCTATTTCAAGGGGTGCTAAGTCAAGGCCACGTTGTTGGTAACCCTGTGAAGGGGTAGTAACCCTGCTAAGTCAAGGCCACGTGTTAGGTTGGTAACCCTGCTAAGTCAAGGTCACTCCTGTTGGTGAAATCTGAAGGGGGGGATTTAAAATTTTGGTCAAGGTAAACATAGAAGTTGCAAGGTAATCAAAAATAGTATTCAAGGTCGAAGACTTACGGTGGTGTCATATTACATTTTGTAGAAATATAAAAGGTGAAAAGCTAAAAAATAGAAATTGCAAGGTAATCATAAATGTAAGAATATAATTTTCAAGGTCAAACTTTTTGGCGCTGATCATCATCATATTATATTTCTAGTCAAGGTCAAAAGTAGGTATTTAACAAGTTTAAGCATGTTGTAATATGTAGGACGCACATTTCTTATATAAATTGCAGCGAGCTGTATGTTGAGATCAGTCTGCAACTCGTAATTGTTAAATAAACAAACACGAATTGAAGAATTTAAAACACTCCTAAACACGAAGGATGTGTTTATAAGTAGTTTGGGTGCAGCTGGCAAAACAACAAACATAACATTTTCTTTTTAATAGTAGCACCCCTACCATATGTAAAATTGAAATACTAGAATTATTTTCTTAAGCAGCGTTTAGTCATAGTGAAATTGTGAGCAAGTAAAGTCATGCAAGTAGCAATAAAATGATTTCTGGAACGATCGGAACTCAGAAGTTCACCGTTATATATGGATACCTCACATCATTGCAGTAACAATCTGAATAATAATTTAACATTTTGTTGTTGGTGCTGTCAAAATAGTGATGGTGGTAGTAGTAGTAAAAATGAAGAGAAACACGATGAAGGTTATTCTTCTGCTAAGACTGACTGGACATCATCACTTCAATATAAGGATGAAGTGTATAAACAAGCAGCTAAGGAATACTTAATCGATTGTACTTATTATAAACTATCGAACGATACTCATCTGGAAATTTGATACAGTACACATCTCAACCTTGCACCAGTGGTGCGTATTGGGTGTGGTAATCCTGATCAAAGCAATAATGTAGTGTTGGATATGAAGGAATGGAATGAGCTTCTAAGATGGTATTCATATGTAGAATTACAATTTTTCCGATCCCAAGAAATTGAAAATAAAATTGATTGGTCAAATGTAAACGAAGAAGAAGATATAATCTATGATGAAGATTATGAATCTCTATCTAGTAATCTTGGTATTTATTACAATTGGGAATTAATTAAAGGATATGACAGAATTTTGAAAACTGTTATGATAGAAAACTACAAGTGCTGTTATTGTACATTCAACTCACATAGTATAGAAGAACTATTCAATTTAAAGGATATAGTAAGCTATAGATTGGAATTTCTTGAATCTTACAATCTGATGTGTTTTTATGAAAAGTTCATACAACAAGTTGTTGACTACCGTCGTTTTCGTGAGAGAGAATTCAGTGGTGGTGATGATGACATTTATAAAGATATTGATGATGTTATAAATGCTAAGTATAATATTAATTCACATAACACTGCATGTTTAATGGAAATTCTAATGTATAGCATTTACTGAATAAAAGAAAATAACTATGATTTGTTTTTCTCAATTTAGGTATAAATACCCCGTTCTATCCATCCATGTAAACAATGCTAGTTAAGAAGCGAAAATCATATCAGTTTAGTCCTTTAGTCCTCCAAAATTTCTCAAAAGTAAAAAAAAAAAAATATCACATCAATGAAAAAAATTTGTTAAGTATACGGTGTTAATTGCTTAATAAATCACAACTCCAATGTCCTTTACCCAAAAATTCTGAAATTTCGTATACAGGTTCAATAAATTAGAGCGTCAATGATAGCAGTTTCAAAAATTTACCAAAACAAAAAAAAATGTGATAAAAAAAAAGATGAATTTTATCAATGTAAATTTATATGTAGGTGAACGTTGTTAAATGCTTAATAAATCACAACTCCCAATGTCCTTTACCCAAAAATTCTGAAATTTCGTATACAGGTTCAATAAATTAGAGCGCCAATAATAGCAGTTCCAAAATTTGCCAAAACAAAAAAATGTGATAAAAAAAAAGATGAATTTTACCAATGTAAATTTATATGTAAGTGAACGTTGTTAAATGCTTAATAAATCACAACTCCAATGTCCTTTACCCAAAAATTCTGAAATTTCGTATACAGATCCAATCAATTAGAGCGCCAATGATAGAACTAAAAAAATTTGGAAAAAACTTGAAGGTCCTCTTTTACTATTGGAATATTAAACATACATTTTTTCCCAAATAAATTGAGCACCAATATGAAATATGATATAATAAAAGAATAGTGTAACTAATTTGTAAACTATTTGTAATACGGTTTTTTTCTAAAATAGATTGTAACGATTTTTCATGAAATAAAGTAATAATAACGCTCACAATGAATCTTTAGATATCTTACATATATATACACAATTGCAATTCAAGTTAAATGGATTGTACTCGTAATGAGTAAAAAGCATGCAATTGCAAAAATGCATCCATATAGTATTATCAGTATGATTTGTAATATTATATTCAAGTACTGTACTAGAATGGAATGCATAATTGCAATTATTGTTGTGTAAACGATAGACGTGTGCTTGAACTATGAAAGTGATGTATGTTTGAAAGTGTGTGATGTAAGAAAAGATGTATGTACATATGTATGGAAAGAGATAGAAAACGAGTCGACGAGGACGTGCTCCGGTGCAGGGGTTCAGGCGGGGTTGGGGAGGAGAAAGTAAAGTCCTAGAAAAATGCGCTCTTAAAAATTTAAATTTTTCGTCTAATTCTGAGCAAAAAAATTTTTTTCAGCGCAGTTGTGTTTTAGAAGTGGTAATCTATCATTTCACGTATAAATTTTTTCAAAATATGAAAAAATTACACTTAAATTAGCCAATTCCATTTTGAAACAACAAAAAGCACTTAAAACACACCTTTTTGTACTTACGTAAGCTCAGAAGAAACATATGCATGCAATTTATCCATTTAATGTATCTAAATGCTCTTTAAATTGCCCAATTCAATTTTAAAACAACACTTAAAACATGACTTGTAATTTTCGGTGCAGCGTTAATAATAATTGCAGGATAATGAACGCAGTTATTTTGCTGTGAAAGCATTTAGCAAACATTCTATTTTTATATGTCATCAGTTTACATTACAACTTTGAAACGGGATTTGAAAATGTATCAATGCAATTGAGTCATTTGTGTTGCATAAATACATGCTGTAAAGTTTTCAGATTTACATGCATTTGAGAACTGTTTTGACTTTTATTTAACGCAAGCTTTCCTTTCTCTTTTAACTGTATTATATTTTCACACTTTCTTTATATGCATGATATTTTGCAATAACCTTCTTAGTGTATTTTTAAGTTATCATTTCCTATAATTACAAAATTAATTGAAAGTAACATTTTGTATTTAACACTTACTTAAGGATTCAATTATTTCCTTAACTTATTATAAGTTAAAAATTTGTAACGCAGCATGCAATTAAAATTTGCAAAAAGGACTGCTTTACTTTGATGTAGAAATTTATGCATGAGTAAGTCAGACTTCCAGATGTTTTTAATTTTTTCCTTAACGTAGATCATTTCACTTTTCTAGCGCAACTTGTACTATCACTCACATTTTTTAGCTGTAGTAAAATTATTTTGGATATTGAGAATAATTCACGAAAAATAATAATAAAAATATAAAAACAATTTACATTTATTTTGTACAATGAAAAGAAAAAACATCACACACCCATCCCTTCCAACGTAAGCAATGACCTTGAATGCTGGGTTTATATTACTATATAAGGAGATAAAGAGCAGTTTTGTACCAGTCAGTATATTGCAGTAGTACCCCGGCACTTGCGCCGCCATCTTGGATTTTGACGTCACAAGCCCGCCCACGTGGGGGGCCGGTTTTTGCACCCTTATTTTTACCCGCTTACGTGTGAGACCGGATTTTCCACCCCTATTTTGCATATCCACGTGTGAGACAGGATTTTCCACCCTTATTTTTACTCGCTTACTTGTGAGACCGGGTTTTCACCCTATTTTTATATATCCTCGTGTGAGACCGTATTTTCAACCCTAATTTTTACACGCTTACGTGTGAGGCCGGATTTTCCACCCTTATTTTTACTCGCTTACGTGTGAGACCGTATTTTCAACCCTTTTCAACCCTAATTATTTTCGCTTTTGATTCGTCCACGTGTAGGACGCGTTTTCAACCCTTTGCATTCTTAATTAAGGCCTTTTTGTATTTATCAGATCCGTGTGGGGATATATTTTCAACCCTTGATGAAATTTTTTAACTGTTTTGTTTGTATTAAGGGCCTTTTTGACAGCAATTTTTGTGTTCACTAGCGTGAGCGACGTACATTTCAACCCTGACAGTATTTTCAACATTTTTGTTTGTATTAAGAGCCCTTTTGGCGGGAGCCCTAAAGGATAGGCAAATGGATGTGCACGTAGGATCGTATTTTTACCTATTTTAAGGGTTAATAAACGGTAGAATATTTTTGGTATTAAAGAAGCTAATCAAGGTAAAGGTAACGTATACGTTTGATTTTAAATACACTATTAAATTCTATAACGATAATAAACAGTTAATGGCATTGCATAATCAGCTAATTACCCTGTTGTTGTCATACAATGTGAATGTACGGTTTAGCGACTATTTAATATGAATTGAATTTTATCAAATGAGATTGCATAATTGTTGTTATTATTAAAATCATTATTAGATTTCTTTTAAACCCCATCTACAGATTGTGATCCTCTACCTGGTTTAAAATTCACTTGAATATATTTTAAAATGAAATTACTTTAAAAAAAAAATAAATAAAACGTGTAATTAACTAATTGATTAACCTGCTTACAGCAATAGTAATCACTGAAAATTAAGGAATGTCGCTTTTATTTATTTACCTTTTAATACGTATCATTTATATGCAATATATTCTGGTTTTAAATATGAGTCACAATGTATCGCAATGCTTTCTGCTTTAATTATAGGTCATAATTAAATCTAGTTGTCGCTCAAGGTAATCACTACCAAATTAATCTCATCTACAACAAGAAACTTAATATCAATAATGTTAACAAAGTATTTTTATAATGCCATTTCTCGCATTGTTTAATGTCCATGTATGGTCATATTTTAGTCTTGGGAGATCGGATTTTGTCACAAAATACAAGCACAGGAACAATTACAAGTACAAGCACATGCGCAAGCACAGGTACATACAAACACACAAACACGAAAAAACGAAAAATCGCAAACACGAAAAACGAAAATTCGCAAACACGAAAATTCGTAAACACAAACTCACAAACACAAAAACGAAAACGAAAATTCGCAAACACGAAAAATAACAAACACACAAACGCGCAGAGTACGAAAAACGCAAACACGAAAAATCGTAAACACAAAATTCTCAAACACGAAAACCGCAAACATACAAACGCACAAACACGAAAAACGAAACACACAAAACGAAAAACACGCAAAGCTGCCGAATGAATTAAGACTGGGATTTGGAGTCTATAAACAAAATGATTCTCTCTGTCTCTGTCTCTCCCTGTCTCTGTCTCTGTCTCTTCTCTGTCTCTGTCTCTGTCTCTGTCTCTGTCTTCTCTGTCTCTGTCTCTGTCTCTGTCTCTGTCTGTCTGTCTCTGTCTCTGTCTCTGTCTCTGTCTCTGTCTCTGTCTCAGTCTCTGTCTCAGTCTCTGCTCTGCTCTGTCTCTGTCTCTGTCTCTGTCTCGTCTCTGCCTCTGTCTGTCTGTCTCTGTCTGTCTCTGTCTCTGTCTCTGTCTCTGTCTCGTCTCTGTCTCGTCTCTGTCTCTGCTCTGTCTCTGTCTCTGTCTCTGTCTCTGTCTCTGTCTCTGTCTCTGTCTCGTCTATCTGTCTCTGGTCTAATCGCATACGGTCGAGGTGCGTGTCTGGGTAGTTGATTAGAAGCACATACAAGTCGAAAACACATTCTTCTTGTGGCTGGGGGATCGATTTCAAGCATCTCAACACTTGTGCCGCATACATCTTTCTTCAATTTTTATCTGCACTCTGTTTTGAGGCTGTAGTACGTTTTTCTAATACATAAACAGAATCTTCAATACTGTGATACGTGTAGCAGCAAAACACATTAGCTAGTTAGTTTCACCTCTATATTACTTTACATGCAAGCCTGATCTAATCATAAATAAATACATCTGTTAAAAAAGCTAATTAAACATAACCCACGGCCTGGGTATAGCAAGCAACGCTTCCAATTATAGCTTTTAGACAACACAATAGGGCCTACAACTAAATACAATCGACTAGCACTGCTTTAGTACGAGGATCAAACGAAAAACGCGCATGCACGCATGCACGCACGTACACGTACGCACGCACGCAAGCTAGCACGCTCGCACGCACACGTATGCGCGCGAGCGTTCACGACGTACGCTCGCACGCACCCACGTATGTCCACACACACACACACCCACACACACACACACGAGAGCGCGAAAACACGCTAAAGCGAAAAACTTGTAAACTTGCAAACATGAATCAAGACGGTGGAGCACCGCTAGAAAAAAACAGGTTTATTAACAAAACCGAAGGAAAGCTAACGTTTTGAAAATATATATTATTATTATTATTATTATAAACAACAATACATTATTATTATTTAATAACATGCTTTATCGGTTTTTTCTTCTTCTTGAACCGTGAGTCGTCCTCATCATCATCATCATGATTTTGAGATTTGCCTTCTCCCCTACCTCATAGCTCTTCTTTCTCTTGTGTGAACCATCATCTTGGATTGAGATACACCCAGCTCAACCACCTCATCGCTTTCATCATTATCTTGAACGGTTATGTTGTAATAGTTTATTAACAAGTCAGTAAAATCTCTAATGTCCGCTGATGTTGGCTCATAAACAGGAGAATACATTATAGTAATGCTCACTCGATGACAGTTACACTTTAAAGAGCGAAACACACGAGAACGAGAACGCAGCTAGCTTGGGTCTTGTGCGCAAGCGTACTGTCAAGTTCGTAGAATCGGACATCTTCGATGTCTGAGTATTGACCTAACCACACTCTAACATAGCCCTGATGTTTATAAAATCTAAATGCCTCTTTTATGGTCGAGATATTTTCTCCTAAGACAACGCGCTCTTTATGAAGCGTCAGCATGCCTAGAATCGATTCGAGTTAGTATTGACACTCTCAGCCATGTTATAAATCTTATGTGAGATTTCTCCGAAGACGCGTCTTGATGTCTAAGTGTGGTTGGACTCTTACTCAACTTACTAACACAGCCCTGGAGATGTGTTATAAATCTAAACGCCATCTTTTATGATCGAGCGCTTTTCGCACTAAGACCAAAGCTAGCTGCTTCTGGCGTCTTAGTGAGAAACAGTCTCATAAAAGAGGCGTTTAGATTTATAAACATGCTCAGGGCTGTGTTAGAGTGTGGTTAGTCAATACTTCAGACATCCCGAAGATGTCCGATTCTAGAACATGGACGAGCACGCTTGCGCATAGACCAAAGGCTAGCTGCGTTCTGGCGTCTTAGGAGAAAATATCTCGACCATAAAAGAGGCATTTAGATTTATAAACATGTCTCAGGGCTATGTTAGAGTGTGGTTAGGTCAATACTTCAGACATCCCCGAAGATGTCCGATTCTACGAACATTGACGAGCACGCTTACGCACAAGACCAAAGGCTAGCTGCGTTCTGGCGTCTTAGGAGAAAACAGCTCTATCATAAAAGAGGCGTTTAGATTTATAAACATGCCAGGGCTGTGTTAGAGTGTGGTTAGGTCAATACTTCAGACATCCCCGAAGATGTCCGATTCTACCCGAACATGGGCGAGCACGCTTGGCATAGGACCAAAGGCTAGCTGCGTTCTGGCGTCTTTGGAGAAAATATCTCGACCATAAAAGAGGCATTTAGATTTTATAAACATCCAGGGCTATGTTAGAGTGTGTTAGGTCAATACTTCAGACATCCCCGAAGATGTCCGATTCTACCCGAACGTTGACGAGTACGCTTGCACAAGACCCAAGGCTAGCTGCGTTCTCGTTTCTCGTGTGTTTCGCTCTTTAAAGTGTAACTGTACATCGAGTGAGCATTACTATAATGTATTCTCCTGTTTATGAGCCAACATCAGCGGACATTAGAGATTTTACTGACTTGTTAATAAACTATTACAACATAACCGTTCAAGATAATGATGAAAGCGATGAGGTGGTTGAGCTGGGTGATCTCACATCCAAGATGATGGTTCACAAGAGAAAGAAGAGCTATGAGGTAGGGAGAAGGGCAAATCTCAAAATCATGATGATGATGATGAGGACGACTCACGGTTCAAGAAGAAGAAGAAACCGATAAAGCATGTTATTAAATAATAATAATGTATTGTTGTTTATAATAATAATAATAATATATTTTTCAAAACGTTAAGCTTTCCTTCGGTTTTGTTAATAAACCTGTTTTTTTCTAGCGGTGCTCCACCGTCTTGATTCATGTTTGCAAGTTTACAAGTTTTCGCTTTAGCGTGTTTTCGCTCTCGTGTGTGTGTGTGTGTGTGTGTGTGTGTGTGTGTGTGTGTGTGTGTGTGCACATACGTGCGTGCGAGCGTACGTAGGTCGTGAACGCTCGCGCGCATACGTGCGTGCGTCGAGCGTGCTAGCTTGTGCGTGCGTACGTGTACGTGCGTGCGTGCGTGCATGCGCGTTTTCGTTTGATCCTCGTACTAAAGCAGTGCTAGTCGATTGTATTTAGTTGTAGGCCCTATTGTGTTGTCTAAAAGCTATAATTGGAAGCGTTGCTTGCTATACCCAGGCCGTGGGTTATGTTTAATTAGCTTTTTTAACAGATGTATTTATTTATGATTAGATCAGGCTTGCATGTAAAGTAATAGAGGTGAAACTAACTAGCTAATGTGTTTTGCTGCTACACGTATCACAGTATTGAAGATTCTGTTTATGTATTAGAAAAACGTACTACAGCCTCAAAACAGAGTGCAGATAAAAATTGAAGAAAGATGTATGCGGCACAAGTGTTGAGATGCTTGAAATCGATCCCCCAGCCACAAGAAGAATGTGTTTTCGACTTGTATGTGTTTAATCAACTACCCAGACACGCACCTCGACCGTATGCGATTAACGAGACAGAGACAGAGACAGAGACAGAGACAGAGGACAGAGAGACATGAGACAGAGACAGAGACAGAGACAGAGACAGACGAGACAGAGACAGAGACAAGAGACAGAGACAGAGACAGAGACAGAGACAGAGACAGAGACAGAGACAGAGACAGAGACAGAGAGAGAGAAGAGACAGAGACAGGGACAGAGACAGAGACAGAGAGAATCATTTTGTTTATAGACTCCAAATCCCAGTCTTAATTCATTCGGCAGCTTTGCGTGTTTTCGTTTTGTGTGTTTTCGTTTTTCGTGTTTGTGCGTTTGTATGTTTGCGGTTTTCGTGTTTGAGAATTTTGTGTTTACGATTTTTCGTGTTTGCGTTTTTCGTACTCTGCGCGTTTGTGTGTTTGTTATTTTCGTGTTTGCGAATTTTCGTTTTCGTTTTTGTGTTTGTGAGTTTGTGTGTTTACGAATTTTCGTGTTTGCAATTTTCGTTTTCGTGTTTGCGATTTTCGTTTTTCGTGTTTGTGTGTTTGTATGTACCTGTCTTGCGCATGTCTTGTACTTGTAATTGTTCCTGTGTTGTATTTTGTGACAAAATCCGATCTCCCAAGACTAAAATATGACCATACATGGACATTAAACAATGCGAGAAATGGCATTATAAAAATACTTTGTTAACATTATTGATATTAAGTTTCTTGTTGTAGATGAGATTAATTTGGTAGTGATTACCTTGAGCGACAACTAGATTTAATTATGACCTATAATTAAAGCAGAAAGCATTGCGATACATTGTGACTCATATTTAAAACCAGAATATATTGCATATAAATGATACGTATTAAAAGGTAAATAAATAAAAGCGACATTCCTTAATTTTCAGTGATTACTATTGCTGTAAGCAGGTTAATCAATTAGTTAATTACACGTTTTATTTATTTTTTTTTTTTTTTAAAGTAATTTCATTTTAAAATATATTCAAGTGAATTTTAAACCAGGTAGAGAATCACAATCTGTAGATGGGGTTTAAAAGAAATCTAATAATGATTTTAATAATAACAACAATTATGCAATCTCATTTGATAAAATTCAATTCATATTAAATAGTCGCTAAACCGTACATTCACATTGTATGACAACAACAGGGTAATTAGCTGATTATGCAATGCCATTAACTGTTTATTATCGTTATAGAATTTAATAGTGTATTTAAAATCAAACGTATACGTTACCTTTACCTTGATTAGCTTCTTTTAATACCAAAAATATTCTACCGTTTATTAACCCTTAAAAATAGGTAAAAATACGATCCTACGTGCACATCCATTTGCCTATCCTTTAGGGGCTCGCCAAAAGGGCTCTTAATACAAACAAAATGTTGAAAATACTGTCAGGGTTGAAATGTACGTCGCTCACGCTAGTGAACACAAAATTGCTGTCAAAAGGCCCTTAATACAAACAAAACAGTTAAAAATTTCATCAAGGGTTGAAAATATATCCCCACACGGATCTGATAAATACAAAAAGGCCTTAATTAAGAATGCAAAGGGTTGAAAACGCGTCCTACACGTGGACGAATCAAAAGCGAAAATAATTAGGGTTGAAAAAGGGTTGAAAATACGGTCTCACACGTAAGCGAGTAAAAATAAGG
Source organism: Vesta saturnalis (assembly GCA_036346205.1). Classification (NCBI taxonomy): domain Eukaryota; kingdom Metazoa; phylum Arthropoda; class Insecta; order Coleoptera; family Lampyridae; genus Vesta; species Vesta saturnalis. The sequence continues at coordinate 13,524,989 of JARFJB010002231.1, read as the reverse complement.
GTGGAAAATCCGGCCTCACACGTAAGCGTGTAAAAATTAGGGTTGAAAATACGGTCTCACACGAGGATATATAAAAATAGGGTGAAAACCCGGTCTCACAAGTAAGCGAGTAAAATAAGGGTGGAAAATCCTGTCTCACACGTGGATATGCAAAATAGGGGTGGAAAATCCGGTCTCACACGTAAGCGGGTAAAAATAAGGGTGCAAAAACCGGCCCCCCACGTGGGCGGGCTTGTGACGTCAAAATCCAAGATGGCGGCGCAAGTGCCGGGGTACTACTTATTGCACTCCCGACTAGAATTGCAATTGTATACCGAAAGTACTTCTATAGTTACTTAAATTTTTAAATTTTTTTTTACACATCAGTTATAATAAATATAATATTTGTTTCCATTACTATATAATCGTGTGCTTCATATTTTCTTGCAGTGTTGGATACAGTTTTGAAGGTAACTATGAGTAACGGTATACCCAGCAGTAGTGATATCGTTCATTTAACAAGAAATATTATTCCATTGTTGAAAACCCAAAATGAATTTGTAAAGCACATCCGTATAATTAACACTAATATTAAGCTATTGCGAGATATAATTCAAAATAAAATTTATTTAGAGACATGCGAAAATTTGCTTAAACTCGAAAGTAATTTATCATTGCTAAAGTGTTATCTTATAAGAGTTAAACAGTTAAAGAGCGCTTCAGAGAAAACAGGTAGTGGAAATGTCACTAAAAAGCGTACACGCAAATTAAGTTGGTACTCTCTAGATTCATGTTTTAATGGTAGGTTACTTACTGGAATTATAGTCAATATAGCAAACATCAAGAACCCTCTTATTTTTTCACAAAATGCATACAATAGTTTTGCGCGAAAGGTTAAAGTAATGCTAAGACAAACGATGCTAAAGGTCAATGTCATTTTAGTCTGCAATTTCATGCAACCTCAAAATCATGTTATTGAGTTGAAGACTTTTGTCACAAAAAATTGCGTTATTGATATTTCAACCAATGTACGTGTCTGGTACAATGAAAACGTGTATGATAAGTTACGGATAAAATTAGAGGAGTTTTCCGAAAGGGATTCCGGTTGGGCATTACATGAAGTTTTACATTTAAAAGTGGATATTAATAGCTATGTCCCATTTAAAGGCGGTCATTCAACCTATGTTAAAGTTCCACGCTTCATAGAAGTAAAGCATGCTGTTGTTAATGTTAAAAATAACGATGAGTTTTGCTTCCTGTGGGCCGTTGTTTCAGCATTATATCCCGCGCAATATCATACGGAAAGGGTTCAAAGTTATCCTCATTTTCTAGATGTTTTGAAGTTTGATTCAATTCACTTCCCCATTCAGCTGGATGATGTAAAAAAATTTGAGAAACTAAACAACCTCGCAATTAATTTGTACTGCATAAATGGGAAAAAAGTTGTACCCTTCGTATTGAGTAATCGGCAAAGCGATAGAGAACCCATAAATCTTTTAATACTTTCTGATCACACCGCGGATGATACTGTATACCATTTCACATAAATTAAAAATATGTCAGCTTTATTTTCAAAACAGATATCAAAGCATGGTTGTAAGAAAGTAATTTGTAACCGGTGTTTGAATCATTTTTGGTCGGATGTAGCTTTAGAAAAACATTTAACATATTGCAGTCAACTTAATCAATGCTCTACTAGGCTGCCTACCGAAGCGGAAATGAATTTACAGTTCAAAATTTTGCATTCAAGAAAAGGTGCCATTTGTCATTTATGCTGATTTAGAAAGTATTTTAGAGAAGTGTGCAAATGGTATCGAAAGTAATACTTTATTGCACTCCAAACATACACCTTTCAGCATTGCTTACTATTTGAAGTGTTCATATGATGATTCTTTATCCCGATTTACGCTTTATAGAGGAAAGGATTGCATTCAATGGTTTGTTAACGAGCTTCAAAGTATTGCACATTGGGCTACCGAAATAATCAATCAAATAATTCCTATGGCTACTTTAAGTCTCAGTCAGGTTGAGCAATTTGATAGCGCCACAATTTGTCACATTTGTCGAAAACCATTTACTAATTCTGATATAAAGGTTAGAGACCATAATCATCTCACAGGGGCATTTCGGGGGGCAGCGCACCAGGCGTGTAACCTGAACTATACAGACTCCAACATTCTGCCAGTTGTGTTCCATAATTTATCGGGTTATGATTCTCATTTCATTATTAGAGAATTGGCTAGTGTTCCCGGTTCGATTTCACTACTGCCCATAAACAAAGAAAGCACGAAGGCAATGGAAGGCGCCAAAATTAAGTTTAGATTTATTGACTCTTTCAGATTTATGAGCAGTAGTATTGAAAAGTTGTCAGACTATTTGGAGGATAGTAAAAAAATTATTTCCCGCGCTAGCTGCAACAATGATGAGGAATTTTCTCTAGTAGTTCGCAAAGGTGTGTTTCCTTATGAGTATATTGATACGTGGGAGAAATTAAACGAGACCACACTCCCACCCAAAGAAGCATTTTTCAGTCATCTTAATAATGAGGGAATCAGTGATGAGAGTTTTGCGCATGCGGTTAACGTTTGGAAAAAATTTAGCATTAAATCGTTAGGGGAATATTCAGATTTGTATTTAAAAACAGACGTTCTACTTTTAGCGGATATTTTCGAGAACTTTCGACAAACTTGTATAAGTACTTACGAGCTTGATCCTCTGCACTATTATACAGCTCCCGGTTTAGCATTCGATGCTATGCTTAAAATTACACAAGTAAGGTTAGAATTATTTACAGACATTGATATGCTAATGTTTATTGAAAGAGGGATTAGAGGTGGTGTAGCTCAATGTTCAAATCGGTATGCTAAAGCTAACAATAAGTACATGGGGGAAAAATTTGATCCCACCTCCGAAAGTGTGTATTTAATGTACTACGACGTGAATAATTTATATGGAGCCGCCATGTCAGAATTTCTACCATTTGGCGATTTTTCTTTTGTTGATGAAGCTAATTTTGAAAGTTTAGATTTAATAAACCATCCTGATGATTCGGAAATTGGGTATATAGTCGAGTGTGATTTAGACTATCCTATAGAATTACATGAGAGTCACAGTGATCTACCGCTGGCACCCGAACATATGGTTCCACCCACGCCTGATTCCAAAATGAAAAAATTACTGCTTACCCTGTATCCGAAACGTAATTATGTAATTCATTATAGAAATTTGAAAGTATATTTAAAATATGGATTGAAGTTGGTAATAATACACCGTATATTATGTTTTAAACAGTCCCCGTGGTTAAAAAAATATATAGATTTAAATACCACCATGCGTCAGCAATCTCAAAATGAATTCGATAAAAATTTCTATAAATTAATGATTAATAGTGTTTTCGGGAAGTTGATGGAAAATGTACGTAAGCATAAGGATATACGGCTAGTAACGAAATGGGAGGGTCGCTATGGTGCTCGTGCTTACATATCAAAACCAAATTTTCATAGTTGTACCATATTTGACAATGATATGCTTATCATTCAAATGAATAAGCTTGAAGTATATTTCAATAAACCTATATATGCGGGATTCAGTGTTTTAGACGTATCAAAAACTTTTTTATATAATTTTCATTACGGCTATACGCTACCCAAGTTCCATAATAATGCTAAGCTCTTGTACACGGATACGGATAGTCTCATATACACCTTTTCGGTTCCCGATATCTATCAATGTATTAAAGAGGACATTGATAAATTCGATACATCTGATTATAGTCCCAACAACGTATTTGGACTCCCATTAGTAAACAAAAAGGTCCCCGGCTTAATGAAAGATGAAAACCATGGCGAAATTATGGTTGAATTTGTAGGACTTCGTGCAAAAATGTATGCTTACGCGGTTGATGAAAAGGTTGTAAAAAAATCAAAGGGTTCTACGCAAGCAAGCGTGAGGCAGATCACGATTAATGATTATAAACAGGTCTTGTTTGAGAGTAGCGTAATAAGGCGCTATCAACATCTCATAAGGTCAAAGAAACATAATGTGTTTACCATTAAACAAAATAAAGTCATACTCAATCCTTATGACGATAAACGCTTAGTAAATTTTGATTTCACTGATACTAGACCATGGGGGTATAACTTTCAGTAAACAATGAGCAGTCTTCAAGTCAACTTGCAGGAAGAGCTGCAGTGCAGTAGTGATCAGATCTACAAAAAGTACCTGAAGCGTTCTTTGACCTCTCCTGAAAACTATACATTTATATTGAATATATTACAAAATATTGTTATTCCCGATGAGTGTTTTTACTGGTGTGCTATAAACTCAAAGTGTGCAAATGAAATTATTATTAGGACATTATTTGATAAAAAAATTAAATTAGACGATACCATTAAAAGTTTTATGAAATTGTGTACCGATAAAGGCTGCAATTCATTAACTTTTGATAAAGTAGATTGGATCTTAGACGATATGAGTGTACTTGGTGACATACCGCTTAAAATGTATCTATATGATGTATTAAGGGTTCATGATTCAACAAATGTTAAATCTACGTTAGAAAATATTGCTTACAAGGACACTGTATTTATTATAACTGAATGTATTGAGAAATCGGCATATTATGCTAACTACAAGTGCCTCGATATTTTGATTGAAATATTATTAGAACAAAATATCAACTATAAGTTTCAACCGTGGGAAAACGATGAGCACCACAAAATTTATTACTGGATACTAGACAACATCAATAAAGGTGAAACAAATTCAAATTCCTGCTTGGGATGGAGGTGTGGGCCAGATTCGGGTATATGGCCATCCAGTAATTTAAGTGATTATATAAGTACTTTAGGTTCACTTTATAAGATAATGAAATTTTAAAATAAATGTAATATTTAAAAATAAAATACTATTATTTTTGTGTGTGTTTTATTTCATCTAAGAGCTACATCCTTTTCTACAAACTATATATAACTAATATAAGTAATTTGTTTCACAAAGTACAGGTTAACTGTTATAAAACAATATCATCCTTATTGATCCATGATCTTTCATCCAATCCCCACCATTTTACGAATAACTTATTATTCTTGGAGCGAAGCACTTTTTCTACTAGATATACATCAGGGTACTTTGTTTTTTGTAATTCATGTTCATAAAACCCTCCCAGTACAGGATTTCCCTTCATGTCTTCCAGCATGTACGTAGTGGGGTTAGTAATGCGAACTTTCACAATCTTAAATAGTTCACTAGACCAATTGGGTGTGTATCCTTTGGCGAAAATATTTTTAAATTTACTGATTCGTACTATGTCACCGACAGAATATCGATTCCTATCGAATATTTTTATGTTAGTGTAAGCCTCTAGCTTTGTATGATTACCAACATCTTTGGGCTTCATTCTAATAGTTCTATGCTTACGATTGTTATAATCCATCGTTATGGTATCAATTGTATCAATCCATTTGTATTTACCTTGCAGGCTGAATGACTTATATAGAGCACCTTTAATGGTTCTGATAACACGTTCAGCAATTGCAGCCTTCTTTGTGCTATAGGTAGAGTAATGGTTGACTTGATAACGCTGCATTAGTTTAGTAAAATGCTCATTGTAGAATTCTTTTCCTGCATCTGTCTGTAAATTGGTAGGTTTCCGACCTTTTTCGAAGATTGTTTGCATGGCCTTGGTAACTTCTTGACCTGTTTTCGTTTTTAATCCTTTAGTCCATAAGTATTTCGAAAAACAGTCGATGACCACTAATATATACTTATAACCTTTATTTTATTTGGCATATGTGTTAAATTTAGCTAAATCTGCTTGCCAAAGATCATCAAAACCTCTAATTATTGTTCGCCTTCGTTTAAAATTTTTTCGTGCAGGTTTGTGCAATTCGTTGACGAGTTGTAATTTGGACATGGTGCTAATTTATCTACAATTTCTTTAAGTTGATGTAGTTTTTCCTCCAGCGCTAGGTAAGCGTTGGCGTTTCCTTTGAAAGTGTTCCGAACTGCTTGTAAACAGAAATCAAGGTATCCTTTATTTATAGCATTACCATCTTCTTCAGGGTCAGCCAACTGTGTCAAACGATTTCCATCCAAATCGAACCTTGTTGATACATAATATTGCCTAGTGATGACATCTTGAGGATCTATGGGATTGGCCACATTGCTGAGTCTCTTATTCTCAATATCAAATTGATTAGCATCAATCTGTTTAAACTGAGGAGCTAGTTTCTTTAATTGATACTGGACATATGAACGTCCAAATTTGTCAAGGGGCATTTTAGTTGTGACATGTCGACATCAATGCATTCTCATTTATATTGTTTAAAAAGCGGTTGTTCGGTTTTTCAATGTATCCATCTTCATATAGTTCTTCTACAATTGATATTATGTCATTTACAACACCTGTGTTTCCCGCTAATTTTTCTGCCCACAATACTTCCAGATCACGAATTAGTTCATGTATATCATTCCAATATTTATATTCAATGGGTCTGTTTGTTAATTCCTTAAAAAACATAGCTCCACCTCCTCCCTTGGTTGTGGTGGGTGATGATGACAGCAAGGGTTTGATTATTTGTGTATACTTTTGCTGCGGCTTCCTCGAATCTGTGCACTTACGTCATAATCTCGCCTTACTACATTCGTAGCCTCTAAAATAGTTCTATATTTTTTTCTATCTGTTGACTTTACTAGACTTAAGTCGGGTTCATTCATAATAAGCAGATCATATAATCCAGGAGTCCCTTTATACGTGACACCTTTAATAATTATATCGTCTCCTTTAATTGCGATGGGTGTATTACCAATTGTCCATTTATCAGTTTTGGTATCATAGTGGACTCCATACGTATGATCAATATCACCTTCAGCATTCTTTAAAATACGTTCAACATATATACGCGGCAATTCATTGTACTGCTCGAGAAATTCTTCTGAGATGGGTTCATTATGGGGATCATCTGCGATACTAGACAGTTCTTCTTCTTCCTCCCCAGTATTAATCTCTCCCATGACGGATGTTTCTAAGAAAGATGGAAGACTTGGGGGAGGATTTCTTTGAAAAAACGGAAGCTGAGCTAGTGGACTAGTAGCACCCTTACTTGAATCACCTAATGGAGTGAGACCTGGGGTCCGTTGAACTTGAGCTAGCGGGCTAGTGGGGATAGTAGCATGCTTCCTTGGAAATATGAATACGGGTAGTTTTTTAGGTTTAACATCAATGACCTCCTCCTTTTTAGGTGTTTTTTATCGATTTTATTTACTATTTCAGTTAGAGGTTCTATTAAAGGCTTATAAGTACTTTCGAATGTTCTTTCTCAATGCGAGCAGTCTTAATACTGTTATACTTCTGCCGTATTATTTTACGAGCCTGAATAATTTTTTTCTTTAATATCCTCTCCTTGTTGTCCATTGCGACAAACAGGTACCGGTTCACCTTGAACAGGTAGCTGTTTACACTAAACAGATAGCTGTTAATACCTAAACAGATCAGTTACTACTAATCTGCTGAATGAGGTTTTAGGTATATATATATATATATATATATATATATATATATATATATATATATATATATATATATATTCGCCTTATATACCAAAACGGATTTAATGAACAGATACCCGTTTACCATGAACAGGTAGCTGTTGCGACAAACAGGTACCGGTTCACCTTGAACAGGTAGCTGTTTACACTAAACAGATAGCTGTTAATACCTAAACAGATCAGTTACTACTAAACTGCTGAATGCGGTTTAAGGTATATATATATATATATATATATATATATATATATATATATATATATATATATTCGCCTTATATACCAAAACGGATTTAATGAACAGGTACCCGTTTACCATGAACAGGTAGCTGTTGCGACAAACAGGTACCGGTTCACCTTGAACAGGTAGCTGTTTACACTAAACAGATAGCTGTTAATACCTAAACAGATCAGTTACTACTGAAACCAGTTTAAGGTATTATATATTCATCAAATCCTTTCCTATAGCGACCATTATTAACTTCAGCATCCTTGTTTATGACCATGAAACCAAATGGATCTACCCAACACTTTGAACACATGTCCCGAAACAATTTCATGCTTATGGTGGGACTTATATGATCCTCATACGCATGTTTTAAGTTTAATTCATCTTGCTCAAATAATATAATTAGATTCGCATTATCACGAACTGAATTACTGTAAGTTTGACCCAAATAGAAACAGTCAATATCGTTATGCCTACCCATAGAAAAATATGCCCTTATATTATTTTGCTTTTCACAAGCGATATCATCGAAGATAAAAATAGAGTTTGATTTTGCACAATTAGGCTCAATCACATCTTGATTGTCGCTGAAGGTAAAGTAACCTATGTCCTTCATTGGAAGTAAGATTTCCTGTAAAAGTTTGTACTTGTTTTGATTCAGTGACTTAGAGTATACGTATACATGTTTAAATTTCAAACCATTTTTTTCAGTAAGCAGACTGATCATTGCGTTTGTTTTACCACAATTGGAGGGACCACATATAATACCACGTATACTACTAGGAAGTAAATCACCATGTTTTGAAGTAATAGACTTTTCATCAAAGTCATGATTTTGAATTGGGAGTTTTGTTTCTGAGCAACTACTTTCATCTTTGATGGATGAAATAAAACTAAACGAATAATTACAACATCTTTATTTATATATTAGACTATATTACAATAATAATTATAATTTTTCACTTCTCCGGTGAGTGGACTGTACTGTACAATAGCATCATGGAGAATAAGACCATATACAACGATTCCATTATCGAAAGGTGTTAGAGATTCTATTTCCAATTTGATGTCCACTGTTGAGTTTTTAAGGATTCATTTTGTTTAGAGCAGTCCATTACAAATACTGGACATGATTTGAATTCGGAATAGTTGAATAATGCATCTTTATCATCTTCACCATAGTAATCACATCGAAATTTCAAAAATTGCGATAGGCAGGTATATATTGGTTAGCACTGAAGTTCAAATGCATTGCTTCATATGGATAATACTCAGAATTCAGATGTACTTTAAGATTTCTGATGTTAATGTGATCAAAATTTCCGGCCCTTGCTGACCTTGTATACCTTTTACCTTGTTGGAATGCAACAATTATCCAACGTGGTTTTTCCAGTTGCGTTGATGTTTTATTGGCCATATGTCTGAGGTTGCTTGTTTTAAAGCAGGCAATTCATACAACTCCCATTGTCGAAATGGAACAGTAATAATAGAATTTTATTGATTCCTTGAAACAAGTTAAGTTTCGCAGCATCACTAAGTGTTAAGTGCGGTACTTTCCATTGAATTTTATTTAAGGTTATTGCGGCATCAACTTCACCATAGTAACAGTTTGTATCGCTTCTAGATCGAATTAAAACCAACTCTTGGCGCATATTCACGATTACCTGACGATAATCCTCCATTATTCCAAATATGTGGTTCAATGGTATGCATACTGTAAAAGATTTTTCTCCATTTTGCTCATCGAATTCTACTTGTAATGGTTCTTCATTCTTTGGTGACCATCGTAAATGACTTAGTGCTTTGCTTTTGCTTGCCGTATAAGAAATATATCCCTTAAGCGTAGATGTTATTCCTGGATTTCTACAAACATCCACTCTCTGACCACCTAACTCATAACGAATTTCTTCGAAAAGAAAGTTCGGGAAATTGTTGGTTAAGCTGCATGCTTTTCTTTCATCTTCTTTTTTGAGCTCAAGTTTACCTTCTATGTACAGAAAACTATCATAAGTAGCCGTAATTAGATCTTGACTTTGAATTAAGATTCGCATTTCTTCGGAAGGTCCATATTTAGAAGATCCATATGGAAGATAAGTGTGAATATCTGATTTAATTATAGTATCATCAAAATGTACGTTTTGAAAGACGTTTAACGATTCTGCCATTGTGGTTGAGAACTTTTAAACCAATTGACGTTAAAAAGTATTTCTCTGCAGATGTTAACCGCAATGAAGGTTGATGACTAATTAATGACTTACTGTAGGGATGATGTCTTTTATATGAGTTTTTGAAAGATGGAATTGGTCCTGGATTAATTCTCAGACCCATGTTCTTTTAGTTCTAAGCGTACAGTGAATGGTTCACTTTCACCAAAGTCTATTAATTCACCCTTTTGATTAGTCAAATTAATTGTTATATTACTAATAATGTCAGTGTTTACTTCTAAATATTGAGTATTGCTTGGAGTTTTATCTAGACGATAACCTGGAGGAACTGAAACATCAATCTCATATAATACTTTAGCAGGTTTCCCGTTTCGATAAGATCCCTTTATAATGTTGCACTCTACGTGTAGATTAGTGTGTCTAAGTATTTGGATGTCTAACGCAGATGTATGTAAAATATTTGGTTCTAATATTTTAGACTCAAACCCTAGCATGCGCCCAATACAATTTTCTTTAGTAAAATCAATCTCAAATGAACTGTTTATCTCACATTTAAGTGTATTGTTGTTTGCTCTAATGCTAAACTTTTCTGTGGGTATTTTAGATTTTAGATAATCGTTAATTTCATCTAACTCATATGCACCGTGTGGAATATTAATCACTTGCAAATGAGATGGATTTGTTCTAAAATAAAATCTATCGTTGCCTGCATAAATGTTTCTAATGCTATTGCAGCCGTAAAATCCAACCAATCCAATAACGTATTTCTTCCCAAATCTAGCTCTATCGGTGGATAGAAGTTGTAGCTAGCTGTGTTACCAACACCTTCTAAACTGAATGTTATTGACATAACTGAGAAAATTTGATGTTGTGCTGAATATTTATATAAAAATTGTAGGCATAGGTGTCCGCAAATAATTGTATTAAACTCTTGATCTTGGTTGTAATTATAATATATTTTACACCCCGAAAGTAGTTAATCACTTCGTTTGGTGGTCGAATATTACCGAAACTATCGTAATACCATACCTTTTACCACGCTTTTTGTAGCAAACCCAATGGGTACCTGGTCCTCTTTGGCTATCTAAGTTAATAATTCCAGATTCATTTTTCCGTGGCAATTTAGGCATGCTATCTCTCATAAAAATATCCCTAAAGTACGGTACGTTTTGGTGTATTTCTTTAAATCAGTATCCGTTAACGGTCTTTCGGGTAATCTATTCAGTTTTTTGGAAACGGTTTTAAGTATAATGCACCACCACCAGATTTGTTTGGTTTTAGATATAGTGCACCACCTTTCTTATTCATGGAGCCTATAGCGACCGATTCCATCATGCGATTATGGCGCGATGTCTCTTCCTGCAATTTTTAGCATTTTAGCATCATTGACTGCTTTAGCAATTCCTGATGCACCACCAGCTAAAGCACCGATTGCTGATAATCCTGCGAATAACGGAATAAGAAATGGTAAAAACCCTCCTTGTTTAGGTAGGGGAATTACTCTAGGAACTTTAATGTTTTTCTTTCCTCCTAAATTTTTTACCACACGTTTTGCCGTTGAAAGCGCTGACTTTATTGTGTCTGTGAAATTTCCGTTAGGTTTAATTTTTTTAGCTATTGTCTCTCGTAAATGCAATAAATTTCCACCATTGCATTTCTTCTTCTTCATATTAGATCGACGTTTACACCCCATTCCCAATTTTCTCTTTGCTTTCATGATAGTACTGACTGCTAAAGCTGCAGTTCGTTCACCTAGCGTTGCGTCTAATGATTTAAAGCGCTCTCAAGCTTTTTTTTGCAAAATTTTATCTGCTTTATGTCTACTTTCTAAATCTCGGTAATCTCTGTAACTGATATCATGAAGTTTGCACTGAGCATCTAATTGATTAATACCGAGGTCACCGCGTGCGAGTCGTTTTTCCAACTTTGTACCAGGACCGCAATACTGGTAACCAGGTAAATGCAATTCAAACGGAAGTTTATTGATTAGACCATTCACCAAACCACCACCACCTACACTCTTTCGCTTCTTAACTAGCATTGTTTACATGGATGGATAGAAGGGGGTATTTATACCTAAATTGAGAAAAACAAATCATAGTTATTTCTTTATTCAGTAAATGCTATACATTAGATAAGCAGGACGATAATACAAAATTTCCATTAAACATACAGTGTTATGTGAATTAATATTATACTTAGCATTTATAACATCATCAATATCTTTATAAATTCATCACCACCACTGAATTCTCTCTCATTTTACATATGGTGGGGGTGCTACTATTAAAAAGAAAATGTTATGTTTGTTGTTTTGCCAGCTGCACCCAAACTACTTACAAACACATCCTTCGTGTTTAGGAGTGTTTTAAATTCTTCAATTCGTGTTTCTTCTTTTTTGAAATACACATAAAAGCGTTCCGGCAATACACATTTAAAATCACCCGTTTCTATCACTATACGTTCACCATACTTAGTATTAATTATATCCATATTCGTTACTTTATACTTTCTCGATATATCGAGCTCGCGCGCATTTTTAAAGGGTTTGCAATAGGTGCTTTGGTTTAACCCTGTTAATTCCATATTTAACAATTACGAGTTGCAGACTGATCTCAACATACAGCTCGCTGCAATTTATATAAGAAATGTGCGTCCTACATATTACAACATACTTAAACTTGTTAAATACCTACTTTTGACCTTGACTAGAAATATAATATGATGATGATCAGCTCCAAAAAGTTTGACCTTGAAAATTATATTCTTACATTTATGATTACCTTGCAATTTCTATTTTTTAGCTTTTCACCTTTTTATATTTCTAAGAAATGTAATATGACACCACCGTAAGTCTTCGACCTTGAATACTATTTTTGATTACCTTGCAACTTCTATGTTTACCTTGACCAAAATTTTAAATCCCCCCCTTCAGATTTCACCAACAGGAGTGACCTTGACTTAGCAGGGTTACCAACCTAACACGTGGCCTTGACTTAGCAGGGTTACTACCCCTTCACAGGGTTACCAACAACGTGGCCTTGACTTAGCACCCCTTGAAATAGGCAATGTTACCAACCTAGAAATCTAGTGACTTTTCTGGTGACTTTTTCTAGATCTGGTGACAAATCTAGTGACAAAAGTGGATCAGAAGTGCGGTAGCTATACTACTGACCATTCAAAGGCTAGTACTTCTGTTATGATGGCAGCAACAGGTTCTGGAGAACTACTACCACCTTATGTAGTTAAGGTGCAGCATATGTACTCCACATGGATTGAAAACGGACCACATGGAACCGTATACAATAGAAGCAAAAGTGACTCGTTTGATGTTTTTTGTTTTGAGGACTGGTTCCTTTCTAGTCATCTAGCTGTGATAAAAAAAATGCAAAGAAAAGAATGTCAATTTTGTATTGCCTCCGCCTAATTCCAATCACTTATATCAGCCCCTTGACGTGGCTTTCATTAGACCAATGAAAGAAGCATGGAGGAGAATACTAAATGACTAGAAAACAAAAAATAGGGGGGTAATACAAAAGTGATTTCCCAGAATTGCTAGCAATTACGTTGGAGAAAATAAAAAATCGTAGTCAGCAAAATATTCAGGCAGGTTTTGTAGCGTGTGGCATAGTGCCTCTCCGTCGATAGACGGAGAGTTTTGAAAAAATTACCCGATTTTACATCACCAGATCAAATAGAAGTAGAAAGTAATTGGTCTGAAAGTTTCATTGAATTACTTAAAGCAAACGTTGCTCCGCAAACAACCAAGAAAACAAAGAGGAAAAAAGTTACAAGGAGTTCTGCCTGGACAAAGCGTAACACTTCCTAATACTGAACAAGAATTGCAATTGGAAGAGGATAATCTAGCGGTAAGTGACGATGAAGAAGATGAGGAAATCGAGAGAGAAGAGATGGAGGACGACGAAATACTCAGTGATGAAGATAAGGACTCCGAAATTGAAAATTCATTAAACCTAGTACTGACGCATATGACGGAAAAATACCGCAAAGTTGTAGTCCTCCAGTTGTTTTCAATTGTTTCCATAGCATCATCAGCTGTACGTGTTTAGGTTTAATACTTCTGTAGCGTGCCTTGATCATTATTGAAAAAGCTTCCCCTATTGTGTTTACGTAATAGAGGTGAATAAGGAGGCAAATATCGGTGCCTGATATTATTTTCCCATAATAGGTTTGAAACGTGATGAATGCGGGCATTGTCCATAATTATAATGTCTTCTTCTAGCTGGTGTAAGATAATTGTCTCGATAAATGATTTGTAATCATCAGAATTAATCACACCAACTTTTACAAAATATCCTACACTTTTTCTCGACTTTATTGCAAGTAAAAGTGACATATTTGTTCCTCTATTTCCAGATGGTGTAATTCCTGGAAGGGTGTATCCATACAAAAGCCCTAAATGCAGATTGAAACCCAATCCGTCTACAAAAATCATATTTTTATCAGTTACCTACTCTTGCTATATATTTTTCTGGTTTGAATATTCACCAGAGAATCTCTTTCGCAGGGAATTTTTTTGTCTGGTGTGTTTTTGTATGAATTTTGCAATTTTATTGCGATTGCAGTTTAAATTTTGAGCAAGTTTCTCTATAACCTGGTGAATTGTTAACGTACTTTTTTCCAGTAACATTAATTCTATAGCACCTCAAAGTACAGCATTATCCTTCGGTTTACACCCTTTCTTTCTTATTCAAAATTTTGCACTTTTACCACTCACACAAAGTTTTTTAGCAACGTCAATTTTTTCAACGGTAACACATATTTACGAGTCATCTTTCACACCTTTTATTGAATCGTAACGTTTACAGCACTGTCAAGTTTTTTGTTTAGCTATTATGTAATGCTAACTTGATCATACTTTCTACATCTACGTATATAAATGCATTACGCAAATATTTTGGTGCAACATGCAATTAATTCTGTTCATTTGTGCGTTTATTTTAATGCTTAGTGCATTTTATATGATGCATTAATTGTGGTGCAACACGCAAACATTTCGAAGCATTACACAATTTATCACTTGCACATCTGTAACTAACAGTTATAAAATAACAAATTAAGATCACTTCCCGGAATGATACGAATTTTCCTTTCCATTATGCTCTTTTGTATGTACACACATTATGGAACCAATAAATTATTATTATTGTTAAATACCAGGTATGAATGTAATGCTAAGTTTAGTTTTACTAATTGAAGGTTGCATTAGTTTACTGCAAATATTACTTTCTTTCTAGTTGTAAGCAATAGTGTCACAGAATACGATCGCATAGCTTCCATATTCTGTAATAGTGTATATTTATAGAGTGTAATATCAATAAAATACCAAGATTCAGAAGTTTATTGACTGTTGTTAACTGGCACTGAATAAAATAATTGTATGTAAATTTCATGCAAATAATGTTTTATTTAACAGCTAAAATTTTACAAGTCTACTTTCTCCTTTTTTAATTTTAGCTCATTTATGGAAGAAATATAGGGTAAATGCTGCTCATGTAACCCGTTATCTGTTAGATGACAAACAAAACGTGTTAATTACTACATTCTAAGCAAAAACAATGTGTCAGGTATATGCTTATTTTTTACTTGTAAAGAAACTGCAAAGATATGTGGTTTCTTAAATTAATTGAGTAGTTACCGATTATAAATAGCATTTCAAGAAATATCCATAAATGTTCCTAATCCTGCCACTGTTTCAGCTTCTTAAATAATTGTGATGGTATACTATAGGACAACAGAATCCTATAGGACAACAGAATCCTGGTAGATTACATTAGGACATACATGATTTTGGTTATAATATATAATAATTTTCTTAAGAAAAAATTTAATAAAACAAATAATTTAACAATTTATCCTTTTGTTCAAACTTAAAAATCTGGTTTTTCATAACCAAGCATAATATTCAAGTCAGCAGGCCTTCTAAAAGAATTTTCAAGCATTATAATTTTTCGTTTGTTATTAATTTCATATTTACTATCACTCCAAGGTAGAAGATTACCAGCTTTTATTTTGCGCACTTCATTAAGATTACATGATACACATGTTTTAGTTGCAGGTAATTTGCCATAAAATATAAATATATATTTTCCCATTTCAGGTAAATTATAGATACGAAGTGGCATAGAAGTAACCATTATTTGTAAACCAACAGCAAACATGCACAACAGAGATACCAACAATAATAATTCATTTTCTTTTGGTTTAGGTTGATATCCATCTCCCCATTGATCTTGTCCTTCGTATGTAGCTAAACTTAATTTTTTTGTGTCTTCTGTTACTGATAGATACAAAATCCATAAGACTACAATAGCAAGTGAACCTGTTGAAACTACACTACCCATCAACATATATAGTCCCATTGAATTTTTGTAGATTATATCATAAGCTTCTGGAATACCATCTTCAATTTTTAATTTCGCAGCTGTTGGTTTGGGAAATAACTGAGAAAAAAATGGTCTAACAAAAGTAGATTTATTTGTGAGATTTCTACTTGGTGCTTTATTCCAGAGAGAAAATTGTCGTAAACATAAGGGAAAACTTCGAAAATTAGAATTGGTGGTTGATCTAAGCTTAGAGTACAGTTTAATAAATAATACAGACATTATCGATTAAATATAAACAATTTCTGTACTATAACCCACAATTTATGCTATTTCTTAGCTAACTGGTTGGCAGTAATTGCTGTTATTGGCATTATTGGAAGTTACGAGTCCGTACGATTTTACACGAACGAAAACCGTTGATAAGTTAAAACGATTTTTTGAATGTTGAGCAGATGTCATTTTTAGTATTATTATACAAGGCGATTTTAATTTAATGTTAACAAAATGGCACAAAGACCACAAGGTGGAATAATTAAAAACAAAGCAAAAGATTTTTCAAAGAAACTTAACAATGATAAAGAGAATTATAGACCTATGTCAAGTGAACAAAAAAAGACAAGTAAAATTTTGGCTCCAAGTATAACACAGAAAGTTACAAACCAAATAGATACAAATTTGAAGTTAAAAATCGCAAATAGTCAAAAAGATAAAAATGCATTACAAACAAATTGCCCTGAAATTAAACAAAATCATGATAAGGACACAAAATCTGTTACCGATTCAAATGAACAAATTTCTGAAAAACAAAGTGATTCAAAAAAGAAATGGTCTTTAGCTGATTTTGATATTGGTAAACCATTAGGAAAAGGAAAATTTGGAAATGTATTTTTAGCAAGAGAAAAAAAATCTAAATTTATAGTTGCTTTAAAAGTACTTTTTAAAAATGCGATCAAAAGTTCAAATTGTGAACACCAAGTAAGACGAGAGGTTGAAATCCAAAGTCATTTACGTCATCCTAATATTTTACGTATGTACGGTTACTTCCATGATGAAGCTCGTGTTTACCTTATTTTAGATTATGCCCCCAAAGGTAATTTAATCAAACTTACTTTACCCTTTATAATTTAATGTTTTAGGAACGTGTTATAATGAATTAATGGCATCTGACAATAAACGCTTCTCTGAAGAAAGGGCTGCTAATTACATTGCACAAATTGCAGATGCTTTAAAATACTGCCATTCTAAAAAAGTAATACATCGTGATATTAAGCCTGAGAATCTTTTAATAGGTGCTAAAGGAGAAATTAAAATAGCTGATTTTGGCTGGTCAGTTCATGCACCATCATCTCGCCGTGCTACATTATGTGGAACTCTCGATTATTTATCACCAGAAATGGTAAATGGGAAGACACACGATGAAAAAGTAGATCTTTGGAGTATCGGTGTTCTTTGTTATGAATTTTTAATCGGTAAACCACCATTTGAATCTACTACATTCGATGAAACCTATAGAAAAATTAGTAAAACGTTAGTAACTTTTCCTCCTTACATTAGTGACGGAGCTAAAGATTTAATAAGAAGTTTATTAGTGGTTAATCCAAATGATCGATTAAATTTAGATGGTATATTAAATCATTCATGGATTTTAATGCATGAGACCGGGAACAATAAATAATTTTTATTTTTTAGCTAATATATTACTTTTTTGTTTTATTTTTAATAAATGAATTAAAACGCATATTTATATTATACAAATTGTGTTATCACTATTATTGTAATGTTTACGTTGACCTTATAGATTACAAAATATCAATAGATTTTAAAATGGTTTCACTTTAAATAATTTAAAATGATTAGAAGAAAGTTCGAATATAGTTTGTTTTATAAATATGTGTAATTTTTTTATGACTAAATTGTTTTGTTATGTAGACAAGCCTCCAGAGATGTTACATTTTACTAGGGAAAATTTATTAACTATTTTATAGGTTGTGTAAATAGAACATCTATCAAATAAAAAATGTGAATGATAGCTACAGTTTCAGTGTTTCTAAAAAATATTTTAAATCTAAAGTGAAATAAAATAGACATTCATCATTTTTGGCAAATGATTGACTAAATGCTGTTACATTTAAAAAAAAAAACACATGAAAATTGGCCTGGAAAAACTATAAATAATAAAACAGGATTACTTTGGACACTTCTCATATAAAGTTATCAAATGAGTCTGATTAAGGTGAGGGTTGTTGCAATGTTGAACCTATTAAAATATTTGCATAATTTGTCTAAATGCTTTACCTAACAATCAATTAGTATGTTCTTTGTTTGTCAGATCTGTTAGCGACAGAAAGCAAAATAAGTCAAATAGACCAGGGCTTCACACAAAAAGGCATCTATTTATAGAAACATTTGATAAAATTGTACAAAAATTAAAACAAATAATTTTGTAGCTAAAAAACATTGGTGGTCACAGATCTATTTTGTAAATAAAAAAGAACGATTGAAAACATAAGAAACATGATGTGATATGGTACTGAATAATTCTCAACAGGTTGACTGCCAGAGAAGTCATATATGACCGCTAGCTCACTTTCCTCAGGTGCCACATGTGACTGCTGGAACATGGGATCGTATTAAATTGTAATGTCTGCCAGTGGTCATGTATAGGATTGGTTTATATGCGTTACATGACCGTGCTGGCACCGGACTTAAGGCAAATATCACCAATTTTTAAAAATACTGACAAAACTTGATGTAATTATTTATTGAATATTTAGGGATGTACATTAATTTTTATTTTAATAAAAATGCAATGCAAGAAGAAATTTATTCACTATGGGCCAAATCGAAGCAATTAAGGTGATAGAAATGTTGATTGTCACAATCATTACAATATGTAGCAACTTTTACATTTACTTAGTTTGTAGTCAGTTTTCTTTTTAGTTTTTGTCCATAGCATCCTTTGCAATAACTTTGCATTTTTTCTGCCAATCCATTTTTCAAGAATGTATGGATTCTCTTGTTGCTTGTTAATTTGTTTCTTTTTCAAGTAAATCACAATCACCCAACTTGATGTTTCCCCTCAAAAGTGTTTTGATTAGTTCTCGAAATTCAGTAATTCTCATTTTCTTTGTAGCTAACTGGTTGTAAATAATATAGGCATTTACCCCATTAGAAATTCGATTTTTAAGCTTTCGGTGCCATTTTATCGATTTTCAAAGTGGAGAACCATAATTTGACATTTGGTGGGACAAATCTATTAATGATTTGCCTTCATTGTATTCTATTATCGTTTTAGGTTTTTTTATTGATCTATTTCTTCTTTGAACATGCAAAGTCTCTGTTGTGTGTTTTGTTGTCAAAAGAAGTAGGTCCCTTTTATCACACCATTTTATGACACACACGTCTTGCTCTTTTCTAAGCCAAACACTTCACCTTTTTTGAGTTTTTTGTTAACCACTTCTTTGGGATTTCCACATCGATTTGATCTCAGTGTCCCTACATAATGTGTTTGCTTTTCAAGAAGTATGTTTGTGAGTTCAAGACTGGTATAGAAGGTATCTGTGATAATGGTCCTTTCAGAATTTAGCAAATCTTTAGGTAAATTTATAACAGTATTTGTCGGAACAGAAGCATTTCCCGTATCCTTCTCATTTCCTGCATAAATTCGTATGTTCCAGGAATATCTGTTGTCACTGCAAAGCTTGGACAATTTGACACGGTACTTGTGGGTTTTTTGGAGAATATATTGTTTGAAGAGGAGTCGGCCTTGGAAAGGAACAACTGGTTATCTATGCAAAAAGTCCTGCCAGGTGTGTATATAGCTTGGTAGTTTGCTATCAGTTTTTCTAATAAAGGTTGAACTTTATGCAAACAGTCTCCCTCAGGACAAGTAATATTGTCAGAAAAATGCCACGTCCTCAACAAAAATTGAAACTTGTTTCTTTACATTATTTTAGGAATTATACTATTTTTGTACAGCTCATCTTGACTCCAATATTTCTCAAGTGAAGGCAATTTTACCATGCTCATGTAGGCAATAATTCATAGAAACCGTAACACTTCTGTTCTGTTTGTAGGAACCCATTGATGAAGTCTAGATTCCTTACTGGTGTTCTCTTTGTTTGTCAAAATCCATGTTGTGTATATGTTTGTGTCATCATTTCGTTAACTTGATTATCGACAAATGTACTGTAGCAATAATACAGTGTCAAATTATTGACAAGAACGGCTGCATAGTTTGATGCCAACCCAGCAGTTGCAGAATAGTAGATTTTGTGATTCTCAGCAGGCTTCGTACATATGTGATTGGTAGTTATAGTATCTGTTTTTTCGATTGACACTCATTCGGTTTCCATCAATACTTCGTCGCCAATATTAAAAATTTCTTAAAATTCTTCTGTGATATATAGACTTTCATCTTCAACTACGTTTTCTGTCAGTATCAGATTCACATGTCGTATTTATGTTCAGAGTCTTTGAACAACGTCTTTCTTTGTTAACACGAAATCTTTTTTCAACTTGAACTGTAGCATGACGTTTGAGGCTTCTTCTATCTTCAGTTCCAATGTCGGAAGCTGAACTTGTACTAATAATTTCGTCATCGCTAGAAGGTAAATATGCAGGATCAAAATCAGAGTCGTCAAATTCCGTCGAACTTTCATCATCTCGTAATTGTAAACTTCAAATTTTACCAGATTAAATTTCTACAGTTTGTGTCTTTACTATGTACACTTTCATGTCTCACCTACTACATTTTGTCGTACTAGAGCCAATTCTAATATTTTTCTTGACCGACCACTCATTTTCACGACTAACCACATCAATGTGTCAGCAATAAACAAGTTGTAACTTGTATGCTGTATGACCGCTGCGGTATTGAGGTAATTATATAATGACTAGCTCTATTTTCTGTGCTCTACAAATGAACTAGTAGAAAATGGAAATTAAATCTACGGTAACCTAGGTTACTGTAGATTTATATGATCAAATAAAAAAATGGAAATATCTACGGTAGTTTAAATAAAAAAAGTATCGTGCATATAGCAATGCAAAGTCATTTGCATACGCCGGAAACAAGTGCAAATACTCTTGGCATAGTAGGCTATTTTTGACAAAATGTTGATGGCAGTCAATCTTTTTCGAGAAAAATTGATTTAGAAATGGTTACGTAATTTGTTATTTAAAAGAATAAATTTAATTAACTCAATGGAATAAACTAGTCGAAATCAACACCAACAAAAATTTATTATTATTAAATCGATTGATAGGCCTCCACGTTCACCCGACTTAAACCCCTTAAATTTTTTTCTTTGGGGATATTTAAAGTCAATGCTCTACTTTATCGTTTAGAAATTGGCGTTGATATGAATGGCGGACATTTCCAGCACATGCTATAATAAAATTATTTGTTCATTTTTGTTATTTAATAATTATTTTTATTTCATACCAATACATTATAAACAAATAAACCCTTGTAGTTACTGTAACTGTAAACATGTTCCTAACTCCATAGGGAGTTATAGTAGGGAATGCATTTTGACAAATATTTGCATGCTTGTCAGTTGATATACCCATGGCAACAATGCCTACTTAATTTTTAATTTTCGTTTTCATATTCCATTTATAATGAAATACGAAATAAAATTATTTATCTATCACGTGAGTGGCAACTTGCAATACCTCGGGGCTATAACGCCCCTCGAGATTGCAATCCGTTGCCCTCGGTAATTAACACCATCATAACTCCCTTGATAGATAAATAACTATAAGATACGTATGTTAATTTGAATCAAAAACTTGTTTTGATCTTTTACGTTTTTACCCATATCAGCGTAGACCTATCAATCGGTTTAATAATAATTTATTTATTGTTGGTGTTGATTTTGACTAATTTACTCCGTTGAGTTAATTTGGTCTTTTAAATAACAAATTGGGTAACAATTTTCAAATCGGATTTTTCTCGAAAATGGTTAATCTGGTAGAATTTCTCAAGAATACCTTTTTGAAGCAAAACTAACTGAAAAAGCTAAAACCATTTGAAAAATTTATAAAAAAAATTGACGAAATCAAGAATAATGCAAAACACGTTTTGCAGGTGCGCCGTTGGCAAGGAACGTTGTCGACCGATACCCTAAGAAAACTACTTGTATCAATAGTAGTAGTAAACGGGCACCTTGGTCGCCATCTTGGATTTTGACGTCACAAGACCGCCTACGTGGGAGACCATATTTTCCACCCTTATTTTTTACCCGCTTACGTGTAGGACGTATTTTTTCACCCCTATTTTTTACACACCCACGTGTGAGACCGTATTTTCAACCCCTGCTGGAATTTTTATCCCTAATTTTCACACACCTACGTGTGAGACCGTATTTTCAACCCTTTCTTTTCGGATGCCCTTTTCAACCTTAATTATTTTTACTCGATTACGTAAAGGGTGTGTATTTTCACCCCTATTTTTTACACACCCACGTGTAGGGCGTGTTTTTTTACCCTATTTTATGACAGCTCACGTATAGGACGCGTATTTTCTACCCTGTGGGTCAATCCTAATTAGAGCCTTTTTTGCAAATGCTCACGTGAGGGGCAGGTCTTGGCGCTGGGGCTGGACCTGGACCTGGACTTGGGGTTGGTCTTAGGGTTATTTTTGATGGTATTAAGGTCCTACTGGCTATATTAAGAGCAGTGCCCCTGGAGGTTAGGCAAATGCACACGTATACAATGTTGGAAATTGCATAATTAATAAGATATTATTAAAATTATCGATCCTATTGCTTTAAAATGGTCAAATGCTATTGGATGATCTTTTACCTATACGAGAAAACGTATTTCTAATAAGGAGGTTCTTGTAAGACACGTGTAGGGCTTCGCAACTTGTTCTCAGGCCTTCGCCCCCTGACCAGAGATGGTGTGGGAACCTAACCTTATAAGACAAGTGTAGAGCTTAGCCCCTATCGTGGCCCCCTTGATGCAATTGTATGAGGGTTCTAACTTAATCTTACAGCTGTAGGCCTTCGCCCCATCATACAAAATTGTATTCTAATAAGGAGGTTCTTGTAAGACAAGACTTGTATCAGGGTCTCCGCCCTGGCCCCTTTGAGTAAAAATTGATTTTAGCGCCATCTAGTGGCGTATAGACTAATGAACATTTTCTATAATAGAAGCTGATAATGCACACCTCTCTCTTGCTCTATCTTGTTTCTTCCTTCCCCTCTCTCTTTCTCACACTCACACACACACACACAAATCAATTAATTAATCAATCTCAAACAAATCACGCTCGATCACTAGATCAATCACAATCAATCAACTGAAATTATGACTCACAGTTTGCGGAAACCAGATTACAGTTCAAACTGAATACATTAAAGTCTAATTAAATATGACGTGAAATAATAAATAATTTCTACCCTAATGCAATGATGCTTTATGTATAGGCAGATCCTCTAAACAGTCACCACCTATACATTCGGAACATCGTATTTGATTTATTTGCATGTTCAATTACATACACACACAACATTGTTTTATTGTAATGTGTTCATTAACAGTTGTAAAAACTCATTTAAAAAAAGACTGGAAAGTAATAATTCCTTATATAACATAGAGTTAAATTAAAATAACATGTTTTTAAGAATATCAAACTGATATAACGGAAATAAAAGGCAAAAGGTTTTAATGGTTTATTATTATACGTGAATTAACAATAACTACAAGTTTAAAATCCGTGCGTACGTACGATTTTGTAGAGTTGATCTTATGACATCCTGCGTAATAATACATTTTTAAAAATCTTTATCGACATTTTTGTTAGCAATATCAGGTAAAAAAACATATTAAAAATAATACGCTTACCTCTAGAAGTTGTTTTCCTTCAACTGTACCATGCGTTGAACAGATTTTTTTTTATACGCGTTTCACTAAAATACGATTTGTGAATGGCTGGATATAAACAGCCGATTACATACCGAACATTAAACTATTTTAGAAAGTAATACACAAAAACCTGAATTCGTATTTAACAATCATGTTGTACTTACAAAAAAATTTACACTCAAAACACTTACAAATATTTTAAAAATTTTGCTAATGCGGAAATTACTTTTAAATAATTGAATCTTCAGGTTACATAAAAACTATTGTATACTCAATTACGTTCACTCACACACACACACACACACACACGAGGGTGCGAAACACGCAAACGCAAAAACACACTAACACAAAAAACACGCTAACACAAAAACACACAAACGAAAAAACGCTGTCACGAAAATACGCTAACACAAAAATACGCAAACGCGAAGACATACAAATGCGAAAACGCGTAAAACGAAAACACACAAATACGAAAACACACACACACACACAAACGAAAACGCGCCAACACAAGAAAAACACGCAAACGAAAACACGCTAAAGCGAAAACTCGTAAAACTGCAAACATGAATCAAGACGGTGGAGCACCGTTAGGAGAAAAACAAGTTTATTAACAAAATTGAAGGAAAGCTTAACGTTTGAAAATATATTATTATTATTATTATAAACAACAATACATCATTATTATTTAATAACATGCTTTATCGGTTTTCTTCTTCTTGAACCGTGATTCGTCGTCATCATCATCGTGATTTTGAGATTCGCCCTTCTCCCCTACCTCATCGCTCTTCTTTCTCTTCTGTGAACCATCACCTTCACCTTGGATGTGAGATACATTCAGCTCGACCACGTCATCGTTTTCATCTTTATCTTGAACGGCTATGTTGTAATAGTTTATTAACAAGTCAGTAAAATCTCTAATGTCCGCTGATGTTGGCTCATGAACAGGAGAATACATTACAATAATGCTCACTCGATGACAGTTACACTTCAAAGAGCGAAACATTCGAGAAACAAGTATGCAGCTAGCCTAGGGTCTTGCCCGCAAGAGCGTTCGTCAATGTTCGGGTAGAATCGGTTATCTTCGGGGAATATCTGAAGTATTGACCTAACCACGCTCTAACATCGCCCCTAGGGACATGTTTATAAATCTAAACGCCTCTTTTATGGTCGAGGTATTTTCTCCTAAGACGGCCACGATAAGAGCTAAGCTCTACACTTGTCTTATAAGGTTAGGTTCCCACACCATCTCCGGTCAGGGGCGAAGGCCTGAGAACAAGTTGCGAAGCCCTACACGTGTTTTATAAGAACCTCCTTATTAGAAATGCAACGTTTTCTCGTATAGGTAAAAGATCATCCAATAGCATTTGACCATTTTAAAGCAATAGGATCGATAATTTTAATAATATCTTATTAATTATGCAATTTCCAACATTGTATGCGTGTGCATTTGCCTAACCTCCAGGGGCACTGCTCTTAATATAGCCAAAAGGACCTTAATTAGATGACCATAAAAAATAACCCTAAGACCAACCCCCCAAGTCCAGCTCCAGGTCCAGCCCCAGCACCAAGACCAGCCCCCCACGTGAGCATGTGCAAAAAAGGCTCTAATTAGGGTTGATCCTCAAAAAGAAACCATAGGGTAGAAAATACGCGTCCTATACGTGAGCTGTCATAAAATAGGGGTGAAAAAAAAACACGTGCGCAAGTAAAAAATAATTAGGGTTGAAAAGGGCCTTCGAAAAGAAAGGGTTGAAAATACGGTTTCACACGTGGGTATATGTAAAAAATAATTAGGGATGAAAACTCCAGCAGGGGTTGAAAATACGGTCTCACACGTGGGTGTGTAAAAAATAGGGTTGAAAAAGGCCTCCGAAAAGAAACCATAAAAATAAGGGTGAAAAATACGCTCTCTCACGTGGGCATATAAAAAGTGAAAGGGGGCGGGGCTTGTGACGTAAAAAAGTGGAGGGGATAGTGCCTGTCTTTTACTACTATCAATTTATGCTTGAGGTTGTCCGTGTGTACGGGTTCGGTGCAAATATTTTTTGTTTTCAAATCACGGTCAGTACTTTACAATATATGGCATGATGCAAAGTGTTTTACTAACCGAGCCGGATTACTTTTAGCTAAATTATTGTCCTACAGAATTGTCTATATTGGTTTTTCAAACACATATAATCACAGTTACAAAAAAATGGCACTTTGGTCAGAGTGGGGTACCAATATAAGGGGCAGAGTGGGTTCCCTCGTTATGCCCCATGTTCTAGTTTTGTTGTGAGAAAAGGTCATTTGAATAAGTGCATCATAGAAAAATCACTAGACAAAGTTGGTCTTCAGAGATTATGGGACTAGTTGTGTAGGCGATTCTTAATCGGGTAATGGGATACAAACAAACTACCTAACAGTTTAACGACCGCAGACGCCGATATATGGCGAAGCAGAAGAGAGGTAAAGACAATTTCGTGGTCGATAAGAGTTCAGGAAAGTCAGATGTATTTTTACAGCGTTACAAGGAAAGGAATTAGAAGACTACTTGATAAATATGGAAGCCAGTTGGATTGGCAGTTACAGTTTTGAGAAAGTTGGCCTACGAACTATACGTTCTGAACAACTGCATTAAAAAATAAATCCGAAAACCATCTAAGTGAGAAAGACTGAGTCAAAAGGTCCTTAAAAAGACACCTCAAAATATCATTAAGCAAACCACAAGGGACTTTTGAGGCTCGGGCAATGGGTTTTAACAGAGTCTCCGTGTTTCAGTATTTCAAGTTGTTCGAGGAAACTGTCGATAAATGTAGATTAACTGGCGACAGAATTTATGACCGTGATGAGATAGGAATTGCTGTTAACTTAGGTCATTCTAAAATACTGTCATCAAAAGGAAACCGTTAAGTAGGAATACTCACTTCTTCTGCTGAACGGGGACAGACAATAACTGCTGAAGTATGCTTTTCGGCTTCAGGAGCTTATGTGCCTCCTCTACTTGTGTTTCCGAGAAAAAGGAAGCAACAGGAATTTGAGCTTAGTTTGCCATTGGAATCTGCAGTGAATTTCAGAGATTCAGGACTGGTTTGGAGAGTTTGTAACGTTTTCTGGGGCAACTCGCGAGAAACCAGTTGTTTTACATTTTGATGGTTATGCAAGCCACACGTAAATGATAAATTAAGCAAGAGGCAATGATATAGTTTTATTACGTTTTCTTCCCCACTGTTCTCATATATTACAACCGCTTGACGCATCTACTATGAGCAGTGGTTATAAATGCAGAAACTATGAAAACAGTTATAAACGCATTCCTAAAAACAGATATTTAGCCTTTAAATTCAGACGTATTTACTGAAGCAAATTATATTGCTTCTGATAGGACAGATATTCGAAACTACAGAACGTATAGAAATAAATAAAACAACTAAGTCTGGTAATTTTGGAGCAAACTGTAACTCCGACAGTACAAAAGTACAACACCTACACCGCAAAAAGAATCGATAAATAATTTAAAGGTGCAACCCCATTGTTCCAGAGACCGAACTCCTCCGAGACTAAATAGCACCTCCCTGCATTCATAATAGCATCTGTCTCAGAGTTGTGGCACCTCAAATTACTCAACAAAAATTATCTCAAAGTATTTCCTCCTTGCCCCTCCTTCTGATGTTCTGCCCGTACCAAAAGTTGCATTTTCTTCTAAAAGAGTCAGTAAGAAGCGAAAAAAGACTCCATATAAAAATGAACTTGACGAAGTCATCGAACAAAAAGTTCTTAAAGAACAATAAAAAAAATGTAGTAAAACGAAAAATTGATGGTCTCACACATAAAATTGTCAATAAGGAAAGAAAACAACAGCATCAGCAAAGTCATTAGAATCATCTGAAGATGACGCCGATACATCTTGTCTGTATTGTAATGATAAATATAAATAATGATAAAAATCGACTTTATGGGAGGATTGGATTTCGTGTAGTGTTTGTCATAAATGGGCTTACAATGCATGTGCAGAAAGTTACATTTACACTTATACACATGATGTGATTGTTATATTGTTTAGGTGGATACACCTAAGTAAGAAATAAGATTATACTTTGTACATTTCATATAAACGAAAATATTGATAAAGTTGATAAAGTAAAAATAGGCTTTCTCGGACTGACAAACACCACCTTATAATGCGTCTATAGGTGTGGTATTTTTCTTTCATAGCGCCACTGTGCCTGCAATTAAAAGTAGTCTTAAATGCTAACCATTAATTTTCAGTTAATACATCTTAGAACTACGAGGGGGTACCAATACTAACTGGAATAGCATTGCCGTGGGCGGAGCTTGTGTAGTACGCATGTCTGCCTCTAGTGCGTGTACAGCACAACTAATTGACGTTGTCCTAAATCAACCACTTCATTCCATATACATAACTTCATATTATACCAACACGGCTAACTTCGTGTTATTATTTTTACATTATTTTAAACGCTGTGACTATCCACACGCAAAAATTATAACCTTAAACTGTCTAAAGATGGAAATAAAAGGAAAAAATAAATCTACGGTAACCTGGGATTCTCTCAATGGACTGTAGCGTAACGTAGCTTGGATCCTAGGTTACTGTAGATTTTAGATTCCCTTTTTATTTCCATTTTTTTAAACAGATTTAGGTTAATTTCGCGTGTGGATAGTCACAGCCTTTAAAATAATGTAAAAATAATAACACGAAGTTAGCTGTGTTGGTATAATCTGAAGTTAGATATATGGAATGAACTGGTTGATTTAACACAACGTAACTCATTGCCAGTTTAGTGCCGCCGGTGTTGTCGACCTGGCTTGTTCTGTTCGTCTGCAGTGATTGTTTTTGCTAGCGCTGTTATGTTCTTGTTTCGGTTTTATGATGGCAAGTTTAAGTCAACAATGTGCAGCTGTGAAATTTTGTTTTCTACTGGGTAAAAATGCTGCTGAAACTGTCTTAATGTTGAAAACAGCTTACAAAGATAACGTTATGGGAAAAATTCAAGTGTAGGAGTGGTTTGCTTGATTTAAAAATGTCGATTGATGACTAACCTCGGTGATGGACGTCCATCAACTGCCCGAATCGACGAAAATGTTAAAAAAATTCGAGAACTTGTGCTCACAGACCGTCGGCAGACAATTGGTCAACTGTCACAGATTAGTGGGGTATCTTGGAGACTGGCTCTTCTACCACGACAATGCACCTGCACACACCCATCCATGTTAGGCAGTTTTTGGCTAAAAATGACATGATTCCGCTGTCCCACGCATTTTACTCGCTTGACCTGGATCCGTGCGACTTTTTCTTATTTCCACGCATAAAAAGGGGCATGAAAGCACACCGATTTGACAAAATTGAAAAGGTAAAAAAAACGAGGGAGGAGCTGTCAGCCATTTCTAAAGATGACTACAAAAAATGTTACGAACAGTGGAAGCACCGGTGGGACAAATGTATTAGTTGTAATGGAGAGTATTTTGAAGGGGATAAAGTTGTTTTGTAAAAAATTTGAAAATATATATCTTTTAAAAAATAATTCCGGTCATTTTTGGGTACCCCCTCGTATATACTTGTCACCTAAAACCATCCAACGATGTCTTTTAGTTTCTTAACTATTTGTACTTCACTTGGTTCTCTTCAGCCTCGGACCTGGTGTTGATTGTCCAACAGTCGAAGAGTTTCTGCATTTACGTGGTGGTGTAACCTGGCTTTAAGCTTACCGGCAAACCTTTTAATCTCTTTCTTTACAGTTAGAATCAGAAGATCTATATGTATGTCAGCGTTACAAATATACCAGGGTGCATCCACTATGTTTCGCAATACTGTTCTGGAATGTTTGGATACACTTCATGTTAGAATCGCTAGCACAGCACTAAAGCTCAATACCGTAGAGCCAAACTGGTTTTAAGATCTGATTGTAAATCAATATTTTGTTGGATATTGAGAGTTTTGAGTTTCTTCCTATCAGCCAATAATGATGTCTGTATTTTGGCTCTAGTTCAGCTGTTTTTCTTCTTAACATGTTCTTTCCATCTAAGTTTGGCGTTCAGAATCATGCCGAGATATTTTGCGTTCGTCGAATACGATATAATTGTTCCATTAATGTCCAGAAGATGTGGGCCTACTATTCGTTTATTGGTGTAATTTACCTGAATATATTTAAGTCCGTTGAGCTTAATCTTCCATTGCATAGTCCAGTATACTACTGCATTAATTGCTGCCTGCAGTTTTCTAACCGCGCTTTCTTGGTTTTGATCTACCGCAAGAACAGCAGTGTTATTAGCATATGCGGCAACCACTGCATTTTCTATCTCAGGCAAGTCGTTCGTGTACAACAAGTACACCTGTTTTTATCTCTTCTAAGTTAGAGTATTCATCTTCTTGTTTAACTTTAAACAATCTGCATATATATATATATATATATATATATATATATATATATATATATATATATATATATATATACAGGGTGTTACAAAAAGGTTGGGCTGGCTATACGTTTTTGGATTTTATGGACAATTTTGAAAAAAAAATCAAGAATAACTTTTTTTCGATTTCGGCTTTATTTAGCCGCTAACCGCCATTCTGTATTTTTTTAAAATAAAATTATATCTGTGTTGTTTTTTAAGATATTTTCATAAAAATTGGTACACGGATGTATCTTACAAAGACGCAATATAGAAAAAATATGCATTTACGTAATTTAATTTTTTTTAAAATGGCGGCCATGTCAATTTTTTAACGTGGAATTACGAAAAAACCGTAGCCCAAATGAAAATTTTACAAGAGACTAAATAATTTGTAAATTAATTTATCTTCCTAATGATACCTTGTTTGTTGCAATCGGTTAAGAAATAAGGAAGGAGTTTTCACGTTACGCGTTACTAGTTAATCGCGGTGCGGGAGTAATTCAAACAACAAGTAGGCGGCAGGCTTTGTTCGCACAAGAAAGGACGTGGTCGACAAATAAATAAAGACAATAGCGTTTATGTTTTAGAGACATGATTCCAACCACTGTTAGTTGAATATCATCTTTTTGCAGATGACATTCTTCTTAATGGTTGATCTTTTCTTTTATTACGATTGCACTACACTCCTGGCTTGGTTGTCCGGATGGATGGTGCTGTATGTTTTGTGTTCTTTTACTTTAAGGTAAGATTGGTTTGTTAGATGTGTCTCGGAGATGAGGTACACATCTATACGTTGAATGTTCAAAAATATTTCAAGATCGTGTATTTGTTGAGTATGCCATTGGCATTCAGATAACAATACGTAGGTTTTTCGGTGCATAAACTTATTTTGCCTTAGGAATAGTACCAGTGCTCCTGGCTTCTAGTGTGTCTAGTCTTGCATTGACTCGATACAATGTCATCATATTCTGCATAAGCTGCATCATCGATGGTTCAGATGTTGATGGGAGAGGTGCCGACCCTACCGTTTTTTGTTGTGCAACTTATGTATAGGATATCCCAGTTCTAACCGTATTAGCCAGCTGGTTTTTATTGAAGGGTAGGTTTTTTGGCATGGACCATGTGTTCTCTTCTTTTTTGCAGTTCCTTTGCAATGGTGCATACCCTGTAGCATTCTGGATGTGCTTCAGACCAATTGATACACTTGGGGTGTATCTTTAGATTTTGTGCATGCTGTAGTTAAGCGGTCTCCTACACATTTGACACAAGTTGGGGTTCTTCTACAAAATTTCCTTGTGTCCATATCGTTTACATTGTGGAATAAACTTACTATTCCTTACTGATTCTATTTTTAATTTCATGTTATTGATATATTGGATTCAATAGATTTTATTGATGTCTTCAGATCTATGAAATACTAGCATATACAACAGCAAGCGAATATATTTCGCCTCTTTATTGGAGACAGTTTTCTTGAGTTTCTTTTCTGTATAACTGCTTCTCTCTTAAATTGCTTTTCCTCCAGTTCGTTTGAGATTTCTTCTGCTGTGCCGTAGGATGTAGGATCCTTGCCATTACTTTAATGGGTCTAGTGGATTTATTTTCATATGAGCGACATTCTATGTTCGAATCCTTGACTATGTCAGTTCTCTATATTCTTCGTGTGAGCTGACATTAACTTTAATTTGTTTGTTGCTCATCATGCTAGTTTTATATTCGAAATTGCCTGTATTCAATTTTTCCTTGATTACACCGTAATTATCTACGTCACTCAAGGTGACTGGGGGCGGCTTAGCGGTTTTTGGGGTTTTGTCTGTTTGCTTTTTAGGGCTTTCTTCAGCTTTTTCAGGTGATTTTATGGGCTTGCGCTTTTTGTTGTTTCTAGATTTGGGCAAAAGCCAATCGGTTTCTCTGCGACGAGTTACTCTTCCTCATCTGAATTTGCAGGGCTGCAGGATTTGATCCTTGCAGTTACGGATACCTTCTGTGATTGTAATAACTTCGAGTTCTGTTCCTGTAGAGTCAAGACTTGCTCTTTAAGCTGTTTGATTTCATCCAAGGCCTGCTGTACTTGTAGTTGCAGATTGGAGATGATTTCATTTTCTAGCGCCTGTGTATTGTGTTATCACAGGTGTTAAGATAGCACCGTTTTGCTGCTTAATACCATACAGTACTAACTGGTCTTGCTGATACCACTTAGGTACACGTGCATATATATATATATATATATATATATATATATATATATATATATATATATATATATATATATATATATATATTATATATATATATATATATATATATATATATATATAGGTGTCGAAGTTGTAATTTTATTTTCTATTTTTCCTTATTGCTTGAGAAGTTTTTTAGATTTTTGCATGAAACTCGGTATATGGGAGTTTTTTGGTATGCGAAATAAGATTCTGCCCTTAATTTTGGCCAGGCTTGTACAGGGCGCCACATACAGCATTATTTTAGTAAATAACATGTCAGAAAATCTTTGCGCCACCCTGTATACAATAATTGATCGAACAGTCTTAATCTCTCAACCTTTCTCAACAAAAAAGATGTACTTGTCAGGAGTGTTTAAATTTAATAGTTTATGAGATATTTGCTTTTAAACGTATCAATGCATTTTGAATTCACTGTACTACATATTTTTTTAACATAAATCAAGTTACTGTGAAAAACATCCACGTAGTGTTGCTATGGTTTCTAGTGATTATTATAAGATTACCTTCAGTGTCACTAATAATTATCAGTTAAAATTTTGTTCTAAACTTAAAAACCGTTCTGGAGTATACGTTTGTCGAATATGCTGATATGCATTTAATGTATGGGTTGGCACGATCTAATGCTTTAAGAGCTCGAAGGTTGTACGCCGAAACATTTCCCAATAGACAATTGCCTAATTTAAAGACTTTCCAACGTATTGATTAGCGGTTACGAGAAACTGGTGAGAAACTTTTATTATCTTAAATAGTAAAGGGATGTGAAATTACATTTAACATTAACTTTTTGAAGGTAGATTTATGCCAAATATGGGCCGACATGGTGGAGTTCCCAGAACTATACGTACAGCTGAATTGGATGAAAATGTTCTGGATGCTGTCGCTGCAGATCCTACAACTAGTGTTATGAATATATTACACGATTTAAATGTTTCAAAATGTACAGTAAACAGCATTTTTCGAGAGCAACTGCTGCGTCTATACCACATTCAAAAAGTACAAGGTTTAAGCGTGGATGACTACCCTGGCTTTTAGAGAGGTTTAACCAAGATAATGAATTTACTGGCTTAATATTATTTTCGGACGAAGCAAGATTTCGTAGGCATAATCTACACATTTACGCAGACGAAAACTCTCACGGTATAAGACAAACCCGGCATCAAGTACAATTTCAATTTAATTTATGGGCAGGAATAATTGGACATTATGTAATAGGACCTGTTGAGTTACCACCTAGACTAAATGGCCAAAGACATTTAGAATTTCTTGAAGAACAATTACCCAATCTGTTAGAAGATCTTCCATGGCAAACACATGTGGTTTATTCACGATGGTGCTCCACCTCATTTTAGCTTATAGTTAGAGAGCATTTAAATAGAGTATATCCAGACCGATGGATAGGACGATCAGGACCTGTATCCTGGCCGCGTAGATCACCGGATTTAAATCCTTTGGATTTCTTCTTCTGAGGTGAATTGAAACAACGTGTTTATAATACCCCCGTGGAAACCAAGAATGAACTACGGCAAAGAATTTTCCACCATGCCCAGGAAATAAAGAATAATGTTCAAATACTTTGGATGACGTAACAATCACTAGTTCGTCGTGTTCGGGAGTGCATTAGGCAAGGTGGTGCTCATTTTGAACAATTTGTGTAGTTATTCTTTAGTTAATAGTTTCCTTTAAATTTTCTATTTTATTCAGTATGTCTTTTTTAAATAGTTTCTAATAAACCTGTAATTCTTTTTGTAATGTATGATTTGTTTTATTAATCTTTGAGCTTCTAAAGCATTAAATCGGGCCAATCCGTACATTAAATGCATATCAGCATTATTCAACAAACGTATACTCCATAACGTTTTAAGTTTAGAACACAATTGTAACTTTTAATTAGTGACACTGAAACCATAGCAACACTATGCGGGTGTTTTTCAGAGTAACTTGATTTATGTTAAAAGAATATGGAGTACACTGAATTCAAAATGCATTGATACGTTTAAAAGCACATATCTCAGAAACTATTAAATTTAAACACTCCTGACAAGTACTTTTTTTTGTTGAGAAAGGATGGAAGATTAAGATTGTTCGATCAATTATTGCATACAGGGTCGCGCAAAGATTTTCTGACAGGTTATTGACTAAAATAATACCGTATGTGGCGCCCTCTAGAAGTCTGCCAAAAATTAAGGGCAGACTCTTGTTTCTCATACCGAGTTTCATGCAAAAGTCTAAAAAACTTCTCAAGCAACAAGGAAAAATAGAAAATAAAATTACAACTTTGACACTCTGTATCTTTTTACCTATCAATATTTGGACTAAGGTATGTTCGGTTCAATCGATATATTTTGGGTTCTAGTATCTCCAGTTTCAAGATTTCCCAACCTTTCAGACACATGTATAATAATAATAATTTTACCAGGTGTGGTACAAAAATATATTTCTCTAATTTCTTTGCCCTGTACACTCTTTGCTAACGCTACACGACACTATTATAAGGACGTAATGTGATGACCATTCACAATTTTTGGAATTCGTTCCGAGGACTGGCATCGCTGTAATAGCCGACAATTTTGCAACATTACACTCTATCTTTTCGCTGTGTTTTTAGGTTATGTTATGTCTGTTATGCTTTTAAAATGTTTCCACATTAATTGTTTAAACAACTAGTAAATGTAAATTTGAAGAGAAACAGTTCTGATAGATACATTTCGACGAGAAAATGTATTTCATTTTAAAGGGAAACGATGGTAATAAGTTTGTCATCTTGAAATAATTTTTATCCCTTTCATTTTAGATTCTAAATTTTATTTACTTCCTAATAATACTTACCTTGTTGGACGAAAGGATTGTGATATTATAATTCTTAAAAGCGACTCAATTAGCCGAAAACATGCTACACTAGTGGTGACTGTAGGTTTCCTTTAATTACAGCCCAAACACTAAATCATACACAATTTTACTTTTTTCTAGAATGACGTTGCAATTACAGACACTAATTCACGATATGGTACATTTGTTAATGAAACAAAACTTAAATCTAACAACAGTGTAACTTTAAAAGATGGGGATACAGTAAAATTTGGATTTAAATCAATTTATAAGTAAACATTCCATTTACTTTTCTAGGAGGGTATAGTTTATAAACATGTTGATTATAGATTTCAGATAGTTACCATAATTAACACAACCTCAGGAATAAAAAGTGAACACAAACTAAAAATAAAAGATAATATGAATGTGCTTGGAGGGTTATTAGTACAAAATTGGACAGAACAATGTAATTATGTTACTGTTGAAGAATTGATGTTGACTGTCAAAGTTCTTTCGGCAATTATTGTTGGTATACCTATTGTCACATTGAAATACTGGGATGATTATATTATGTGTGTAAAAAGTGGAAAACCGTTACCTGATACTCTAAAATATGCTCCTAAATGCTGTGAAGTTGTTCTTAATGAGAATATATCAATAGAATATAAAGAAGAAAGAAAAGAAGTTTTTAAAAATAAAGTATTCGTGTTTTCACAAAAAAATGATATGGACAAAATGGCAAGCCTAATTAAATTGGCAGGTAAACATAATTGTTTGTACTATATGTTTGGTAACAGTTTAGTATCCGGGTAGTATCGAATTTTGCGGAAAAAAATTTCACTTAAAGAGGAAGGTCCCAAATAGAGAAAATCACTGTATTTTAACCTAGTAAAATAAACAAATGGAATCTGCAGTAACTTGAGAATGTAGTAGCAAATTTACGGTAACCTAGTAAAAGAAAGATTCAGATAATGTAAACAGTAAAGCCAATTACATACACGTAATTTTTGTATCATGATCAAATGTGTATGTTTGGTCACCTATCCTACTGGATATTGTATAATTAACTTTAAAATAATTATGTAACAATGAGTTTATTCACTACCTGTATTAATCACATAAATGCAACTAATTACCCACCAATAAACTGCAATTAATTACGCACTAATAAACTAATTCCTTATGTATCAGTGAAAAAATTACACTCATATTATAATACTGTTTTTATTACAATTGTGCTAAATTCAACAAAACAGTTAAATAAATGTGCAATATATTATATTGATTACATAATACACAATGTAATTACTTACAAAGCACTAAACTTCAATGTAATTCATATGTATATAAACATTTTATAATAAAACAATACTGTTCAATTTATTCAACACAAAACAATCGTAGGAAATATTTTAGACGCATGCGCAATGCGTATTATACATGGGCATTATTCAGTAAATCGTACATTTTTTAATACATCATCTCGTGTACAGTAGCTAAAGTTCCATAATTTGCTATTATTTATTTATTACAATAATAAATAAACAAAAGTTTCTTTTGTCTATATTAATTACTTATGTTAGTTGCGCATTGGTGTTGAATCCTTTTATACAACTTATTTTGAAAATTTCAGGTGGTACCTCGTTATACTGGGATGCAGATGGTGTAGATATAGATAAAATTAAAAAAGAATCACTTGAGTATGTTTTGATGCAAACAAGTGACCTTAATGATACCATGAAACAAAAGAAATCCTTTTCAAATTTTCTAGACTATTATATTAAAATGGGAAACAGAACAATACCTTTGCAAGAAATTGCTTTAGCAATAATTAATTGTTCTTGTGAAAAAGATTGTAATCCAAAATTCAATCGCAAAGCATGTGTTTTTAAAACAAGTACCCAAAAAATAGAAGGTAGTGAACATTTTCTTGCAATGGCTACACAAACAGTCGATATAAACAGTTCACCTATTGATATTAAAAATGAAATCATTATACCACAATCTTTTGATGTTGATATGAATATTGATATAAGTAGTAAAATTGAAATTGACAGTACGTTCCAAAATCAAACAGACAAACCAAAAATCACTGAGGAAGTGCAAATTAAAACACAGGATTCGAGTGCTTCTTTAAAAAGAGAAAGTGACTCTAATCATAGTGAATGTATTCCGAAAAGGATTAAGGTTCAAGAAAATTTAACTCCCTTAACAGAAGAAAAAGAATTCAGTCGTTCTACATCGATTGGAGATACAAAACAGTAAGTTGTATTAATAATATGATATAGCTAATATCCAGAATTCGGTAAACTTGATTTTAAATTACGTTTAAACTTTAATGTAACAAAAGATCAGGTACAGTATGAAAATGGCATAATTAAAGCTATCACATGATTAGTTTGATAAAATCATCTCATGAAACATTATTAAAAAGTAATTTTTACCTTCCAATCTACACATATATACAGGGTATGGGTATCTTTCTTATTATTAAAGATAGAGATTTGGTTAAATGGGCAATATTGTGCCATTTTTTGGGCCGAGTTCGATTCCGTTGAGAAACATTTCAATTTCGGAGCAGTTTCGAAATTATTAAAAAAAAAAAACAAAAATCGCGGATTCCTAAAAACTCAAATATCTCTGTAATTATAAAAGATATGAAAAAAAGTTTCCGATCAAAGTAACTTACTTCGATAAGGCATACTTAAAAATGATCTCAAAATAAAATTCAAGATGGCGGTTTCCAAGATATTAATAGCAACTTGCTTATTTTAAATGGGCACCATATTGGATTTTTATACAATTAAATGGGAGCTGTTTTTCTCTTTTCAACTATGTGTAACAACCTATGTACGAATAAAAAATTATGGCAAATATTAATTGTTTTCATTTTAAATCAAGTAGCCATGGTTAACAATTTGCAAGTAAAAATTATTAAACAAATTAAATACAACAATACACCGTGATATTAGTACACCATAGTACATTACAATAAA
Organism: Vesta saturnalis; assembly: GCA_036346205.1. Taxonomy (NCBI): domain Eukaryota; kingdom Metazoa; phylum Arthropoda; class Insecta; order Coleoptera; family Lampyridae; genus Vesta; species Vesta saturnalis. Next base: position 13,486,400 of record JARFJB010002231.1, on the reverse strand, counting down.
AGTTCAAAGTGCTGGCCATTTTCATGTACACACAATCGATACCGTTGTATAATACTGTTAGTAACTGTTTGCAATGTATTTCGATGAACACCGTTAAAGGCCGCCACCACTCCTTCACATAGTTCTTTTGCATTATTGTAATGGAAATTACTACCACACACTTTATTTTTATAGTGGCCCATAAATAAAAGTCCAGAGGCGTTAAATCTGCGGATATGGCTGGCCACTGATTAGGTGTATTAGTGGCAATTACTCTATTATCAAAACGGTCATTTAAATATCGGATAACATTACCAGCATTATGTGTGGGAGTGCCATCCTGCTGATACCATATTTGAACATTTTGTGCCAAAGGTAGATCATCTAATAAATCTTCAAGATATGTTTGCAGAATTTCTATGAAACGTTGCGCTGTTAAGGTCCCTTCAAAAATTATAGAACCAACTAAACGATTTCACTATATGCCACAAAAAACATTAAAGCCGAAACGAACCTGGTTCGCCGTGGAACCACTATGTGTTAATTATTCTGCGCCCAATGGTGCTTATTATGGCGATTAAGTAATCGACAATTGGAGATGTAGGATTCGTCAGTCCATAAAACTTGATTGATAAAATCACCATTTTCTGCAATTTTATTTAAAAACCATTTACAAAATGGTGTTCTACGGATATTATCATTTGGTCGCAAAGTCTGCGCAATGTGTAATTTATATATGTGTAATTGTGTTGTTTGAAAATTCTCGATGATTAGTCTTAGACACATTAACTTGAGCTTCAATTTCTCTAGTCGAAATATTCGGATTTACTTGCACACAAGCTAAAATTAATTACGTATCTTCAGTAACCACATTTATGTTCGTATTGGGCTTTTTAAGACATCCATAATGCTGCAAAAGTCTATTAAACTCCTCCAACGACTGTAGATGATATGAAGGCAAGAATTAGAGACGTCAGTCAAAATATAAATGTTTCCACATTACGAAAAGTAAATTTGTCATTTATTCAAAGACTTCATGTTTGGCAGCAACAAAATGGTGGTCACATTGAACATTTATTATAATTTTAAGTGTTTGTATTTCAGTTAATATGTTTTTTAGTTTCTTATGTATCCATAGCTTGCTTTGACCGACTAATTTTGCTCTTCTTCAGTGTTATCAACAAAAAAAATTGACCAACTTAACTATCTCCGAAACTATTAGAGATAGGTATAGAACATATTTAATAGAAATGAAAGCCGACTAATAGACGAAGACAAGACATTAAAAAATATAGGGTGTGCCATTAAAAAGATTAAGATATAGCATTTTCAAATTTATGTTATTGAATTAATTTTTGTGATCACTCTGTGTATTGAAATCCAATTTTGATAATAGATTAAAGTAAGCTCATGTAAGAATAAATTCTATACCAAAGATTATTTTTTTATCTTTAAAAATAACTGAGATATGCCTACTTGAATTACTACATAAAAGTGTCAGTTTTTAGTTAACTTTGCAAATATCTAAAAAACTGTAAGATTTAGATTGTAAGTAATTCTTATAAAAAAGATGTAAAATTATAAGGAGAATCGAAAAATAAAATAATATATAGGGTGTTCTATTTAAAAATCAAAAGATCTATATTGTACCGCTTTTATATTACACCCTGTAGAAACCAAACTATTTTTAGATTATGCAGCTAATAAAAATAGACAACTTTGACTAGTTAAACATTTCTGCCAAGTTTGGTCCAAAAATTCCAACGCCATCTTGGTGTTGCATTTTTTATGTCACAGAGTATATATTGTTTATTAAGACACGCTCACTGGAAATAGATATCTTGGTATTTTGGGGCAAGTTATACTAGAAGAGTATCTTTAGCTCAATTTAACGAGATCCACTTTCAACAAGATAATAATTTTCAACTGCGATGGATAGGAACTCATGGATTCATAAATTGGCCTCCTGGATCACTTGATTTGTCCAGGTTGAATTTTTTTATTTGGGGGTTTCTTAAAGACAAAATTTATAGTCAACCACACAGAACAATAAATGATTTAAGATATGCTACAGAACAAGCATTTAGGAAAGTGTATAAAAGACCCTTGCTAATTTTTAATACATTGCGAAAAATAGCCCATAGATGTCAGCTTTGTTTAGATCATGAAGGAAATCAGTTTGAAGATTTTTTGTGAATTAAATGCGATAAAATTACAGATAATTTTTGATAAGTGTCTATTTTTATTGTTGCTTTAACGTGAGCTTAAAAATAATCTAGTTTCATTACTGGTACTATAGTGATAATTAGACGTATCTTTAATATAATTCATAATTATATTCAATAATTATTCAACAAATTAAGTAATGATTCAATATTTTAGTATATAATTGTAAGTAGTAATTGTTAGTAGTTTTAAGTAGGTTTAGGGTAGTAAATTAATAAAAGTGCTAGCCAATACAATGCAGCATTGGAATTTCGTTTTTTCATATTATATCCAGGACCGTAGTAAAAATAATACCACATTGATCCTCTGAAAAAAGTGTCTTAAAAATGTGTTTACAGAATGTAAATATCTTTTATAATAACCAAGATAAGACACCCTCGCCAAATTCGACAATTTTCAATTTCGCTCTGTATCTTTAAAACTAAAAGTGTTAACAAAATTTGTCTCAAAAATCCAGCACAGGAAAGCAGAAACTACAAGTCGCTAGCTCTAATATTAAGAAAGTTACCCATTTAATCCCATTGAAATATGGACATACAGTACACAGATTTATGTAAGTTAACCGTCCCTGGCAAGTTTCATCAAAATCACATTACGTTATCGTAATGGAAATGACAGAGGTAATCTGTATCTTGGTCATATTGGTATTTGTATTTCTTTGACATGAAAATAAGTAATAGTGATTTATATATCAAGGGAGTTATGAGGTTATTAACATACATAACTCACGTGATAGATAAATAATTTTATTTCATATTTCATTATAAATGGAATATGAAAACGAAATTCTGTTGGTTATTAAAATTAAACGAACGTTTAAAAATTAAGTAGACATTGTTACCATGGATATATCAACTGACAAGCTTGCAAATATTTGTCAAAATACATTAGAGGGAGTTATAGATCTATAATTCCCTACTATAACTCCCTAGGGAGTTATGGACATGTTTACTGTTACGGTAACTAAGGTTTTATTTGTTTATAATGTATTGGTATGAAATAATAGTAGATTATATTATAAATGAGTGAAATAAGCCATTATAAACAAGTGAGATTGATGCGCGAGTGCGACAAATTCTCACGTGCTTATAATGGCCTTTCACTCGCGTGTGATATACGACATTTTGTCCACCAGTTGCATTTTTTTTAAAGAAAAACTTGAAGAGATTATTAAAAAAAAGTATAAAAAAGAGTCAAGCAGCCAGGTCTTTGTTGTCATGGTCGGTCGACCGGTTGTCATGAATACGTCGTTGATGAAAAATAAATTGTCAATCATATTTTCATTTTTATTAGTATAGAATATAAATATAAAATTTAGTCACTAGTGAATAAAATTTGATTTTAGTCACTGAAAACTAACGTATAAAACACGTGAAAAACTGCAACAGTTGGACAAATGTTTTTTATATACAATAAGTTATGATGTATTTTGTTTAAAAATTAGTCTCCTTGATACATCACAGTTAGTTCAGAGGTTTGTTGGAAGTTCAAAAATTTTACTAATTTGTTAAACATCACTGTATAGAATTCTGTTAATTTAATTTTTTTAGAGACATCAATCCAATCCCAACTTCAGCAAAGTCACTCTTTGCTTTTAAACACACTAATATTGCTAGCGAAAAGCCTACAATGGTAAGTCTGATTGATATTAAAAAATGTCATTTAAACCTTCTTTTTAGGTTGTAAACCCCTTTTCAAAGAAACGAAAAGCAGAAATGGATGAAAGTGTAAATACAAGTAAAAAACAATCTGTAGAAAATGACATGCCTACGACTTCATCGAAATCAAATACTAAATTGGCCATAAATCCATTTTCAAATATGTTTAAATCCAAAAGTTTAACTCAAAAAGAAAGTTTAGATGTTTCTAAAGTAACTTCTACCCTGAAGAATAAATCAAGTGAAAAAACAAAAACAAAAGATGTTAACAGTTTAGAAATCGATATATCTGAAATTCCAGTTATAGATGAGAGTTTAGAAAAAAGTTTTCAATGGATTACTAAATCACAAACTAAATCATATTCTACAGAGATTGAAGATGAAAAAGTGGATCAGGATCTGTTGGTTTTTATCAATTCATTTCGAGATGCTGTTGTTGTCGAAGAAGAAAGTGATATGGTTGTACGTAAACCGGTTATATGTCCAACGAGAAATTTGTGTAATGGTGATATGAAAAATTACAAGAAATTCAAAAAGGTATAACTTTTTAAGTTGGGGTTATGTTGTTTTTCATGTTTAATCCCTCTAAGAGTCTTTGTTAAGTAGCTACTGCTGCGGTATACAACTTAGTGATTTCCAATCCGAAGTCCATTATAATTAAATAGCACTGTTTTAAATACAATATAATTTCACAATTTCTTTTATATAGTTATTTATTTCTTTACAGGTTTCAATATAACATGTGTCATTATATAGAGAAAATACACTTCCCCAATAAATTAACGCATCACAGAAAAGTAACCAAAAGTTTAGAGTCAATTTTTGTCAAAACCACTTGTCAGATTTTTTTTTTGAATGACCGTGTGTCTTCCAGAATGTTAGTGTAATAAATCTATTCGCATAGAAACCTTTTTTTTATAAATACCGGGTGTATCAATTATATCATGTTTTTTTTTTTTCACAAAATTTGTAACACCCTGTAGAGTTCAACTGTTAAATTATCAAGTTAAAATTAAAATTACACTATCTTTTTTAACATTTTTTGATTTACTCCATTATCTTTCTTATTACATGAGAAACACTATTTTATAGTGTAACATGATTTTGTTCGTTTTAATTAACATTATATGCACTAAAGTAAGTAGCAGACTATGGAAAAACAAGGAGTACCAGTAATAGTCAAAATACTGATGTGTATTGTACATATTTTTTGCAAGTTCTTTTATTTATCAATATTCAATGTGAAACACATCTTACACATGTAGAATGTGTGTAAGCATTAATATTGTTTGAGGAAGGTTGGAGTTATCGAAGAATTGGTGAACGACTTAATGTCCACAACCGTTTCACGACTCGTACAAAGATATAGAGAGAATGGAAGTCATTGTCCCAGGCTGGGACAATGTTTTGTAACAGCTCAGACCCTTCAAACTCAGCTTCGAAATGCTAATGGTTTAAAAGTTTGTCAGCGACTAAGGAAACATAATTTCAGACCTAGAATTGCTGCTCGAGGTCCAGCTTTAGCTAGAGTTCATCGGACAGCGAGGGAGTATCGTAACTGATTAGTGGCTGAATCGCAACAGGTGTTATTAACGGATGAGTCCTGATTTTGTTTGTACAACAATGACAGGCTTATGCGTGTATATCGATGCCTCAACGAACGGTATGCTCAGTATAATTTCTCACATATCACATTTGGAGGAGGATCTGTATTGGTCTGGGAAGGCATTTCTTTGACTGGTCGCATGGAACTTATGATCATAAATAGAAATCTTACAGCTGAAGCAGATTTTAGATCAACATTTAATGTCATTTGCGCCATATATAGGGCAAGATTTTTTTGTTGATGCAATATCAAATTGTTCGAGTTGTGAGAAATTATTTAGAGGAAGTCAGTATCGGCATGACCACCTTGAAGCCCGGAATCTCTGGGACACTCTTGGGAGGAGGTTACAAGAAGAACCTAATATTCTAGAAGACGTACCGATTCAAATATGGGATGAAACCGACCACAATCACATAAGGTTTGTTATTTTAAGTATGGGCTGTCATTCCTGAAAACTTACTCATGCCAGAGGCAGAAATACTCGCTACTGATACTTTAGTTTAATTTGTTTTTTTGCATTTTTTTGTTGTTAAATTTGGATATTAATTTTCAATAAAAAAATTATGTTACACTATAAAATGCTGTTTCTCATGTAACAACAAAGATAATGGAGTAGATAAAAAAAATGTTAAAAAAAGATAAGCCTAAGGTATGATTTTAATTTTAACTTCAAAATTTAACTGTTGAACTCTACAGGGTGTTACAAATTTTATGAAAAAAAATATGATATAATTGCTACACCGGCAATTTAAAAAAAAGGTTTTTATGCAAATAGAGTTATTACACAAACATTCTGGTAAAGACATCTTCTCTTTTAAAAAAATATCGGGCAAGTGGTTTTGACAAAAATTGACTTTAAGGTTTTGGTTACTTTTCGTTGGTGTGTTAAATTATTGGGGTCTGGGGAAGTGTATATAAGTAAAATAATAAACAAGTAGTTATGGTAACAAATCATTAAGGTAAAACAGCAAACTTGATATCAACTATAATTCTATATTTAAAATGTATGTTAAAGGTGAGTCTATAAGATCATCCTGTTCATTCATTAAAAGTACTTTCGGTTTCTGTCTACAAATTTCGAGTGCTTCCAAAACATCTAATTTGTCTTTTTTATTACAAAAATGTAAAAAGTTTTTTATTTTTGTGAAGTCATAAGGTGATTATTTACTGTTAAGTGTTTGGCATAATTTGATTTGTCTGTGTATTTATATTTGTAACATCTAATGTGTTTTTTGTATTTAATATTAAAAGTTCCTAATGTTTGCCCAATACAAACAACTACATAATGTGCAGTTTAATATGTAAATACCTCACTTCAAAATGTTGTTAATTGAATCTTTGGTATTGAATAAACATTTAAGAACATTGGTATTAGTTTTATTTTTTTTTTATAGACTTACCTTTAACAAATATTTTAAATATACAAATATATTTTACATCAAGTATAAAAGAAATTGTGGAATTATATTGTGTTTAAAATATTAGTGCTATTAAATATGAAATTCCAAGAAATAACGTTAAAGAATATAGATTTTATTACAATTCGCTTAATTGTTACATATATCTTAGAGAATGTATGTTTTGTCTGTTTGTCTAAAATTAGATTAAACTGGAACATGCAAGTTTTGTATTACTTCCTCTGCATAAGGAATGAAATTGGTCCAGTTATTTATGAATTTCATTTCATTTAACAGGTCAGATTTTATTTGACTGCATATTTATTTGTAAATTAGACCATTATTCATTATACATTAGATCGTTCGTGCAAACGAGTGCACAGTGTAACCATAATTGAGTGGAATAATTATGTTTGCGTCATGCGTGTCTCACGATTTTTCTACATACATTAATACTTAAAGCAAAACAGAAATATGTCTATTTTGATTTGTGGTAAATTATAAATTAGACACTGGAGTACATCTTTGTCATGATATACCTATTTAAATAATTCACGTAAGTATTAAAAGAATCTACAACAAAAAGAAGATTTAATGGTTAAGTTAAATTAATTTACAATGGACGCAGGTAAAGTTAATTTATGAAACCGTAATTAAAAAATTCTTAAAATAATTAAGTAATAAAATAAGCAAACAAACAAAAATTTTATAAATCAGCAATTAAAGGAAATTAAAAAATAATTTAAGGGATGGTAATTTGAAAATTTGACAAAAAAACAATTAATTTAAGGAATGTAATTAACTAAATCCAAGAATAATGTGCAGAACAGTAAATAAAACAATGAAACCTGTTGATTAAATACTTAACCGACTCAAAATTTTGTTAAACATATACAGTTGTTACTATAAGAAAAATATTTTATCAAATTTAGTTTGTCTGGGCTTAAGTTGCTTAAACATCTATAAAAGGAAAAGTTTAATATAGTTAATAAATAATTTAAAATTCCAATTAAATTTTTCTCAATCAGTCAAAAATAAAAGTTTTAACTACACACAATGATTATAATCAGACTAATATACGGTAACTAAAGGATGAATTAAGTTTCATGGAGATATACAACAACGGGAATTTCAACTCAACAAATCGATTCATTGACAATAAAGTTAATACATTGGTAGATGAACAGATAAACATCCACAGCGGAAAAATAAAATTAAAAAAAAAAAATGTAAAAACTTATAAGTAATGAAAAAATTACTGGCTGCGGTGGCAAAACGTGCAGAGTTAAAATCTGTCCAGAAACGAAGCGAAGGAATAAATTAAAATAATTGATTTATTTTACATATAAGCAGTACACGATTTTGTGTTAAGTACTTAATAGATTTCTTAAACTAGTTTTAGAATATACCGCTTCCATACTATAGCGTTACAGCGTAAGTTATTTATCCATCGCTGCTAATCCGTTAACAATGGGACGTACCTGTTGTTGAGTTCTAAAGTAAAGATCGTAGGCGTGTACATGGGTTTTGCAGACAACTAAATGACAATTGCAATGTTTTATTGAAAACTTTCTAGTTCAATTATTAGTTTAAAATTATTAAAAATGTGGTTGATAATGGTATTAGCAATTCGTGATATATATATATATATATATATATATATATATATATATATATATATATATATATATATATATATATATATATGTATAATCAGAAAAATTTAGTGGGTAGCAGCCACTAAATTTTTCTGATTGTTTTTTAACTTAATCAGCCACGATTAACAACCTTGATTATAATAGGATATTATTTATTTGTAATATAATTTTTCTATTTTCAGATTAAAAGAATTTCGTGGTTGATCATGTAATTATTGATTGTTTGGATTGTCAACTCCATATATATATATATATATATATATATATATATATATATATATATATATATATATATATATATATTATATATACAATAAATAATATCCTATTTTAAAGTAATTTAAAAATAATTTGCATCGATTGGGGCTTGAACCTTGGTGGTGTACATGGTTAGCGCGGTACTCTAGCAAAGTACAGGTCGTAGGTTCGAATCCTACTCGAGGTAAACTTTTTATTTATGTATTTAATAAAATTAATAATAATTTTTAAATAATATCCTCGTTCCTTCCCAACTTTTAATTAGTATTAATTATTTTCATTATGACATATCTAATCAATATTACTTCAGTTTTATATTTTTTATCGTAAAACAACCCAATACCACTGGAATCTGCGAAACATGTTGATTTATTCTTTCGCTTCCTTTCTGGACGGATTATAGCTGTGGTAATTAATACGACGCTAATTTAATTACAAACGACTTATTAGTAATCTGTATTTATCTTTTAATAATGTAATCTGCTAGTACATCAATAGAAAAATATTAATAATGGTCAATTTAGGTTCATGAAATTAAAATAACTGCATATGTACGAACAACTTTTGTGAGAAATAAAATTGTCCTTTATCAAGGTTAGTAATAACAGAGTATATACGTTATACAAACAGTAGGTTCTCTCTCATCAAATCTTTTGTTCTCTGAGGTAGAAATATGTTCTGTGCATCTCGCCCACAAGTTCGCCATAGGCGTAGACATTGTGCACAGAGGCGTAGATAGGAATGAAGAAAACGCAATTTTAGAAAATGGTATTTATTGAGAAAAATGATAAAAATGCCTTTTAATATTACAAAATAGGGTATTTTTTATGTAAAGTACCCAAGAAAAATTTGGAACACTGGACTGTGGCAGGACGTACCACACAAAAATGGAACAACACATTAAAAATGAAACTAAATGTGATTAGTGGTTAATTTTTTTGCTTTTTTTTGTTAAAGGTTCATTGAAATAATCCATCTTTATAGAAACAAACCACAAAGTACAAGGACAGTTGTAGTTTTAATCAAAACTAGGTTATCTTACTTGTAGGAACCTAGTTCACGACTCTTAAACGGCAAACATCAGTCGTTCAAGTTAAACTACGAATTGATCCTAGTTCAGTGTGAACTACTGTTTATACAACAGTAATTCAGTAGTTGATATGGTTCAGAATTGAACTACAGTTCATTGTGTTTATACAACCGAGCCTAATATTGGGAATGGAGCAGCGCCGGCGTTACCACATTTAGAGCCCGCCTGCAAACAAAAATTTGGCACCCTTTTGAATCCATCCTGTTTTTATGACTTTTTGTGTAGTGGATATAAATATAAACAAGGAAGTCATTGTAATTAAAAAATGCAACTGCAGTTCAAGGTTTATTAAAATTTTACGTTTCTAGACTTAAGATTTACAAAAGTAGATACAATATTGTTAATATCTAATTTAGAACATATATCATTCTCAATTGCTATTAATGACAGGTTGGCCAACCTGTCTTGTGACATACTGGTTCTCAAATAAGTTTTAATTCAGATCTGAGAACGAACGTTTTTGGTTTACAAGAAATTAGGTGTCCTATATATATGACACTGGTACAATGTGAGTAGGATTGCACTCCCTATAACAAGGAACGTACTACGCGCAATCTGAAATAGTATGGGTTTAACGACTCATGAAACAAAAAATTTATTTTATTTATGGTAGGGTTCAAAACATTCTACACACAGTGTTACATCGCGTTTTGAACAATAAGTCACAGACACACAGGCACACAGACACACAGACACACAGACACACAGACAAAAGTCTTTTTTCTGGCAATTTGGAACTTGGCATCTACGCTGTTTTTCCCTCCGTCTTATCCAATGGCTGTTTCCATCATACCAACTATCAGGCACTACACCATGCATGTTGTGTTTCCGATGGCTAGAATGCCCTTGTTTTAAATAAAATGTGGCAACACTTCTTCGGAAATCTAAACAAGATAAAGATGCATTTGTTATGGACATATCGATTATTTTTGTAATTAACGACCAGTACCATTTTTTGCCTCTAATCCTAATAGCATATTTGCCAACTATCCAGTCATGATGATCAACACCTCCCATATATTGATTGTACATTTTGATAACATTAGGTTGGGGACATGAATTTTTTGTTGTTTACACCACCTAGAAGCATTACCTAGTGGTTCAATGGTGTCAAAATTTGTACCAATTGTGACACATTTGTTATCGTTCCATTTTAAGGTAAAAATTTCAGCATTTTTGTCAAATCGATAATCAAATGTGCCATGCTCTTTCTTTGAAAGTTCTTTTGAATTTAAAAGTGGGAATTTATCTGTTCTGTTTTCATGCATTGTTCCTGTAACAAGTAGGGTAAGAAAAGTATAGATTATTGCACAAAATCCAATTGATTTTAGATGAATCAGTATGTCACGGTTTGTAAAAAAAGTTATCAAAACATACCAAATGGTCATTAGGATTTTCAACGATTACTAAAAGATCTGTAATTACTTGCGAACCTTACAGTAAACCTGTCGTTGCATTTTTATCTTTGTCAGTATCACAATCATTTCATCAATTGATAAATGAGTAGAAAATGTACTCCATTGTTGAAATGCTTGGTTTATTTTATTTATTAGTGGACGAATTTTATAGCACCTACAATGAAACACATAATGTTAGAATTCAGATGTTGTTATTATACGTTATTTTATTTACCTTTCAGTCAAATCAATTTCGTCGTTACTACAACAGTGAAAAAATGATTTCAATTTCAAGTATATATTTCGAGACATTGCATCCGCTACAAGTTGTATTAGGGTGTCTTCATCTGTACTGCAATATAGCTTTTCCGAATGTAAAATATGGTAACCAGAAAATATTAAAAATCCAATAAACGTTTTTAATTCCTGAACAGTCACAGTAAAATCAGTAAATTTTTTTACAGATTTAATTATTTAATTATTTTTGGTCCTAAGAAATACGAAACGATTCTGTTAATAACATTCACTTAACAATAATAGGAAATGTAATAAAGCCCGTTGATGAAGTAACAAACCTTGGGTTAATGATGGACTCTGCCTTGAGATTTACTACATACATTACAAATGTGTTAGTCTGGCATATATGAATCTAAAGCTTCTATACCCTCATAGACACTTACTCAACCGTGAAACCAAGAAAAAGCTCTGCGAGTCTCTGGTTCTTTCCAAATTCGCTTATTACAATACAGTTTATGGGCCTTGTCTTAATAGTTATGACAGTGAAAGAATCCAAAAATGTCAAAATTCTTGCTTACATTTTATATATGTATTAGACGATTCAACCCATAAACTGTGTAACATTAAATGGCTAAATATGAAAAAAAGGAGGCTTTTACATACTGCGCGAAAACGGTGCCTTTAAATTAATGCTTCCTTCGATAGTTAAGGCTCCCCGTTTGCGTCAACTACTTCTTCGAACTTTCAATATAATAAATACGAAGGACCAGTTGTAATTAAAATTAATTTATTACAACAAATTATATAAAAAAACTTTGTTACATTTTTTCTTTTTTTTTTTTTTTCACTAACTTTGAGAGAGTTGATCTATTACAAAAAAAAATATATAATTGCGTTGTTGCGATGTTTCGCAACATACTGCCCCCACCGCAATAGTGTGTTGGCAAAAAAAATTATTATTGTAAGTCTGAACATCTACATGAATTTACAACTGATTGAAATCAGGAAGTTAACTAAATAATTCGGCGTAAGAGACCGGAGATTATTGAACAAGTTAGGATTAAGTCCGAGATAAATTTGTTACTGAGAGAACGGGAATGCGAGGGCTTTAATAAAATAAACAAAACAAACAACAAATATATATAAAGGAATATTTTTACATTTTCTTTCGCAAGAGAAATTAACAATCTGCCTGTGGAAGACGGCACACTTTTGTTATGGAACGAGTGAATTCTCCCTCTTGTGTTTTTAGGCGGACAACTCTGACTTTTCCATCGGCGCCTTCAAATGTTTCCAAGACCCTGGCCATTGGCCAATGCAGAGGGGGAGAGTTTTCTTCTTTCAGCAAGACTAAATCATTTTGCTGCAAATTTCGAGTCTCAGTCATCCATTTTGGTCGATTTTGTAACCGGTTTAGATAATCAACTGACCACTTTTTCCAAAAATTTTGCTGAAGTTTTGAACATCGTTGCCAAAAGGACAACTTGGCTTCTGCTGAGTTGGAAATGTCTTTTTCAGGGTATGATGAGAGGCTAGTTCCTATTAGAAAATGCCCAGGAGTGAGCGTTTGAAAATCTGAAGGGTCGTTTGAGAGAGCAATGAGGGGTCTAGAATAGAGAATAGCTTCAATTTGAGCTAATATGGTGGCAAATTCTTCAAAAGTGAGTTGAGTAGTGCCCACAACACGCGAGATGTGGTATTTGGCACTTTTTATTGCGGCTTCCCAGAGTCCTCCCCAATGATTTGGGGGGAATGAACGTCCATTTGGTTTCATTTTGAGAAAGGTAAATTTGAATAGAAGTGTTCACATCCGTATTTCGGAAATAATCGTATAGTTCCTTTAACTGATTTTTCGAACCCAGAAAATTAGTGGCATTATCACTATAAATGACTGACGGATTTCCTCTTCGAGATATAAATCTTTTAAGAGTGGCTAGAAAAGCCTCAGTTGACAGATTTGACACTAGCTCGATGTGAACTGCTTTAATCGCCATGCATACGAATATAGCTATGTAGCATTTCATTACCGGTGCCTTGCGTAGATGGGAGGACTTTATGAAGAACGGTCCACCAAAATCGACTCCGACTTTTTGGAATGGTCGTGTGGTAGTCACTCTGTCTTTTGGCAAATTAGCCATGATCTGTTGCACTGATTGTGCATTAAATCGAAAACAAATAGTGCAATTCCGAATAATTCGTTTTATGTGACGCAGTCCGTCTAGTGGCCAATAGCGTAATCGAACATTGGAAAGTACATTCTGAGGACCAGCGTGGCATAATCGAAGATGTTCAAACTTCAATAAGAGAGAAACAACGTGATCCTTAGACGGCAGGAGAAGAGGATGTTTTTGTTCAAACAAAATTTCTGCATTTTCCAACCTACCACCCACACGCAGCAGTCCAAGATTGTCCAAAAAGGGTTTTAATGAGCGAAGTTGCTTGTGAGATAGAACTTTGTTTGAGTCAAGTTCCAAGATTTGTTGAGAAAAATGTTCTTGTTGAACCTTTTTTATAATTACAGTGAGCGCGGAATCCAACTCCGAAATAGTCAAAGGGCCTGTTGTTTTTGCTTGAGAATTAGTGACGTTGTGAACAAAGCGTAGCACATATGCAATTGTTCTATGCAATCGAGAAAATGACGAGAAACGTGTAAATATTGAATTCCAAAAGTGTTCTAAAAATTGATTGACGATTAAAGATATTTTTCTTTCCTCAGGAGGATTGTCAACCGAGAAAGGAAAATTCTCTACATTTCGCACTTCAAATTTAGGATTGAGCAAATATTTGGGCCCGTGAAACCAAAAGTTAAATCATCAGAGTTCAAATGACCACGGGACAGCATGTCTGCGGGATTATCCGCTGATTTTACATAATTCCACTTATAGTCATGAGTAAGTTCTTGAATTTCAGACGCTCGATGCGACACAAATGCTGCCCATCGACTTGAGTGGCTTTTACACCAGTATAATGCAATTTGCGAGTCTGTCCAAAGTGTGACAGAGGTAGGAATTAGTTTATTTTTATAAATCGACACTATTTTATTAATCAATTTTGATAATAACAACATGGCACAAAGTTCGAGTTTGGGGATTGTAATTGTCTTGATTGGAGCTACGCGCGATTTAGATGACAATAAATTACAAGACACCGAGTTGTCTGAGTAAATGGTTCTAATATACACACAAGCTCCATAAGCAAGATTACTTGCATCAGAAAACCCATGAAATTCTACATATTCAATATTTTTACTAGAAAATAAACACCGAGAGATTGTGAGATTTTTAACCGAGAAAAGAGTTCGCAGAGAGCTTTCCATTCTGTTAAAATAGAAATGTCACGTATTTCTTCATCCCATTGTACCTTATGTAACCACAATTTTGCATAAGAATTTTTCCTTTAACTATAAGAGGATTCACCAATCCAATAGGGTCAAAGCATTGAGCGAGATAAGATAAAATTTTTCTTTTCGAAATGGGGCAATCTTGTAGAGATTGTGAAGGAATAAAGATTTGAAAATTGTCTGATGAGGGATTCCACTTCAAGCCGAGAATTTTACATGGGATTTTTCCAGATTGAAGTCCACTTCTGTGGTTTGAGGGTGAGATATATTTTTTAAGAAATCATTTGAGTTTGAACACCATTTGTGCAAGTGAAACCCGTGCTTAGAGAGAAGAGAGGTTAATTGAGAATAAAGTTTAGGTAAATCTTTTTCCGTTTCACATCCCGACAGAATGTCGTCCACATAAGTTTGAGTAAGCAGAGCATCTGATGCTAAGGGATAATCGGAATTATTGAGAGCGATATCATTTAAAACCCGAGTGGCAGCATAGGGAGCAAAGTTTGTTCCGTATGTGATGGTTTGAAGTTCCAAACATTTTAAAGATTGACGAGGTGAGTCACGCCAAATAACGTTTTGCAGAAAATTTAGGCGAGGATTCGTGAAAATCTGCCGATACATTTTCTCAATGTCAGCGGTGAGTACAAACCTAAACGAGCGAAACCTACACAAAATGTCATATAGATCTGGTTGAACTTGAAATCCTTTTAAGGTAACATCGTTTAATGAGAGTCCTGAAGATGTTTTACAAGACGCATCAAAACCACACGCAACTTGGTGCTGACGCTTTCATTTCTGATTACGCACAAATGAGGAATAAAGTGTTTCCTTTCTAACCTACTGTTAGTCGGAAATAGCGGAACATATTTTGCATGACCTAATGACACATATTCATCGATGAATTTTTATATTCGTGAAAGAGGGAGGATCTTTTTCAAATCGTTTTCAAGAGAAAAGAATCTTTTTGCGATAAAGAAAGAGAATCGCCGAGTTTATGATGTTCATTTGTAGATTTCAGAGGAATATCTACTTGATAATGTCCATTTTGAAGGATGCGAAGTAGTATTAAAAATTTGTTCAGACTTTTTATCTTCTGGAGAGAGCAAGGGAGGTTCGGAGAGTTCTTCAATTTTCCAGAATTTTGTTAAGAGAGTTTCTAATTCATCTGTATCATTTGAGTGGTTAGTGGAATGATGAGAATAGGATGTTGAAGTAGATGGTTCAAATGTATATTTTTAGGAACGGTTCCTGATATAATCCAGCCCAGATGCGTATTTAACAAAGTAGGATAACCTCTGCCTAATTTCACTATGCCGTACGTGAGAAGTGTGTAGTAACTATCTGCTCCAATAAGCAAATCTATATCGGATGGAGTGTGAAAATTAGGGTCAGCTAGAGTCATCTTAATATGATCTGGGATTTGTAACTTATCCGAGTGAATTTTTATTTGTGGAAGTTTATGAGTTATCTGTTCTAATATAGCACAAGAAACTTTGAATCTTTTAGAGCGGTCTACGTTTGAGTGTATATACATATTCACCGCTTTATTTGAGAAAGTTTTGTTTTGAGAAATTCCAGAAATATTCAAAGCTGTATTAAAGGTTTTATATCGGAGCTGATTAACCAGTTTTTGAGTACAAAACGAGTTCTGACTTCCGTTATCTAGTAGTATTCTTGCTTGGATAGGTCGTCCTTGCGCAGTAAACAAAGTTACTTGAGCTGTGGCTAGTAATACGTGGCAATTTTGGGGAAAGAGCGGAAAAACTGGATAAATTTTCAGCCGGTAGCTGATTTGCTTGCGAAGTTGACGCTCTGTTTATGTCTTGATAATGAAGTGGAGTTGAAATTGGGTGATTGTTTGATGGTTGAGGTTTATTTGAATGCACAGAATGTTCATTTTTTGGTACATTACGGCCGAAACCGTTATTTTGTGCATTTGAGTAAGAAATTGTGGGTTTATGATGAGTTTGAGAAAACCTAATTTTCCTGAACTATTGAAGGGACATTTTGTATGTGTAGCGCAGTGTGATGCTTCTTAGAGCAATGAAAACAAGTTGCACTTGAAGCACAATTTTCAACTGTATGCTTTGTGCCTAAACAGTTTAAGCACATTTTTTTACTTTGAACAAACTTTAATCTTTCTTGAGGAGATATTTCCAAAAATTGTGGACACCCGTAAATTTTATGAGATTTATCGCAAAAAATGCACGAGAGAGCGTAACTGTCACTTTTCGAGTATAGTGTTACTTTACTACATTTTGAGTTGACTAGTGTTGCATTCCCTGAAATGTTTTCTAACACTACACAACGATTTTCGAGAAATTAAAAAAATTCTGCTAAATTTGGCAATGTCTTTAAATCACGACCTTCCTCAAACAATTTCTTAGAGCCGAAATCTAGTTTTTTTTTTAAAAGAAAAATAAGTAATAATTCAAAATTACATTTATCAGAGAGCTTCATGTTTTTTAGTGATTCTAGGTTTTTCTTACAGGTTGTAACCAATTCTCTCAAATTTTGTGAATTACATTTTGTTATACAAGGAGCATTTAACAAATTTTCGAAATGGGAATTAACAATCTTATTTTTGTTTTCATATCTTTGCTTAAGTAATAAAAGAGCTGTAGAGAAATTTTCATTAGTCAATGACAATGATTCAATTAAACTAAAAGCTTCACCTTTTACCAGTGTTTTAGATAATAAAAACGTTCCACATTTGAGAATTGTGGGTTGTTTATTATTAACGCATCAAAGAGATCTAAAAAGGGCTTCCAATCGTGCAAATTTCCTGTAAAGTTGGGAATATTAATTTGTGGCAATTTTATATTCGAATTGTGTATATGCGAGCTATTTCCAATTGAATCATTGTTGTGACTTACAGTGACATTTTGAGGAGATAATTTTTGTATACATTTTTCAATAAGGGCTAACGTTGTAAAATACTGATTTTCAATTTTTTCACGATCTTCTACATCTGAATTATCTTCAAATTCTAATAAATATGAATCTATCTCGTCTTGAACACATTCGTATTCAGAAAACGCGGCTTCCAATCTTTTTTGTCTACATGAAAATTCTTGAACATCTAATGTCAAATTTTGATAGCTCTGCACCCAATTCTGAATACGAGTGATTTTGCTTTTAGCACTTGTGCGAGTAGTTTTTAATTGTTTGAAATCCATGACCATTCAAAACAAACAATAAATAACAGAGTTAAATAAATGTGAATGCGTATTTACTATTTGAGAGTTTTTGCAATAGTTTTATGTAAACAATTTAGTTCACTAACCTTTTTTTCAGAGTTTTAATCCAAATAAATGATCACTTTAACTTACTGGAATCTTTCGTAGTGTGGATTTGACTTGGGCATATGCGGAGGGCGTCAGCTAATAGGAGTTCACACGTAACTGTAACTTCAAATCAACCATGTGCCAGGGGATAGGGAAAACGTTGAGATCTTTTTACTTGTGTGGGAGATTTTTGAGTGGAGATCCGGCTCGATGAAGACCATGCGCGAAAACGGTGCCTTTAAATTAATGCTTCCTTCGATAGTTAAGGCTCCCCGTTTGCGTCAACTACTTCTTCGAACTTTCAATATAATAAATACGAAGGACCAGTTGTAATTAAAATTAATTTATTACAACAAATTATATAAAAAAACTTTGTTACATTTTTTCTTTTTTTTTTTCACTAACTTTGAGAGAGTTGATCTATTACAAAAAAAAATATATAATTGCGTTGTTGCGATGTTTCGCAACACATACTGTGTGTTTCATTAATAAAATAATTCTCTTTAAATTTAAGGTTAAAGGACTGTACATCACACCTCCTTATTGAAACGCAGTTTTTCATTTTATGTGGCCAAATTATATAATTCAATTCCTTTTTTCAGGATACAACTGGGTTTGGCAGCATTTAAAAAACAGTTATTTTGTTATTTGTTTGACAAACAATGTTTAAAATGATTTTCTTTTTTTTTCTCAATATAATCCAATTAAAAAAGTATATGGATTTGTTTACTTTATGACATGTGATACATCTATATATTTCATTATTGGTATTATGTCAAGGGTTAAGTGCTAGAGTAGAAATTGACAGAACTGTCAATGTTTCTGAACTTCTCCGTGCAGTACAAAATTGTACTGCACTTTTGAATAAAGGCATTATTATTATAGTATCAGCGTATCCTACAATTTCATCACTTCCTATGTTGTAAAACGAAAAAGTTTTTAAAGACATTTCATCCATACATAAAGTGCAGTAGTTTTTAATAGATTTGTTTTTTGTTGAATTGTCGATAATAAAACTTCTTGTGATTCTCAATAAAGTGGATTTCGATGGTAATCTAAATATTTTATCAGGCTTAACGTATTGTGTGTCAACTGCTTACCATTATTAAAAAGTGTGGGAATTGCATATTTTTTTTAACCGATTTCCTTGCATACTACAATCTGTTAACACAACAGAATACAGAAATAGTTAAGCTCCTCCCACTGAATTTTGGCCAATGTAAGCAGCGACCAGTTTTACACCAACGAAATTATAAAAACCGGGAAATTTAAAAACCACAAATTGAAATGTCACTTTGTCAAGGCTAAATTATAAAGCGTCATGTTTTTAGTATTGACACTTTAACACACAGCAGAAGTTTCAAATTATTTATTACTTGTAAAAATACAATGTAAGAACATATTAAAGAAGGTACAAGAAGCTGCAAATCATTAGAGTAAAGCAAAGTTTGGAAATTACAGGTGGACTTGGTATAAACAAAGATTCGTCACATACTATTTTTTTTTCAAATCGTTTTTAATTATAGAAAATAAAGTAACACAGACATAGTTTAAAAATATTTGAAGGTTTGAATCAAAAACAAGTAATCAAGTTTATAGGTTAAACAACTCACCTGAAAGATTCTTTTTTGCACTTCCGAGACTAAAATAGATACTTTAGTCTCTGTCTACAGGGACTAAAGTGGGTCATTTATTCCCTAGGGATTAAATATGGACTGAACCCCCTAGAGAGTTCATTGACAGATGTCAAACTTGAAATATTTTTTATTAATTTTTTACGAAACATTAACATTAATATTATTACAATTAATAAATATCGGACGATTGATTTCCGAAACGATACTGCTGGATGTAAGGTTGAACGCATTTCCAAATGAATCTGTGCCTGTGGGCCGTTCAGATTGGCACGAGGGTCCTGGGAGTGAGGTAGCTGGTGTTTTTGATCACCTCCACCTCCAAAAATTTTTTCGGCGATAAGGTTCTTATTATTCAGGGAGTTTTCCACATACCCTTCTGCAACAGTTGCAGACTTCCATCCCCCATGTCTTTTTAAAACGTGAACAATCGCACCTGAATCAGCTAATAGAGATGCAGAGGTTCGCCGCCAACAATGTCCTGTATATGACAACGCATTTGGTAGATTTAAGAATGTTGCAACTTTCTGGGGCAATTTTCCAAATTTTCCTACAGGTTGCACTGTAGGTACACTGCTTGTTAACGTAACGAACAAAAAATCTTGAATGGGGAGTTTCGGCTTTTCTCAATGACATATATTTCTTGCTGATTTTTGTATAACTAATGATAGCGTTATCTGAATCTCTCTGTTCCATTTTTGGTAGCTGTAATGTTAACAAGAAGTCTGTTGCCCAAATCAGTCACATCATTAATTGACAATTTGACTAATTCAAGTCCTCTACTAGCCCCTGCCACACCAAATATGAGTGTTACATACAAAAAATTCATTTTAAAGTAGGTACAATGATTTTTGGACATATTCACTTTTGTCATTAAAAATGTGTCATCTGAAGCTTCCTTTAGAAACGTATCAATCTGTTCTATAGTTAGTACCTTTGACTTCTTCGCTTTGTAACCAAAATTATTCCTTTTCAGAAGCGTGGTCAATTTGTGGAATTTACTTGTATCAACATTATGTTTAACGTTAAGCATAGTTTTTAACATTGAATACTGAGCCCACAATGTCGAAGCAGCAATTTGTTTAGCTTTCATTAAAAAATACCAGCAAAGCATCTTCGTTAAAATTTGTAATTTTCTTTTCACAGCACCACTTTAAAAATATATCATACTCTTTATCGTAAATTTTACGAGATTTGGAAGGCAGTAAGTCTTCTAAAGCCTCTTCAGCGGCTTTTTCTAGATCAAATTCGTTGTACATATTTATTACCCTTTTGTAAACATTTTTTCAAATATGGCTACCGCTGTTTACTAATTCCCATGCTAACCGACTGTTTTTTTTTCAAATAGCAAGATTTCTAGATAATTTTATACAAATATGTCACAGTGACACGAACAAATTTGGAATTATTGTACATAAAAAATAAATACTTTGGAAGTGCAAAAAATAGCATATATACTTTGGGACCAAAGAGCCTAATCCCTTGAGTGGTTGTTGCCCTCGAGACAACAAACCCCACTCGCGGGATTAAATGCTGCTCTTTGGTCTCTCTATATATAATATACTATTAGAAATCTTAAGAAATGTAATTTAGAATTTTCTGCAATGTGGTGAACAACATACTACGCCTGACAAAGCACAGAGTATCTGTCTGAAAGTTTGTGGTTAAATAAATAAATATTCACACCATTTTTTCCAAATAGTGTTATTCAATATGTCGAATGGTGAAAGCTGCATCTCTTATAACAATAATAATCAATTACTTATTGTAAAAATATATAAATCACAAACTTTCTTCATGTGGCACATAACATTAAAAATAAACATAATACAAAAACAGCGTTTGTGCACTCGCCTATGAGTTGATCAGCTCTAAGCAAAACTTGGACCAAATTTTCACACAAGTGAACCTATTGTTTGTGTAACGTATATACTGTGATAATAATATTCAAACAATAATTTGTGTATGTCTGTTTGTTGAAGGTTCAACCATTAAAAAAGCAAATGAATATTATACCTGCAACAAGTTATGTGAGTATTATCTGTAATGACACGAATGAACATGAATATAATCCAGAAGAATTGGAGGATGGTATTGAAGATCTGGATAGTCAAACTATGCAAGAAAGACAGAGAGGAAGACAATATGTATTTTAAGACTTTATTAATTGTTCTAAATAAAAATGTATAATATAAATTTGTTTTTTTATCATTTAATAAAACCAACTTCCTTCACCAGACCCATCCAAATCTGTTGTATCGTAATGCATTTGTAAATCTCTCATAAAATCTAAAATTTGTTTAGTCGCCGTAAAGCAACATCTACGTTTGCTATGATAGGCTGGAATTTTATTTTTTTTGTGCAATAGAATTGCTAGAGGATTTTTATACGCTGTCAGTTCTATCAATAATTCATGTTTTAAGGTAATGTTTTTTAACAAAGTTAGTTCATCTGTATCCCATTCACCTTCACTTAAGTCTTCAGTCATATTTGTTTGTGAATAGTTTAGCAGAAATGGATAATCTGAAAATTATATATTAACACTGTAGATTAAATAATTTAAATGATTGTACATAGTGCATAAAGTAGAGCGGGAGAAATATATTATTAAGTAACGACAAAAGTCAAACCAAAAGATATGAAAACGACATTACTTTTTTATGCAGAACCTTTCTAGACTCTGAATGCTAATGATACTTTTTTCTACATTAACCTATAGAGAAAACTCTAAATTCATTCTTCATTGAAGCATGATGTAGGTAATATAATTAACGTTGTGTTAATTTAGATGTTACGAAATTCTTGACTGTCATTCATAGTATCAATTAAATTGGTGTAAATCTCAATTCTCCCTTCATGTATCAGGTTCTTTATGTATGTGCACGGATTGTTTTCTTCCAAACATTGTGATTTTTAAGATTTGTAATTTTTTTCAAGAATTCTAATTGAAAACCAAAACAAGAAATGATTAATTTCTTACCATTTTGAAGCTGGAGCATTTCAAGTTTCAATCTTTTTTTGTAATTTTTGTTTTAATGGTTATGACATGTAAAATAATATTCACTTTTTTATCTTAATCTAATATTTTCAAATCTAGTTGCATTATTTATAAAACAGGAAAAATATGGTCAACATTCGATTTTGATTAAAAGTGTTTGTGTGCAGATTTCTAATAGATTAAGTTGTGGCGTTTTCATAATAAAGAATTACTAAAAACTATGCAAATTTTATTTTGAGGTATTTGGTTTTGCACGTAGAATTTGAAAACGCCTTAAAAATTGGACACAATAGATTAATAGAATTGTTTTGATTTACATGTAACAGAAATGTTTAATTTTGTTTGTTCATTTTAATGCTTAAGAAATTAGATAATCTGACATAAAATATTGTGATAGTCTATACTGTGGCCCATGGTTAAAATTCAGTACTGGCTATATGGTATCTGGTATCTCAGGACCGTGCCTGCTTCATTTTGAGAAGTAATGGGTTGGTGAAACAGATAAAATAATATTTAGGACAATAGTATCTTTTCTCATATTAAACTAAATAATTTTGGATGCGGTCTGGCAACCATGTCAGGATCTTTCCGATTCAAAATACATTATCGTATGCTTCCACACTGAATTATAACTGTGGGCCAGAGTATAGTAGAGTGGAATTTGTATCTGCCATATGTATTGATATCTACAGGAAGCTTAATAACGAAGCTGAAATCATACGTTTTGGATCACCATAATTAAAGAGTTGTGTGTCTTCAAAGATTGAAAAGTGGTAAAATATATACTGTGCCTTCGTAAAATACCGGATAAATTCAATTAAAATTCGAATGGTAATTTAGGAGGAAAACGCTCGGACCCGTCGAATTTTATTTTAGATTTTTTTTTACATAAAAGTGAAATATACAGGGTGTGTCAAGAAAATGATGACGCCATCTACATTTTTCTTAAACACCAACCCCAATTTTTTATTGCAGAATTAGAAAGGGTACATCTTTTTACGTACGACAAGGTACATATGGATAATGTTAGTACAGGGTGTCCCAAACTTGCGTCCGCGGGCGATCCGTCCTTTATTTGATGGAATAGGAGAACAAAATTTTGAAGTGTAGTAGGAAAAACGGGCGCATATTTTAAAATTATTTTAGGTTATACAGGGTGTTTCATTTATACAGGGTGAACCAAACAAATTTTTTAAAATGAGACACCCTGTATGTATTTCAATTTTGGATTCAGCTCACTTCAGCCATTCTTTCAATATAAGGTTTGATTGTTATACAGGGTAGTTTAGAAGATGTGGTCATTTTGTAGAAAAAATCGTACCTAAATGGATGGTATGTATCATTTATAATAAGAAATATTCAAATTATTTTTTAAATAAAATGTATTTTGAAACAGACATTTTTTTGGGGTTGTAGCGTTCCCCAGGTACCCAATCTTACAACGCCTATAAAGCCTTACAAGGGTAAGTTATAAATAGATCACAACATCGTGACCGCTGTATAAGTTTGAGGGCGTTAGAAAAATACAGTGCTCTTTTCTCCAGTTACCCATTCATCTATACAACAATAAAAATAAAATTCGAGGTGTTGAATGGTTATCTGAGTTATCGGAGTGTGTACACGCTTGGTAATTGCCTTTTACAATTAGTAACCAAAACGGTATATATATATATATATATATATATATATATATATATATATATATATATATATATATATATATATATATATATATATATATATATACCCGTTCATTAGCCCACCTCTACACAAATATAAATATAAACAACCAACAATGCTAATTCGCACAAATACCAGAGTGAGAGGGCCCTGTACTGTCTATTATTTTAGCCTATTTCAGCTTAATGAGTCCGCGTACGAATAAGGTACCTTTGCAAGACAATGTTTGATTCTTTTAATACGTTACATAGGCTGGTAAAATGATTGGCTGCGAGCTTTCGTTTATATAAAAATACATACTTGCACTAGAATAAATATTCCCTTAATTGATCACAGCCACAAATCGTTAACATACGCGGTTTAACCCCGAATGAAAAGACAACTTTGTGTTGGCGAATTCAAAAGAAAAATGTACGCGCAAGAATTATTTTAAAGACAAACTGTTTACAATGAAGATATATAATTAACCCAAAACTCGATCTGGGTCGATTCACACTATTAACTGTAACTAGCTCCCCAATTTCAAACCACACTAACTTTACTCCCGAAATCAACCACATTTTTCAAAGGTAATATAAAACGTTGGTATTAAATATTACACGACATCTTAATTTTAAAAATATGCATTCGTTCGTAACAAACCCTACATTTACGTCTTGGGTTTCAACGTATCAAACAAAAATCCCTTTGGCTTTCCGCTCTGTTCAGCCGTAATTAATCATTAGATCAATGACATTTTTTTTACATCAAGAGCGCACATAGCAAATTTCAATGATTCGTTAGGCCCCTTCAGTAAAGCATTTTTAAGCGTGCACCTGCTACTCACCCCCCAACATGTGTTTTACAACCCTAGACAAATATTAGTTACAAACAATCCCACACTCCTTACATAAAAATATATAAATACAATATTTTAAAAACATTAGCAAATTACGACGTATGATCAAGATATTAAAAATCCACTAATTTTTGTACTGTCGTGGTAACAATGGCGATTTGACAAACGTTTATTACAATAATAAAATATAAAACCAGGAAACATTAATTTCCGTTGGAACAGTTTGGTATTAAATATTGCACGACATCTTAATTTTAAAAATATGCATTCGTTCGTAACAAACCCTACATTTACGTCTCGGGTTTCAACGTATCAAACAAAAATCTCTTTGGATTTCCGCTCTGTTCAGCCGTAATTAATCATTAGATCAATGACATTTTTTTTACATCAAGAGCGCACATAAGAAATTCCAATGATTCGTTGCGGCCCTTCAGTAAAGCATTTTTAAGCGTGCACCTGCTACTCACCGCCCAACATGTGTTTTACAACCCTAGACAAATATTAGTTACAAACAATCCCACATTCCTTACATAAAAATATATAAATAAAATATTTTGAAAACATTAGCAAATTACAACGTATGATCAAGATATTAAAAATCCATTAATTATTTTTTTTTGTGGTGGTAACAATGGCGATTTGACAAACGTTTATTACAATAATAAAATTTTCGCGGTCCGCTACCTACAAGGTTAGATCTAATATAGTTGTAATATGATTACACTAATTTAAATTAAATGTTAGAATTGAGCTCCGCCCGTTAGCAATCTCACAATAGCCAAGGCAATTAACAAATGATTTTTGAACGTTCTCGATGGCATCTGTGGTAATGTTTCTAATTTCTTGGCGAATTCGTGCTTTTAAATCTTCTAATTTGACCGGTCGGTCGCGTATACTTTACTCTTTAAGTAACCTCACAAGAAGTAATCTAAAGAATTTAAATCTGGAGATTTGGCTGGCCACTCAATTTGTCCCTTTTCTACCTATCCAACGATTTGGAAAAACTTCATCCAAATAAGCGCGAACAGGTAAATCGCAGTGTGGTGGCGCTCCATCATGTTAAAAAGAGAGGGCACAGTGGTGTATATCGGGCTCTTCTACAACGTTATTAGAGTGGGGATGTGGTCATTTTGAAGGAAGTCTAAATATCTCGCACCAGTGAAAGTATCCTCGAAGAAGTAATGACGTCGACTATTCAATTTTGAAGGTTTTGGGTGTGATATTCTGTGAACCAATGAGGATTTGCGGTTACCCAACGAAAATTTTGTCTATTCACATGGCCGTTTAAAGCAAATGTTGCTTCGTCGAAAAAAAATTATTCTTTTTACAAAATTGGTGTTACCGTAACATAATTGTTGCAATTGTTCAAAAAAATTCATTTCGCCGATCAAAATCATCCTCTGACAGCTCGTGAAGTAAGCATAGTTGGTAGGGATGGAACTTCTCTCTTTTCAACACTTTTTTGCACAGTAGATCGGATCACACTAATATTATTAGCCGTGTCGTAATGGTGGTGTTAGAATTATCTTGCACTGCTAACACAATGTTGAACTGATCTTGACTTATCGACTTTCGACCACATTTTCTTATATCCTGAACATGTCCAAATTCTCGAAAATTCGCCTCAACTCTGCTTGATATGCTTTTGCTAATGGAGGGTCGATCAGGGTGAGTTGCATTAAACAACGCAACCAGTTCTGATTGAGTGCGCGACTTATCTACGAAACCAAGCATGCACAGGATTTCAATTCTTTCACGTTCGCTTAATTTCCTCATAGTTCACAAAATAACGGTCTATTACAAAACCAAACACAAATTGCTAACGTGTAAGTAATCAAAGTAATTTAGTAAAGTAATTAAACCAACGTAGTAGTAAATGCAACGAATTATATCCTATATGATTATCAACATTGTGAGACATATAACCTCTATAATTTTGTTCAAAAATCTAAAGCTGCAACAATATACAGGGTATCCCATTTGAAGAAATGAAGTACCCTGCCATAACTAGTTTTTTGATCTCTCTGTATACATCAAACGAACTAAAATAAAAAATCGACATGTTTAAGCATCATTTACAATACCTGACAATAATGAAAATATTAAAAGTAGTCCAGACTTTTTGGCACACTGTATATGGTCGTAGGTAAAGTATAGTACGTAATGCGTGTTGTAAAACAATTACGCACTCGTGGAATTACGCACTCGCCGCTACGCTTTGTGCGCAATTTTCCATTCGTGCGTTACTTACATGCCTTTTACAACACTTATTACGTAATACACTATTTTACATTGACAATGACACCAAACAAACTCCTGCCACATGATGTATGTTTTGCAGGTGTTATTTATCGTCATGATTACTGCAGATAAACTCACGATAACAATGCTGTCGTCTATAAAAAAACTGAGCACAAGTTGCTAACGTGCAAATAATTTTAACAAAATGTATAATTTAACGTTTCACTATAAACACCGAACAAAGTATAATTAGTTTCTTGTTTTTTTGCTTTTGCCTTTCTAGTTTGTATTTTGATATCTATTAGGTAGGTATTTGATTAATTGTAGTGGTACACCTACGTTAGAATATTTCTAACTTGCTTTTGGCGAGAAATTTAAAATCAAGCCCGGAATAGTTTTGGAATAGAGGTCAAGGAAATCCAATTCTTAAATTAACGAATTAGGAGCCAAAGATATCTAAAAATTCTTTGGAATGAAGTTGTCTAATAGATAGCAAGGTTATCTAAAAATTCTCAATTCAGGATAGTTGCAAGGACGCTTTGTTATAATGGCTGTCAGGCCTCGCTTAGGGCTTCGTCCCCCAAAGTGGGCATTCTGGTTCAAACTGGTTTCAAGAGCACTTTGTTAAAATGGCTACTGGTCTCGCCTTAGCACTTTGTCCCTCTCCCCAAGTTTGGTCACTTTGTTCAAGCTGGTATAAAGACTCCTTGTTAAAATGCAGGCTACAAGGGCCCTGTTAGTATTTTCCTCCCCCCAAATTGGGCGCTCTTGTCAAGTTGGTTGCACGTGCTTCTTGTTAAAAAATGGCTAAAATCTCCCACTAAGGCTTCGCCTGCAAACTTGCTTTTTGTCCAAGCTGCTCATAATGCTCCTTGTTAAAAAGTGCCTGCCAGGGTCTCCCTTAGGACTTTGCCAGCTGCCCCCCAAATTGGGCCCTTTGTTCAAGGTGGTTGTAAGGGCTTTATGTTAAAATGGCTGGTCAAAATTAAAATATAGTTTATCCCAAATATCTACTAAATGGCTGGAGATATCGTCTCCTCTCCTTCTATAACCCGCTTTTATAATATCAACTGTCTTTTGGAGAGTACCTACCTTTTTATTTTATTTCTGAACTGACATTAATTCAATTATCTTTTAATCGATCTGACATCTTCATCAACGACATATACAGTGTCTCACAAAAATATACATTGTTTTAACACCTGCTACCTCGCTCTTAATGTTTTAGGCTTATTAATAACAATGTTTCGTTTAAGAATGTTAAGAAATGGCCGAGATAGTTTATTGTATTGATGATTTACACAAAATTAAAAATACTTGCTAAACGGCTGGCGACAAGGAAAAAATAACAACAAATTGCTCTCTCTCTCTCTTCCACCCCTGGCCTTCGGAGCCCGAGTGAACCACATCATTTACGACCCCAAATAGTATAAATGTAGAAATAGCCATAGATTTTCACAATAATGGCTTCGATGTCAATAAGCAAGCAGTTTGGTGATGTTTGAATGCAGTTATGAAGGATATAAGCAGCACAGTTCACCCCCAACTAAAGGTTTTTAAAGTAACTGCTGAACTTTATGAATGACGTTATTTTGGCCATGTCTTGATGTTCCTCTAAAATTGCAATTTGTATTGTCAGGGCACATTACCATTACTTTTGTTGTTAATTTGTATTTGTCAACCATTTTAATAATGTATTGGGATATAATGTGTGAAGTTTTCACCTGGAAGATCTTGAACTTCCAAAAGTTTTACTTGTATGCCCTTGTATTTCATAATATATCTTGCAAGTATATGATAAATATTTATACTCCCATGATTTGATTAATTGGTATAGATTGTTACAAAATTGACCGATCCCAGATCATTTTGTATGGCGCTTAATGGTTATTTTTTTTAAATGTTACACCCAATACTTTCAGATTTGGTTATAGAAATTTTTGTTGAAAGCAACTTTTTATTAGCTCACTAGTGCAACCCATAGAACGAAAGGGCTAGATTGTGGATCACATTGTGATATAACCAAGTAGGTACATTCAATCGCAGCTAGCTTTTGTTGTTCATTTTCGAATGTGAAAAAAGACAACACTTTGCTACTATTAGAGGTAGCAATATCTGCCTTTTTAGCTTAAATATCCGCCTTTTCACCATGTGGAAATGAAAATTGTGCACAACATTTTGAGCAATTCATCTCACTATCTGATGTTCTCTTTTTAATAAATGGATATTCACTTTCCAAATCTCTATTAAATGTACACTTTCTTTTTGGCATTTTCAGATTTTCTACCGTCCTACATGCACATGCGTGTATAGTGTACAGTGTTAGAAAAGTCTCATAAATTGTAGAATTTGTGATGTTATCCTATTCTGTCTTATCTGATGGTCGTGCTATCTTTTTCGTACTTTCTACACTTTGATTAATTCCTTTTAGACAATGAAACGGGACACAAAAGGGGATTATTTTAAATACGAAACATTTATATAATTTAGTAAAATAATTACATATACGAAATGATATGTCCTGTATAATATCGCACCAATGTTAAGTCCATATGTAGATGAACATAACAGGGGTTTTCAGGGCTTATAAACTTATAGCCCTGGTTAGTTTCAGCAAGCGACAGCATTTTAATTTATAGAGTTCTATTCATTTGTTGTTAATTTTTTAAATATGTTGCTTTGCGTGTTGCCTTATTGATCTTTATTCTAGTAGATTAAAATCCAGGAACGATTTTGCACTTGTAACATTTATTTAGAGATGACTACTTTTGCTTAGAAAGTATAAAGAAAATGCGTTTTCCTTACAAAAAAAACTCTGTATTTATTGTCATTGATTTATAGGTACATTATTAGTCAAAAAATGACCATCTTACATGGTTTTGCATTATTTAAATTGATATTTTTTATAAAGCAGTGGTAAAACTACTGCTTCTTGTATGTCTTATACTTTTTCTTATTACATAAATTACCAAAGTTGTTTAAACAATTTCTTGTTGGCCATTGATTATAAAATATGGGTCAATTACCTACTTAGTACCATAAATAATTCTCACATTTGATATTTAAAGAAATTTAGGAGTTAATTTATGGATTGCACATCATATTCTATAATTATGGCCAGCATATGTTCTCTTTTACTAGAAAATCTCAATAAAACTCTGGTTTATTATTGTTAAACTTCATTGAAACACAAATTAGATAAGAGCATAAAGGCATTTCCAAATAATAATAACACACTGAAAAATCGAAATATTAAATTAACAAAAAAAATTTTATTCAATTATTGCCAATTTCAAATGAGAAAAATGGCAAGATTTAACATTCTTAACCATCTACACATCGATGACATAATGTGCAATGTAAATTAACTTAAAACATCTTTATTATTATAAGGAAAAAAAATGAAATTCAAAGGAAAAAGACACTTAATGTAGTCGTGTTTGTCGTATGAAAGTCTTCCCTGAAGGTAACACCTTTGTTGTTGAGTTTGGAAATTTAAGAAATAATTTATCTTCAGGAATATTCAAAGGGATCAAAACATCTTGACCAGGCTACATTAAAGAACATTTAAAAAGTATATTATAGGCACAAAAATACAGACCTGCCAATCAGCCGGTGTCACAATCATATGTTTATCAACTAATTGAAGTGCATCAATGGTACGAATAATTTCCCTGCAAAAAATGCACACATTTTTTTTAATAAATCAATAGTTATACTTACTCAAAATTACGGCCAATTTCAAGAGGAGAAAAATTTTCAAAGCGAGTTTTCTTTTCAGGATCAATCAAAAATGTGCCTCGAAATGTTTTAAATGTATTAGTCAAGTATTGTGGGTCAGAACTAATTAAATTCAAAGTGATTGCCAAGTCACATTTAACGTCGGCAATAATTGGAAAAGGTATTTGATTTGTAAGTTTGTGCTTTGCGTATGCCTCGATATCGACCATCCATTGATTATGCGATTCTAAGGAATCACATGATAATCCGATTACTTTAACATTTCGTCTTTTAAATTCATCGTACAATTCTATTACACGAGCTAGCTCTGTTGTACATACTGAATTAAAATCAGTAATATAAGAAATTAATAAACACCACCTACAATGTTATTGCTTTAAATTCAATGTACCTACATTAAGATATGAGTAAGCTTTTGCCAAAAATTTAAACGTACGAGTTTCCTAGCCATTCGTAAAATTTAATGGGTCCTATAGTGGTGATTGCTTCAAAATTTGGAAAAAATTCGTCCAACATTACTATTTTACTTTTTTTTA
Source organism: Vesta saturnalis (assembly GCA_036346205.1). NCBI lineage: Eukaryota > Metazoa > Arthropoda > Insecta > Coleoptera > Lampyridae > Vesta > Vesta saturnalis. The sequence goes on along the minus strand of JARFJB010002231.1, from coordinate 13,454,602 downwards.
CAAACTTTTTTAAAATTATCCTCCACAAGTTTAGTTAAGAATATAAGCGTTAAGCGCTGCGAACAGTGTTGCCAAATTGTACAAAAGGCTCGGATGCTTCAACAAAACCCGGACTGCTAGTTGCACACTATACTTGCAGCTAAATCTTGATAAATGCGAACCAATCACGCGGCTATCTAACTGGCGGCGGACCACAGAAGTAGAGAAACGGTGATCAACTTTTTTGTCATAAATTGTCAACGGTATATAAATTTGAAAGGTAGCTGTGTGAAAAGTTAGGCTGCAAGTATGTCTAAAGTCAAGAATAATTCGCGGAAAATCAGTAGTGTTCCACAATGTAGCACATACAAGAGCGAAAATGTTAGTTTGCATAAATTTCCAAATTGTTATGCATTATGTAAAACTTGGAAGAATGTTCTGCGAATTGGTAAACCAATATCCAAATTTATGTTGGTTAGTTCTCTTCATTTTACCGATGATGATTTTCACCCAGGTATGTATTGGAATACATAAGTTTATTTCGAGGTTATGAATAGTCATTTATGCTTTGTTTTTTTTATATTTAGAAACTCCATTAAAAACGAAAAACCCTTAAAAAAATGTGATTCCGTCACGTAATATATCTGTTAGAAGGTATGAGAGACAGCAACATCTCAAACCGGATGAAAGGGCTATCAGAAATAGAAAACGTAACACTAAGAAAATGTTGATGTATGTTAAGAAACACTACGTTTATATATAATTTAATTCTATACTTTCATTAGTTTAATTGAATTTTATGATACTTTGCTTATATATAATGTTTCCTCATCCAGGTACGAAGACGAACATCCAAGAGAAAATTTATTGGAGCACGAAATGGAAGCTGAGAATCCACCCTTAAATTGTGCACAGCAGAGTGTAGTTAACGTTTATGAAGATAAAGCAATTCAAATAAATACTTTTATGCAAACTAAAAACACCATCATTTTATGTAATTACATCAGATTCGCAAATGGTGGCATGTACAGGAATCAATTGTAAACTTTTCAGTGTAATTCAAGAATGTATAAATAACATTATTAGCCCTAAAATAGGTCTTAACCTTGATTCAAAGTTGCTATTGACACTTATTAAATTAAAATTAAATTTAAGTTTTAGAGTATTATCAGTGTTTTTTAATAAAAGTGAACCAACAGCAAAGGTCTTTTCACGAAATGGTACCAATTTTAAAAGAAGCTTTAAAAACTGCAATTTATTGGCCAAGTGTCGAAGAAAATTTAAAGAATATGCCAACATGCTTTGCCAAGTATAGAAAAACACGTTATTCTTGACTGCACAGAAATTTCTGTTCGACGAGCAAAATGTTTAAAATGTAGAACATGAAGTTATTCATACTATAAAAGTATGCATACTGTAAAGTATTTGATAGGCATAACACCGGCGGGAACAATTAGTTACGTTAGTCCAGGATACGGTGGTCGTACATCCGATAAAGCAATTTTTAATAATGAAAATTTTATTAGTTTATTGGAACCATATTTTGATGAAGTATATGGTAGATAAGAGATTTGCTATAGAGGGAGACTGTTTGGCTCAAGGGATCCGCCTCATCAGACCTCCATTTCTTTGAAAACAATCACAATTTTCAAAACATGATGCCGAGGCAACTGCTGAAATTGCAAGGGCACGAGTTCATGTTGAACGTGCAATACAGAGGATGAAAACCTTTAAAATTTTAAACAAAAAAATTTCTTGGCATTTATTAAGCTATATTGATAACATTGCTATAATTATTAGTGCTTTTGTAAATTTATCCAATTCTATCTTGGATGACTATAAGTTTTAAGAAAATGCATGCTAATGTTGCATTTGAATACTATTTGGTTGGCTTCAGCCAATACCTTAGCCACAATCATTTGGGTTCAAAAGAAAAATATGTTCTACTCCTAATACCATAATATTTTGATTTTATTACATAAATATATAATAATAAGTTATTGTAAATTTTTTGCATTTCTACATTGTTCTGCAATTGGTAATATATACGAAAAATATACATTATTCAAAACAGGCAACAATGTTTTTATATAATCTTCATTAAATATTTCTTCTATAATTATAATAGTATGGTCATAAGATGAATAAATAATAAAGTGGCATTTTGACAAATTCAATATAAACATGTTTAGTTGACATTGTGCATAATATGTATGATTTTGTTTCAAACTATATACACCATTTAGAAAAGTTAAATAATTGAATGACCCTACAATCGCAACAGCAGTTTTATTTTTCCCAGATATGGGTGACTTAATTTCTATTAAAACATCAGATGCAATTCCATCAGGACTGCAGGCTAACCATGGCAATAATGGATGAACAACTAATCCACATTTTAATATTCGCATTCCTGTGTATTTGTTGGAGTAACCTCTTGCTTGTTCCTCTTGTGCAATGCCATAATGGGTATTTTCATTACCATGGAAATTTGGATTAAGTAAAGCAGAACATTTTTTCTTCCAATCTGGTGATTTATTTTTATTGTATGTAAATAATCCGTAACATGATGTGCCAGTTGTACGATACTTCCGTTCACTTTTCCATTTCCAATTATCTTGTCCCAAAGTCTGTGTATATATCTTTGCACTGACTTTCATCACGTGCCACATATTTTTGATAAAATTTTGTAATTTGAGTCTCAAATTCAAAACTTTTGACTAAATTATTTGCCATTACTTTTGAATAAATGTCATCTGCAGAAACATATTCACCAGAAGTTTGCATTGTATGACTTGTCACAAAAATATTTTTAACATTTTCCTGGGTTCAGCCAGTCTTTAATTTTCAAGAGCCACATTAGGATTATCTATATAAAGAAAAAGGTAGATGAGTTATATAATAGGTAAACCACAGACAATAAATAACGGTAATGATGTGATGTACATCCAGAATTAACTTCATCATTACTAAATATACTGTTACACTTTGCTTAAGAAAGTAATAACTGTAATATACTTACTTTGTTGCAGAATTTTAAAATTTCTTCTATCAACTTCTTCGGAAGTTACTATTTGTTTTGGTCGTAGAACATGACAATATTCTCTTATACGAATTGGTTTCCTATACTGCTCTTGAATCATTCTTCCATTATCTTTGCCCCATTGCTGCTCCATATCAGTACATGTTAGAATGTTGACCTCATTTCTAGAAATTTAGAATAGATAATAAGCAAACACAGTTAATAGACAAATATGTCTTACCTGTTAACAAATAACAAGACAGTAACTATATGCTTGCACATACCACCAGCACCAGCTTTACAAGTACAGGCACATCTCCAGTTTGTGGGATCTTTATGGTGCAATATATTAACTAAATGGGGACATGCATTGGTGGAGGATGATTGCAATACATACGCATAAATAGTTTTATTTGCGTCACTTTAAACACCTCCTCGCCTTCTTTAACTGGTCTTTTCCTATTGCCAATATGTGCAAAAATATCACACACACACTTACGTCTACCATTTCATTTGACATTTTATCAAATTTCAATTATTTTACCAGATGAAATTCAAACAGAAAAATGGCGATACAAGTTAACCAACGTTCAAATTATTTGTTGATCACCGTAACACCGCCATATTGAATACCAAACCGCGCCATCTAGATTCGATTTTATTTGCCAATTTCCTATTGGTCCGCACATTATACGGCATAGAAAAATACAAAAGAGAAACTCTGTGAGAGGGTCATTATTTTAGGATAGAAATCAGGTGCATATTCTTTTTAGTGTCGCAATTCAAGACTGTAGCTTAGCTACAATTAATTTATTACCTATTTTTTTACTTTTTTATGCGCGAACCATCATAAGTAAAATTCGTGATTGTAAATACTCAGATCAGGTGATCTTAATAAATTTTTATTCGAGTGGTTTCATTTTTTTATGAACCGTGGAGTACGGGTCGGGTATAATCATAAACTAGACACCCTAAATTGATTTCATTCCCTGTCAAAAGCATTAAGCACAAATTAGTGACAATCAAAACTATAACCTCCATTTTAATTAAATTCAAGTTGCCACATTAAACTATTTGTGTAATAAACTATTCAAATATGTAGATTACTAAATGAAAAATGCAAAAAAAAAAACGAAAAACTGTAGTATGCTCGATCGAGTTAAATCGTCTCATTTTGTTTTACTGTGCTACAGTTTATAATAAAACGAGGCCCTTTGATTATATAAGTTAGTATATAGTATACGAAGTAATAGAATTAGGCCGGGTCCACCAACTCTGATTAGTACCTTTAACCACGATTAGTTACACTAATCAATGATTTGTGTTCCACCAACACTTTAATCCTGTTTCAAATGAGTTAACCGGAGTTTCAACTAATCGCTCGATTTTGGGCGGTTTAATGTAACTAAACACGATTCAAGCAAGTTGGTCTTGCGCGTTGATGAATTTCATCTATTTGTTTTTGTTTGGTTTCAACATAACCTAGCTCTTTCCTCTCGTGTATTCAATTAATTTTTGTTGATGTTGGAATATTGTTATAATTTTGTTTTCTTATCTCTCTCATCTTAAAATTATTATGGGTATTGTTATTATTTACTATTATTCCTTATATTTGTTATAAAAGAAGTGAACAGGTTTGAAAACGTACTTTCATCATCCGACGATGAAGATATTGTTAATTATCTTGATCGGAGAGAATGAGTAATCAAGGCAAGACCTGATTATTACGAGAAATACGACGATCTGGAACTTTTTAGACGGTTTCGCCTTCAGAAAGAAACAGTAAACAAAAATTATTATTAATTTTATTAAATACATAAATAAAAAGTTTACTTCGAGTAGGATTTGAACCTACGACCTGTACTTTGCTAGAGTACAGGTCGTAGGTTCAAATCTTACTCGAGATTAACTTTTTATTTATGTATTTAATAAAATTAATAATAATTTTTGATTACATATTTACTTTTGAACTTATTCGTTCATAACAAAAATTTATAATAAACAGTAAACAATGTGTTATTGCAAATTGAACGTGAGTTACAGCATACCACTTTAAGGTATGTATTGGAATATTGGTGTTTGCACTACATTTTGAATAGAATTACATTTTGGTGTGTTACCTAACTGATAAATAAAGTCTTAACAAGAATATTTTGTAGAAATCACGCCACTAAAATAACAAACAATATATAACAAATAAATAACAGTACAACGCAATTGAACATGTTTTTGAGCACTTTAAAACAACGATGTTCACACGATGTCGAGACGGTACAAAGTGAGGTTGAGGTTATATGTTGTGTTGTTCTCGCCTTTTGCGCGCGTTTTCTTGCTTTCAAATGTCACGTGATCATGTGCCGACCAATCAGCACACTTCAGGTCTAGTTTACGAGAAAACGATCCATTACAACTAATCATAGGTTTCAAATGCATTGTGGAACATAACTCGATTAATTTTTTGATTAAATTCTAACCACGGTTAGTTAAACGGCGCATTGGTCAGAGTTAGTGGAACCGATCCTTAGTGTATGTTTCCTAAAGCTATAGGTTCTTCATAAACGTTTGGTACATACTTCGTTCTATCTCTTTTCTCCGACGTCCGGATCTCGTTCCATGTAAATAATAGGTGCGGAGATATACAGTGTGTCCGAGATTCAGCATTCATGTATTGCTATATTCGTTAATATTGAAGATAGAATGTCGGTTAAATGGGGAAAGTTTTAGAGAATTTTATGGTAAAGTCAGATTTGAAGTAACTTTTTTTGTTTTTGAAATAATTGAAGAAAACAAAAATTGTGCATTTTCTACTACCCCCTGTAGCTCTTTTATTTGAAGTCTGACAACATTTTGATTTGTACATTATTATGACACTTTTAAAAAAAGTACCAAAATTTATCTACAGTCATTTGTTTTTGAAATACATACACTAACAATTGTTTTTCATATGGACGCCATCTTGGATTTTTACATTATCGAATAGTATTTTTTATCACCTTTTCAGCGATGTATCACATGATACGAGAACTATCAAAAATTTAAACCCTTGCTAATTTATCTGTTTTTACTTACAAAATTTAATACATTTCTAACTTTTGTTTTTGGACGCTATTTGGATTTTTACATTATCAAATAGTGGATTTTAACACCTCTTCTACAATACAATGTATTACATGATATGAAAATGTAGAAAATGTGTGGAGTGTAGAGGGGGACATATCGAGCATGTTTTATGATAGTTACTATTATCGGTTTTGTTTTTATTTTAGTTATTAGAAATTACAATAATTAGGAATCTAATTGTATAAATTTTTCATTTATTACTACTACTATTTCAATTTTATATTTTTTAAATTTTTGATAGTTGGAAGTAAATTCTCGTATCATGTGATACATTGCTGAAAAGGTGATAAAAAATACTATTCGATAATGTAAAAATCCAAGATGGCGTCCATATGAAAAACAATAGTTAGTGTATGTATTTCAAAAACAAATGACTGTAGATAAATTTTGGTACTTTTTTTAAAATTGTCTTTTAAAAGTGTCATAATAATGTACAAATCAAAATGTTGTCAGACTTCAAATAAAAGAGCTACAGGGGGTAGTAGAAAATGCACAATTTTTGTTTTCTTCAATTATTTCAAAAACATAAAAAGTTACTTCAAATCTGACTTTACCGTGATGATAGCCATAAAATTCTCTAAAACTTTTCCCATTTAACCGACATCCTATCTTCAATATTAACGAATATAGCAATACATGCATGCTGAATCTCGGACACACTGTATGTAACCGATAACAAAGAAGTATTTATAATAAATGGTTTCATCAATTTACACATATTTGTAAAATTTAAATTCTTTTAAACCCGTGTACTAAGTACCGAAGCGTAATACTTGATAATGGAATCGTCACAGCCATTAGTATGTGCGTGTGTATGTGTGCTTATTGGTACGCCCGTGTGAGCGCGTAAAAATGATATGTTAATACTACGTCAATGGCGGTTGGTGCCCAAGGAAACTTTTACTTTTGTCAACAGAATTCAACAATTTTGAACATAATTTCATATTTCTTATAATACTATATTATGAAAATACGAATCTTTTACTTCTAATATAAAGGGGAATCTATTGATTTTAAAACAAACCACAATTTGAAATGCTTAGCGTTTAATTTTTAATTAAAAATTAATAACACACAAGTTTTTTGGCTAAATGTTTACTTAACACTATTTAAAAAATTACACAATTAGTTATAAAAAGTACAATCGTAAATTAAATACTTTGTTTTAAAGTTAAACACTAATTTTAGTTTCCAACATCCATTTCATTTGAGTATAACGATAGCGCGACTAAAGCCTGTCCGGTAGAACTGAACGGGTATCGGATTAACAAGGAGGATTGTCAATATATGGTTCTATTGTGCTTGAAACCGCCTTAATGCTTTGCTGTCTCGTACTTATTGTACGTGACAAAGAAAGATGGATATATTATGAATAATGCCTCTATTTCTGCCGAACAAAAGCGTTTGCAACTTTCACACATAATGACAAGGCAATAAGAATCAGATGCAGGTAGAATAGAAATTCAATAGGTATAATAAAATGCCAGTGGTTCTCAACACTGCTTTAACATTACATTTAAAATTTATGGAAGAATGCAAGTTTTTATAATAAACATTTATAAAAGCCATTCATAATAATGAATATTCGATTAAGTATAGGTATTTCAATTTACATTTAGAAAGTTCATTGTATACCTAAGTATGGTAATGACGTTTTAGTGTACTCCAATTACAAAAGAATCCAAATAAATATGCAATACTGTAACAATAAGTAATTAATAATAGATTATTATACCATTTAGTAGGTACATATAGGTATAAATAAAACAACTGCAATATCTATATTATCATTATTCTTTGAGTAAGCGTTTATATAAACTAACCATTAATATAATGCCGAAAAAGTTGAGTAAAGAAATTCGCGAATTAGTTTTAAATACAGTCGATTATTTTAAAGAAGAAAAAGAAAATGGTGGTCCACTATTATCTACATTTTCTGTTCAACAAAGAACAGCAAACGCGTTAAAACTTTCGGTTTCGACGGTGGGGAAAATCTGTGCTTTAAAAAAAAATGGCGGCGAGTTGGAACCTCCAGTGAAAAAACAGCGTGTTATTTTAATGTTTTTATACGCCCGAAATTTGATATTACTTCAAATCAATGCGAAGTTAGGTTAAGATTCTGCAGCCCCCACTTGGTTGCCTGGCTCTCTCAATAGATTATAGGGTATCGTAAATTAGATTCTAGGTTGCCGTAGATTGTAAATGTTCTATTTATCTCTATCACCTAAGCTAAATTGAGGTTATAATTCGCGTGCTATCAGATACGGCTATTTTTATATGATTGGGTGGGTTCGATTTTCTAGTTTCACAAAGGAATGTCAAGTTGATTTTTATATTTGAAAACAACATGTAGTTAGAGGCAACAAACGTGCCTTAATCATCTTCCTACATAGTACATCGTTTTACAACGTTTTACAACGTTTGACAAAGTTTGGCCAAGAGCGGCCATGATGCCTGTGTGTATGTGTGGGGGAAGGGGGGTTGCATACGTGCGAGCTTGTGTGTGGATAGATATTAGTATCGACGATAACTCCCGAACGACAACATTTACGTATTTAAAATTTCATATTTAAGCTTGTTTTCATTTTTCCTGGAGCTGATTAGCTTTTGGTATAAATTCAGCTGCGGCGAGAGGGATTCATTAGGGGCAGTTTTTGGTTTTTATTAAATATTTCTGAAACAGGCGTAATTTCAAAGATATAAAAATATCGACATATAGACCTTAAACGTATCTATCAATTATGTTCTATGCAATTTTTTGATACGATGTGTAATTTAGCAGCAAAACAATTCCTAAGGTAGATTTTTCCATTAGCTGAATCAAGATTTTGTAAGAAAATGTGTGGGAATATTTTATAAAGAAAATTTAATTTTATATAACCTTTCTATCTGACAAGAAGTTTTAAACTTCCATCTGACATAGATTATTGTTTTTGTTTTTACAATGCTTATTTTTGTTATGAACGTACGAGTTAATATACCTGGATTGGTCACATTTTACATGTTTAGTACACTATTTGTGAATCACCTTATATAAAATACTCAAATTTGCGTTTAAAAATAATTTTAAATCTTTTTTACTTTTTAATCAGAATTTTATTTCGCAGATTATTTAACTAATATTTATTTGTGAAATAAATTAATTTGAATTGCGAACCCTTTTTTTTTTAATATTAACTTGACTAGTCATGTAAGAAATATTTAATGGTGGGGTATAAAAACTGTCAAAATTTCCTTTACTTCCGTTCAACATGGTAGGTATCATTACAAATCTTATATTTGGCCACATGTAAAGTAGTACAGAATTATTAATTATAACTAAATTTGAAAATGCTAAAATTTTGTACGTTATTGTTAATTGTAACTAAGTGATTAGTTATAGCAAATACTTATTAACTTAACCTCACTTGTATCAACACCACATGGACTTGTTACTAATTTATGAACACAGCTGAATTATTATGTTTTAGCCGTTCAAAAGGTTTGTGGAAACTGGACGAGTAGCTCTAGTGAGCGATGGTCCTTACAAAGGGAAATTAGTTTCAATCGTAGATGTAATTGATCAAACTCGGGTATGTATAGTTTCATTTCTATTAAGTCTTGTTTTAAAATGATGATACAATAATTGATAGGAATTGCCGGCTGATACACATATGAAGCCGACCATCCACTGATTTTAATAATGTTTAATATCAAAAAATTTAATGTTTAACAGATCAGTGTAAAAGATTTGTTTTTCAGGTTTTAATTGATGGGCCGGAAACAGGAGTACCTCGTGGAGCAATGAGATTAAATCAATTACAATTGACTAATTTTCGCATCAAATTTCCGTTTAATGGCCCATCATCTGTTGTACGTAAAGCATGGATTAAGTACAATGTTAAAGAAAAATGGGAGAGCTCAGGCTGGGCAAAAAAACTTTTAGCGAAGGAAAAGGTATATTAAATTTTTATGTGTTTACATTCTTATGTATTAATAATGAATGATGATCCTTTATGATAGGAATTGCCGTCTGATACATATATGAAGCTAAATTTTATTTCTGAAAAAGCATGTTTATAGATAATGAAGGTAATCTAGGTATACTTTTATCTAATTTTTCAAATTGTTGCAGAGACAGACATTGACTGATTTTGATCGTTTTAAACTTGGTAAAGCACGTGTGACGAGAAACAAAATTCGTACAAGAGTGTTTAGTCGAATGAAGAATTTAGCTTCAGAAAATGGTACTCTGTATGGAATAAGTAAAATGTCAAAAGCTCAGAGAGCTAAACATTTAAAGAAAGGTGAGGGTAAACCCAAAACTGATAAGAAAAAGAGCAAGAAGCCTAAAAAAGAAGTTAAGGCAAAATAATCTGTAATATATCCTTATTTTAAATAAAGACAAAAATTTAAGGCCTTTTTAATTTTGTATATTTTCGTATGTAGAAGGTGTTGGGTACAGGACTTTTATAAGGTATAATAAAACGTTTAACTCAACTGTGTATTGTAGTTTAAAAAAGATACAATTTTTATGTGCACGGTCTCTTTTTTTTTATAATTTTTTTTTATATTGGCTGTCTATTAACTAAAGGTACTTTTGGTAAGGGATATACATCATTATGGTATATTAAGTTTTAAGAACAGTAAGGACGGTTTACCAATAGATGATAATGTTTGGCGACTTCGCTTTGCTCAGTCGCCAATATTGGAGGAGATCGGTAAACTCTTTACTGTTCAAAATGCTTATGCTATTTTTTGTACGATCAACAATGATGGCAAAATGTAGGCAAAACACATTTTATTTTATCTCAAAATTGCTTAAAAGATGACCACAACCGTATGTATTGTTTCCTTAGTAACCTGAATGTTAATATGACAGTTGTAAAATAATTGTCAGAAATTCTGCTAATCAAGGTAACAAAATTCTGCATGATGATGAAGTGTTAGAACCAGTGGCTTGTACGTCTCAACAAGCAATACATTCTGTGAATACAAATCTTCTTGAAACGGGCGGTATTACCATTTCCAATTGTACATTTAATTTTAATATTAATACATAATACTATACCCAAAACTCTGGCAGGTGTTTCAGTAAATTATGAATTTCACTTACTGTTCCCTGAACGGTAAGTAAATTACTTACCGTTCAGTTAGACTCATTAAACAGAAAATGCCACCTACTGTTGTCAAAACAGTGACAGTAAGTTGACAAAAATGAACGATCACACAAAAAATATTGAACATTAAATGTTTTTGGGGACTTTTTTACCATCCTAGCTGATATTAGTACATTAGGTGCATCAGTGTTGTTTATGGGATAAATGAATGTTTTCCACTGGTGCTTTTATAACTGTTACAGAATAAGACTGTCCATATTATCTGAAAGTACAGCGTCATTTACAGCAAATAATTTAATCTTTGGTATAGTGTTAAACTAAAGTTGTCTTGCAGAATTAAGAGGTTTTAATCAATCAATACTTAAAGAGCCTGAGATAAACAGAGGTTGACATTTTTTGAATGAGAACTTCGAAAGATTCAAACTTTAGACTGAAGATTACATAAGAAAAATATTTTTTATTCTGTTATAAGTACCTAAGAATGCCTACTACTTTTCTTTTGTGTAATAGTGAAACTGTAACTTAGCTTTAAGTTTTTCTATGAAAAAAATGTTTATTTTCCGACTTAAAAGAAAAAACTGTCTTAATATTGTAAGTTTTTGGAATATTTGTTCTTTTTTTGTAATAAAAATACTATGTTAAAACATATTTGTTTGTTTTTTTAACTGCGATACATGTAGAAACCATTTTAAAAACATTATCGGTGGGCAAAGTTGGTCATTAAAGGTGTTAACATTGCTGTTCAGCAATTTTAAATCAGTGGGCAAAATTGAAATATTTGCTATTACAACTTTGCCCACCACGTTTTTAATTTTTTTTCGGGTACTTCCTCGGAAATTAACCAAACAACACTGTGGCTAACGATTTGTGATGCTAAAACAAAACTTTTGGTACAGACGTAATTTACAAATAAAAATCTCCCAAAAAGATAGTCAAAAACAAGAATTTCCTGGACAAAGTTGTAAGGTTTTACGATAATTGGAATTATTTAATTTTTCGATTTTGGGCCACGTGAATGAAAGGTATTTTAGAAATAAAAGAAATACGAGATGCGATAGGAAATGAAAATTTTGCTCAATTTAATTTATCGAGTATAATACCACAAGAGTTTTTATCGTGCGATAATTTTTCTATTTATCTTTAAACACTTCTTCTTTGATAATTCGACGAAAAGATTGAGTTGAATCATCAAACTCAACCTTTGAGTCGAATTATCTAAAAAAAGGAAGGGTGAAAAGAGAAAGAGAAAAATTATCAACAGGAGGTAAAATCTCTTGTGGTATTCACTAAGATAATTCAAAAGAAATTATACTCTGAATCAATAGTATATTATATATAGAGGGACCAAAGTGCAGCATTTAATCCTGCGAGTGGGGTTTGTTGCCTCGAGGGCATATTCTAATATCTTTATTGGAACTTTTGTTTAGGGACAATGACCATTGGACTTATCCAATTACTGTGAGTTACTTTAGTTAAAACCCCACATTCTACTAATTTTAATAAATCATTTTCAACTGTAGACTTTAAAGCATTTCATATGCTCTCTGAAAAATGGGTTTAAGCTTCTTTTACCTTAACTTCTGCCTGACAATGTTTAATGTATGAACCTGGTTTATCCATAAACAATGTCGAACATTCTAATTTAATATAGCATATGAACTTTTTATTTGACATTATCTGTATTTATCTTTATTGTATTAATAATGCACTACACACTACACTAAAGTTACTAAGGTCAAAGAAAACATATTTTGATATACAGCATAAACACAAACTTGACTTACAATTTCTGTTCTCTTCCTGTTAATATTCTTAATTTAAAATCAACTGTTCCTATTTTTAAATCAGGAAATAATATTTTAAATTCATCCTCATGCATAACTGAACAAATTGCTCCAGTATCTATTTCCATGATTACATTTGTAACATCTAAAACAAATCTCACCTTTAAAATACCATTAAATTTTGTTTTCAAAACTCGTCTAACAAACCTAATTTAAAAGCGTTGATCAAGCTTTTCTAAGAGCTCTGGTATTTCTTCTTCCTTGAATTCATGTACTCTTGTTTTACACATAAATGACACCTTTGTGTGATCTATTTTACCACAGGAGAAACATTCTATGCTACTGACCAATTCTTACTATTATCAAAGTGCTATTTGCTGCTACACCTTTTACACTTATTTTTATTCCTGTTATACTCTTTATTTACTTGCCTGATACCCGGTTTTGACATTTAAGACTTTTCAAAGACTGGTTTTTGTACCACTTTATTCTCAAGATTATGTTTTGCTCACATTACCTTCAACTGACCTTCAGCTAACTACATCCCGACCGCTGTTGGGTAAGCCTTTTCAAATGTTAAACTATCTTCAGTTAACATTCTACGCTTAATACTTTATAATTTTAAAAAACAAACAAGTCTATCTCTCAGTAAGTCTCTAACACTCGCAATGTTTAGCTAAATTTAACCACAAAACTGCAAACATCTTCTTAAGGTTCCTTGAAAGCGGTATGAAAACAGCTTTCTGAAATAGTTGATCTTTTGGGACTATAATGTTTTGTAAGCTGCTCATACGACTTTTTACTAGGTAAGATAGGTGCAAGAAGGTCTTTTAACATACTATATAGCTTCTCTTATTGTTAGTAATAAACATACTTTCTTAGCTTCAGCAGTTACATCATTAGGTACACTTAAAAAAAGCTGCTCCAACCTTTCCATATAACTTGTTACGTCAGTTTCTTTTGAATTAAACTTTCACAAGAGAAGTACTACTCCAAAAGATACTACTGTTAATACATTTCATATTTCATGTTCAATAGTAAATTTAGCTGTATCTCTTCTTTCATTAGATAACATTGAAATAATTATATTATAAGTATTATAAGTACTCTAGCAAAGTACAGGTCGTAGGTTCAAATCCTACTCGAGGTAAACTTTTTATTTATGTATTTAATAAAATTAATAATTTTTAAAACTGAAATAAATTTGGAATTAAGTTTACAAAAATAATTCATTTCCATCCACATGGTATGATAGAAATTATTATCTACAATTTTTTAACAATTCCTTTAATGTTTAACAACGCTGAAGGTAGATTTTAAGAAAATTGTAAATAATTTAGATATTTTTTATGGTACATAACATTCTATTTTGACGTGTCTTGAGTGTAGCCAGCTACACAGTATGTCACGAAGCTTAACTTAAATAGCTTTGTTAAACAGCTTACAAGCAGCCACTGTAAACAGATAAAATGTTTAAACAACATGCATAATACCCAGTTGAAAAATTAACGAAACACTAAACTCATATAGTTTAAAATACTTAGCCTTTTGAATTTTTTTAATGGTGTGGGCATTTTTGTATTCATGTTTATACAAATCTAAACGTTTCGATAACACTTACAGTGTAATAAAATAGTAGTAATACAATCTTTTGGAAACGTTTAAGATGTGGAAACAAATTTTGGAAATATGAAAATTTTGATATGACCAGTCGACCGCAGATGATGATAGCTTAGCTATTGAAACGCGTTCCGCATTTTTTTTTAATTTTTGTGTAGTACGTGGGTGTCTTATGTTTGTTATAATAAATTACTTTCTTATAACTTGCAAAAAATCAAATAATAACGGTATTAGAGGACGTTCTATCATATTTACTTTCATTTATACGGAGCGTGCATGTTTTGAAAACTATTAAGTTCGGGTTTATAACAAAATATAAATAAAAGTACTTACGAAAATTGAATTGTTGCAACAATCATTGCCCTGAGAATTAAGAGTGATCAGGTTAACCCGACTCAATTTTTAACCCCGTACGAAAAAAGAGGGGTGTTATAAATTTAACGTGTGTATTTGTGCATCTGTCTGTGGCATCGCAGCTTCTAAACGGAGTAACCGATTTTGATTCAGTTTTTTTTTTGTTTGAAAGATGAATTGATCGAGAGTGTTCTTAACTATGATTCAAGAAAATATGATCAGCAGTTTATAGATTATTTATCAGCTCTTTTCAAGTTGAAGGGATTTTTGTTACCTTTTAGACGTTTTGATTAATTTTTTTTTGTTTGGAATGTGACTTGATCGAGTGTTCTTAACTATAATTCAAGAAAATATGTTCAGCCGTTTGAAGAGCATCCGCTCTTTTCTAGTTGATGAAGGGAATTTTGTTTCTTTTTAGACGTTTTGATTTTTTTTTTTTGAAAGTTCACTTGATCGAGACTGTTCTTAGTTGTGATCCAAGAAAATTGTTCTACTTTTTAAAAGTTTTTTTTGTGTCTGGTTTTTTAAGTTTTAATTTAATGTTATTGTAAATGGCCTTAGAGTAGCTAAGACCATTGTTTATATATTACAATGCTAGTATTAAAATGTATTAGTTCTATCTAAGTTCTTGTTAAAATTGGTGTACAGGAAAAGGTAGCTTTATGAATGTGTCGAACGTTTTAAGTGGAAAATGTATAGAGACCTTTTTTGAAAGTAATAATTACGTTTTTGTACAAGTTTTCATTAAAGAGCTTTTCCTAGCATAAGAAATACGCCATGAAGAAAATGCTTTTTTAGGAAGTTCTGATTAAGAACCTTTTTCGGATATCTTGAATCAACTGTAAACAAACACTATATGCTACTGAATATTAGCAACCTGTAATGCCTCAAGTCAACGTCGTGATCGTTGACTGTGTTTGCTGAGTTCTCGCGGGTTGCTTATGATTATGCAACCCAACATACATTTGTATGTTGCATCTCCTTTTCTTTGTTTACGGTTAACGCGTATCTAACATGAATACAAAAAAAACACACTTACGAATTCTGCAGAGACGTACGTAACATGCAACATAAATTAAATTTATTTATATAAGTCAAGTCTCTGTGTTGGTGGAAGTCGGTGATGGATTGGTTTCTTCATTGTTAGACGTCTCTCGGGTTGTACTTGGATATTCTACCTTACTTAATGTAGGTATGATTGCCTTGGCGAAGTCGGTATCTTAGCTAAGGTTTTGTGCATGTGTGCTATTCGCCAGACCGAGTTAGCTTTCACCGTATTGGTGGAAGCCGGTGGTGGTTTGGTTTCTTCATTCTTAGACGCTATCGGGTTGTACCTGGATATTCTACCTCACTTAATGTAGGTATGATCGCCATTGGCGAAGTCGGTATCTCAGCCATGGTTTTGTGCAGGTGTGTGCCGTTCCTCCGGATTACCTTCCCATCGTTCGTTTTGACTACCATTGATCTTGGATTTTCCGTTCCAGTCATTACCTTGCCTGGTATCCAATTTCGGTGTGACCTCTCCACTGTTACAATGCCGTCTGTTTTTAAAGGTGTGATCTCGTCCTTTTTGTTTCGGTTTGCGTATTTGGCATGGACCTCTTTCAATGCTTCTAGATTCGAACTGACGTTTTCTACTACTGCTGGTTTCAGCATTTCTTCTGGTATTGGTAGGGTTGATCGTGTGATGCGGCTCATTAACCCTTGGGTAGGTGCCCCCAACTGATCATTTCTCGGAGTGTTTCTGAAATTTAATAATGGCATATTAATGTCATAGCCACCCAATCTGCATTTTCGTAGGTGGCACCTGTGATGCCAGAGATGGCATCATCTGTGCCAAAAAGTAGAAAAAATTACGACAGTTAAAAATACTGTAAGCAGGTTGTTAGTTCAAACATAGAAAATGTACAGTTAGTACCACCATTACTACGGTATTACAATAATGGGGAAATTCCTAAGTCGGTTAAACGTAGTACCCATCAGTAGAGTAGGTAAGAGACTTTTGGAATACACCACATTTCCAAGGTCCCACATTTCCAAGGTTACCACAATTTCAAGGTCCCACCCGCCCAAGGTTACGCAATAAGTAGATCATGTTTGCACACAACTTTCCCAAGGTTGCACATTTCTAAGATTACCACACTGTAAGGTGTAAAAAATACGAAAGTCATTAACACTCAACACATTCTCAAAACTATTTGCGCACCCTACCTACCCAGACATCTCACTTTTTCAAGGCTTGCTCATGTAATTTTTTTACACTTCTCTGATACCACACTTAGAACCAAGTTAAAAAAAGATAATGATATGCTAATATATTTATTTGTTGTATGTACAAATGTAATCAGTGTATTGTTCAGATATATGATTTTCTCTAGGAATAAAACATTTTGATTTAGTAAAAACCACTTGTCGAAGAGCTGCATTACGAACTCGGATGAGTTGAATGTTAATTTGTTGCTATTAGTCAGTAACCAAACGGATAATCAGCATTATGTATGGATAAAAAAAAATTTTTCGTTTACTTAGCAACTAAATAAGTCGACGTAATGGGGCAAAATATTTTTGAGATTCACGTATTCATTGCTTTAGACCGCAGGAGCAATTAAGTCGACACGTGTCTCATGACTGTAATTTCGTGTACACTACATTACCTGGCGTAATGCAAAGAAAAGATAGAACCGGGGAGTTCTATGCGCAAAATATACTTGCGTTTCGAAACTATCAAAAACAGATGTTTTTACCATTCGTAATATATGCAGATTTTGAAGCGCTATTAGTACCGGTAAATACGGATGAACCCGACCCCGAACAACCATTTACGATAAAAACGTGTAAACATGAACCATACTCATTCAGTTATTATATTACGTGCGGTGAAAACGATGCTTGGTCCAAATTAGAACTTTATAGGGGGGTTAATGCCGCGGATGTATTTATTGCACGACTCGAGAGTGATGTGAAACGGATATATAATGAGCATTTGAAAACTGTTGTTCCAATGTTACTACTAACTGATGAACAACTGGTGATACATGAGCAAATTAAGCTATCAATTACCTACATTCAGCCCAATTTTTTTCTATAATCTCAGTGGTTATGATGTCCACCTATTCATCAAACAGTTAGCGAGTGAAACTGAAGAAATTACAGTACTCCCTGTTAATAGTGAGAAATATATAACGTTCGGTAAGCATATTTATGTAGACGAATTCATTAATGGTCGCGGCTATAGGGAAAAGAAGTACATAAATTTGCGATTCGTCGATAGTTGTAGGTTCATGGCGACATCCTTAGATACTCTGTCTCATAATTTATCAAATGATCAATGTAGAGAGGTAAGGAAATATTTTGTTGATGATAATGACTAACTTAGTTAGAAAGAAAGGTAATTTCCCTACGCGAACGTGGCCAACTTTAATAAATTAGACGATGTCACAGTATCTTCCTATGACAAATTCTACGATAAAATGCGTGATGAAAATATATCCGATGACAAGAATCGAGTCCTACTGGTGTGGGATCACTTTAAGTGTAATACACTCGGGGATTATGCTGACATATATTTAAAATCAGATGTGTTGCTGTTGGCTGACGTATTCGAAAACTTTAGGCGGCTATGTATAGATATGTATGGATTAGAACCAGCGCAGTATGTTACTATACCTGTATTGACGTGGGATGCCATGTTGAAATGTACTAAAGTAGAGTTAGAATTATTGAGTGATATGATATGTACCACTTTTTTAAGAAAGGTATTCGTGGTGGAGTGAGTATTGCTACAACGAGTTTGTCCCAAAGTATGATCCTAATCGTCCAAAAGTCTTTTTACAGTATTTAAATGCCACGAATTTATACGGATGGAGTATGCAGCAACACCTACCTCATAATCGGTTTATGTGGTTAACTGAAGAGGAAATTATAAAACTTTGATATACTGAAGATTAATGATGATGCTGATATTGGGTATGTGCTAGCGACATATACACTATCCGCACCACCTGCATGATGAACACAATGACTATCCTTTTTGTCCCGAAATGATCTGCGCACCACATTCCAAGGAGGAAAAATTAATTCTTAACTTATGTTATAAGACCAACTATGTTAAACATTACCGATATTTAAAACAATGTATACAGCATGGGTTAATTGTTACTCATATTCATAGAGTTTTACGGTTTCCTCAAAGTCCTTGGCTAGTACCATACATAGACCTTAATACAACTCTTAGAAATCAAGCCAAGAACAAATTCGAAAAGGATTTCTTTAAATGCAAATGGTGTATTTGGTAAAACAATGGAGAATGCCGACAAAAGAAGAGTAATAAAGTTACTAACACATTGGGAAAATAACGGACGTCGCTTGGGTCTAGCACGGTACGTCGCAAAACCGAAATTTAAGAATTTTTTTATTCAATTTACTGATAAATTATTTGCAGTGGAATTGTCCAAACAGGTCGTTACCTATGACAAACCCGTATATGTTGGATTTAGTATTTTAGACCTTTCCAAAATTATAATGTATCGATTTTTTTACGATATTGCGCAGTTATTACGGTAATAATGTAACGTTGCTTTATACAGACACAGATTCTTTAATTGTCGAGATAACAACTGATGATGTGTATGCCCATATGCGGAATAATGTTGATGAATATGACACATCCAACTATCAAAACGGTCTGCATGGTATTGCAACGAACACATGCGTCGTCGGAAGAATGAAAGATGAGCTTGCAGGGAAAGTTATTCAACATTTTTATGGAGCAGGATCAAAATCGTATTCTCTAAAGCTTGCTGATGATCAAGTGGTTAAGAAAGCGAAAGGTGTTAAGAAAATCGTTATTCAAAAAGTGCTGACGGAGGTAGACTATAAATCTGTTGCGGAGGCGTCTGATAAAACAGTAATGTGTAAAATGTTCGTGTTTAGATCAACTTTGCATGATATATACACTGAGGTGTTAAACAAAATCGCCTTTCAGTCCCAGGATGACCAACGGTATCGATTGCGTGGCACGTGTACAACATTGGCGTGGGGGCATTGGCGAATTTCGGAATTGGAGAACGTCGATTCTTTGAGTGATCTACTAGAGGTTGCTAGGCAAATGAATTTGTATAATCCAGTTAGTAGCTAATAGTTTGGGTACTGATGCTTGTTAGTTTGAGTTGTGTATATATTATCTCCATATATCTCTATAATGAAGCTATGAACATGTATAACCATACATGTTAATATGTATAATATCGATACACCATTGCAGGTCAGCTACTTAATGTAGTAACTTTTTAGTGGAATACATACTATTATTACGCCATATTTCGTTATCGAGGGAATATATACAGAATGTGCTCATATTGCGTGATATATAAAAAAAATAAACAAAATATATATTTACAATTTTTATTTTAAAAAAGTGTACAAGCTTTAATCCATCATCTAAATATCGTACAGATGGTATACCTTAGACAGAGCGCAGTGATATAATGATTTACAATGATAATAACAAACTGGTTGCAAAGCAGGAAGAGTAGGATGGTCCTCAAGTTCTATAACGGGTTGTGTAACAAATTTTCTGATGTAATCCGCTCTCTCTACCCTTGACGTAGACAGTATCTGTAGGTTGAATCAAGCTACTGAGAATTCTGCGAAATTGGTGTGGTGGTGTATGCCCCTCTTCCCATTTTATACAGTGTTGATTATGAATTAATCAAGTAGCGACTCTCCGCATCTAACGTATGCCATGGATATGGTGATTTAAGTATGTAGTGGGCTACTTGTGTTCCATTAAAAATTGCGAGTTCTTTTGGTATAAAAACTTTTGAAAGTTTAAAACCTTGCACGTCAACTATGACCGGCATCGTATTACCGCTGTCTTACTGCTTTGGTTAACGCGTTATACGTAACTAAGCGATCGTGGAGTATAACACAGTATGGTGTCGTATTCGCGGGTATGTTGACTGCTGTTTCGAATTTTACACAAAGTACTACTGCCTTAGAATGTAATGTCTCTTTTTGATTCGTACAGTCTACCACTATCAATGGTACGACTGTCGTAAATTGATTAGGTGTGAGTAATGGTTGACCATCTCTTTGATAATAGGACATTTGGAATTTAGCAAACATTTCATATAATGTAGCAAAGCAATTATTATCGTACTTTACGTTTAAATTGTCATACGGATAACGATCCGTGTTAAGGAATACCCTAATATTCTTTAGTGCACATTTATCGAATCTGCTCATATCTTGAGAAACATTATTTTCTCGCCCCGTTTGAAATCCGATAATAATGTATCTAGGTGTTTCTATACTAGTCGATGTTTTGATTGCCCATGTATGTTTATCTGTTGTGGGAACTGTTGAATATATGTATGTTTCCCAACTTCTAAATGCTACTGGAGTATTCAGATTTTTATCAATGTACTTCGTTAACGCCAATTCCTCCGCTAATGCTGGAATGATCTGCGGAACTTTCTAATATATTTTATCTATGTTAACTTTTAGTGCTTCATCTGCAACAGTTGAAATTACCGCATCGGTATCAATGTTACTGCGAATTAAAACCAATTCTTGTCTTATGTTCAAAATCACTTTATTGTAGTCTTCCGCAAAGCCAAGTAGCATTCGCAAAGGGACACAAACATTAAAATACCCTAACGCATTTGTTAGTATGCTATTTGAGGTAGGAAACCAACCTGCATCATGACGAGCAAGTTCGTTGGGTGTCAATGATACCAATTCTTCAATGTAGACGTTAATCCAACCTTCGTCACGGCATCTACCGCTATTCCATTCAGTTCGTATCTAATTTCACGGAATAAAAATTCAATGCAATTATTAACAAACCGTGCGGCGTTAGAGACGGTACCATCCTTCCTCAGTAATATTCCCTCTACGTAGACATAACTTTCTAATGGTAAAGTGCACATGTCTTCCTGAACGGATATTCTGATTTCATCATTGTTTCCAAATCTCGTAGTATATGGTTGATGGGTGTGGAGTTCGGAATTTACTATGGCATTATCAACAACAACTTTTTCGTTTACGTTTAATTTTAATATACGTATTGTATTACTATGAAACCAAGACTTTGCAAGTTTGCTCTATTCTGCGCTGTCAATGCTTTGACGGTTGACCGCTTACTGACTCTGGCATTTCCACACTTCGCACATGTGTTATACCGCGTCACCATCTTTTCTTCAAATGTAATCCTATCGTTATGACTTCACCGTTGAAATTGACGAGGTCTCCGTCTTGGTCTACTATTTTAAGTGTTATGGTGGACATGGTGGATGTATTTATAGGTAAATAGATGACATGAAGAGGGGATTCAATTATTTTGTATCACGCTGTGACGCCTCCCCATTTTTAAAACTTCCACTTGTTATATTGCATTCGATAATTAACGAATTAATCTTAATAATGTTAATAGGATTTTCAGAGGTATGTAATTCATGACCTTTGTACACTTTTTTGTTAAATCCCAACATAGGTCCTATAGAATTTTCTACATTAAAGTTAATATCATGTGTTGCTTTCATAATTGCTTTCATAGTATTATTGTTCGCCCGTAACTTGAAAAAATTATTCGAACCCTTCACTGTATTATTCACATCCTCAATTTCGTATGATCCTGACGGTATTGTAATTCTAGTTCCTTCAAATATCAGTTGATTATTCTTGGAAGTAACGTTATGTACAGTATTGAAAGATTAAAAACTAATTAATCCCATTACATATTCCGACTCATTATCAAGATAAATCGGTGGGTTAAAGTTGGCTTGCAAAATACTGCTTGCATCGGTAAATGTAAATGTGTACGACATTACGATCAAGCAACGACTGAGAATCAAAACGAACCGTCATATAAAAATCGTAAGACTAAATGATCGCAATTGTATGTATTGAAGTTTTGAACCTTGGTATAGTTATAGTCAATCGTGTTTCTGCTACCATCACTTTTAAAATTTAATTTTAATGGTGGTTTAATATGTCCTATGCTATCAAAATATGTAATATGTCCATTACGCTTAATGTAAGCCATCCATTGTGTTCCCCTGTTATTTTGATCATCCAGTATGGATTCGTGTAGGTAATTTATCTCGCATGTATATCCCTCTAAAATAGGAGATTTTTAATTTCTCAACAAATTTTGATAGCTCAACGTTGCTTAAGGCGTGACGTGGTAGCTTCGGTGGGAGTTTTTTGAATACGGTTGTAGATATAGGCCTAAACCTCGCTTATACGGTTTTATATATAAGCCTTTTCCTAAGGTAGCTGCTTCCATTTCTTGATAGTGTCGTTTGATTTCTTCTAACGTTTTTGACACACTTTTTGCGTCAATGACCGCTTTTGCAACTGCAGTTGCACCTCCACCCAAAGAACCTAAAGCTCCTAATGCTGCAAATAGGGGAATAAGAGACATGAATCCCCCACATTTTGGTATTGGTATTTTGGTATTATTTCTTCTCTTGGATGTCAGGATTTTTTTATGTTTTAAAACGTTTAAGGCTTGTTGTACCGTAGATTTTAACGATGACCGAAGTTTACCACCAACACGACGTCGCGCTAGAAGCACTGCTTTGTTGAATGAAATTGGTCTGTTTCTGTGAGAACGCTTCCTACGTCGTGATTTGCTTCCCATTCCCATTGTTCTTTTCCTTTCATTATACCGGCTATGGTTAATGCAGCTGCTCTTTCTCCAAAGGTAGCGTTTGAGGAACGAAATCTATTCCAAGCTTTTTGTTGCAAAGCCTTATCAGCTATGTGGCGATGCCTTAGATCGTTTGACTGCGAGTATGCAATATCGTGTTCTTTACACGCTTCGTCCAGTTCGTTAATACCTCTGTCACCGCGAGCTAATCGTTCTCGTAAACGGGTACCCGGACCGCAATATCTGTACCCAGGTATATGCAACTCCACGGGTAATTTATTTATTAAGGTGTTAATTAATCCAGAACCTTTTTTATAGCTATTACACGGAGAACTATGCTTCATACCACACTGACTGACAATTCACTACTAAACTATTTAATGCGTATGACACACACACACACACACACACACACACACACACACACACACACACACACACACACACACACACACACACACACATATACGAGTATATATATATATATATATATATATATATATATATATATATACACACTGCAAAGCTTTACATCAACTCAAATACCAGTACCTACGAAATTTACTTGCACCTTTAAAAAATATCGGGTATTTCGAATGCAGTGATCACAGTGACGTTATATCCCCTAGTGATTCACGTAAAAATTCAATAATGATTTTTGATGATGTAGCATGCCATACACAGAATGAAATAAGGGATCATTTCTGTTTTGGCAGACATCAAAACAATTATTGTTTCTATCTGTACCAAACGTATTCTTCTATTCCAAAACAGCTTATACGTGATAATGCGAATCTACTAGTTCTGTTTCAACAAGATAGTACTAGTCTTAAGCATGTGTATGATGATCACGTCAATGTAGATATGACATTTGATAGATTTAAGGACTTGTGTTTCTGTTGCTGGCGTGACAAATTTAGATTTCTTGTGATTAATAAAGAGAGTGATGTTAATGCAGGTCGTTTCCGTAAGGGATTTGACTGTTACATTGCATTATAAATACTACACTTGATATGTAAACATGCAGTAGTAATGGAGGAGCGCTTAGTATAAGACATTTTGCGCGCTCGCAAGTGTGCAACAAAAATATGCTAGTTTAAAGGAAGATACTGCACTTACAGAGCGTGCAATGGAGGCGCACTTTAAACCAATAATACAACCATTGAAACAATTGATTACTAAACAAGATGGTTCTCTCGTCAAAGCTGAACCATTTACATCAGAATTCGGAAAAACTGAGCCTGTTGCACATGAAAAGAAACATCTGGAACTCGGAAGGCACCATGTATTCTTGTTCCTGACGCCATTCCATAAGTTTTAGAGGAAACTGTGATTGCTGATACCACACATGATGACGAGAGCAAGATTCCTACTTTACAACAATTGAAATCAGAACTGTTAGCTGCTGGTTCTCAACCGGCCTTTGAAGAGTACCTTAGTCAGTATGAAGGATTAGCGAAATATTATGTGGAAGGTATATTTAGAGATCTCGAAGACGAGTATGATTTAACACACGGTGTACACTTTCTTCCCAAAAAAGAAAATATTTTATTGGTGATGCTGAACTAGACTTTGTTGGAGAGAATTTTCGTATCGCTCTTCCTAATGGATCATCATTAGACTATGATGGAACTCCGGGATTATATGCGCTACTATTTAAAAAAGCTCCTACGCGATACAAAAAAGAGTGATCTGTAGCAATACAATGGCATTTTGCGCCGCACAAATGCTGCTCGACGTAATTATAACTCAGATGACCAAAACCAAGGAACTAATAGTAGGAAATACATTGAGATCATTAAACCATTACTTCACCCTAGAAAACGACCCGTTATATCAGCTATTGCACCTCCTGCCACAATATCTCGCACAACTTCTATCTCCAAAAGAGGGGGTGGAATGCAACTATTACGATATAATAACAAAGCGATTGAGTTTGTACCTTGGAATGATCCGAATAAATTAGTGGTTTGGTTGCGGGAATTATTGTCAATGTCGGCAGGAAATACTAGCAATCACAACGAAATAATATATATACTTGACCAATTACGTAAAGTGAAAGTAATAAAGTAGGATCTCTGGCTATAAATCTATTACTATATTGATTTCATTTCATTGTTACAACGGCCATCACTATAGATACTACGACATATCCAGCACTGATATCAATAGATAAATTTTGTGGACACCTTCATCATCAAATAGATGAATTTGGTAAATATATTACTTATCATCATAGTGATGCCATGAAACAAGGTGATATATATATATATATATATATATATATATATATATATATATATATATATATACGAAACTTACTTTACCTTACAAGGTTTATTGCATAAGAAGACTGTAGATATTCCATTGGGTACAGATGGTAAATATTTGTTTCCTTATACAGAGTGTACAATAGCGCATTGAATGTGGTCACCTCGAGTGGATGATCTACTATATACGACACCGATGTTTCTAATTAGTCAAACTATACGTACGGAAGCTGTGATTCAACCTATAATACCAGACGGTGTCAAATTTACGCAAGAACAACCATTCATCATAGAGATTCTACTAAAATCGAAAGCGATAAAATGAGTAAAGCTGATATTGTTGAAGAACTGCGCAAATCAGAAAGGAGAAATTTTCCGCGGCGTTGTGTACTACTAAAAGGTTTAAATGATCTCTTTCAAGCTGATTTAGTGGAAATGATGCCTTACGCTCAGGTAAATAAAGGATTTCGATACATTTTAGTGACAATAAATGCTTTCTCTACATATGTCTGGGCTTTTCCCTTCAAACGCAAGAATGGCAAACTAGTCGCAGATGTAATGAATAAACGTTTGTCGCCTACACATATACAAACTGACATGGGAACGGAGTTTTATAATGCTGAATTTAAAAAAGTTATGAAAAAATTTAATATTAATCATTACAGTAGTTATTTCAACTTGAAGAGTAGTATAGTTGAATGTGTAAATCGCACTCTTAAAGCAATAAGGGGGAAACATTCAGTATGCAAGGTTTCTATAAATGGTTATCAATATTACCTCAAATTGTTGTGTATTACAATTCAAGAAAGCATAGAACCAGCGGATGCAAACCTATAGAAGTAGCGTAAAAGAATGCTGCCTCTATTTTGAAACATTTAAAATGTCATTAAGTTCTTGACCGTAAAGCACCTAAATTTAAAGTGGGGGATTATGTACGTATTAGCAAATACAGAAGCATATTCTCTAAGGGTTACATACCTAATTGGAGTTACGAAGTCTTTCGAATATCAGCAGTGAAACGTTCCAGTCCAATTACCTACACATTACGTGATATCGAGATAAAGAGATATAGGAACGTTTCTATGAGACAGAACTTCAAAGTGTTAAACATCCTGACATTCACCTAGTTGAACGTGTAATACGACGTCGAGGAAATATGTCTCTCGTTAAATGGTTAGGGATTGAAATATAATTCAGTAAATGACATTCTATTTCATGTACAAATTGTTCCAGAGATATTTCTCTAAGGTCTTCTATTAACCGCTTAATGCAACAAATGCACTCTACACTATCGTCATGCGATATAAAATATTTCTTACACAGACGTATTCCACTACCATACCCATAAACTGGATTATCTAAATAGTCATCACTAAACGTACCCCACCCATACACTTTTTCATGTTCAGCATCAAATTCTAGAGATAGAAATTGGCATATTAGACTTTGCACTGCACTAACACAATCTACAGCCTTAGGCCACGACTCTGCACTATAACACATCCACATATTGACTAAACTGTATTATTATCCCTATTCTCGCTTGGTCGTTACCCCCACTTATTACTTAACGGCTTTCACAGCTTCTACGTCAATATCATATTTCTCCTTGGCAAATTCTACAATTTCCATAACACATGCTACATTGAGATCAAATATATCTTGTAATGGAACTATTAACCTGTGTATGTCAACACCAGGCATTTCCGCTGCCGCATGTATTATTTTATTATAAAACGCAGGAAATTCCATAGTAGGGAATCCAATCGGTAACTGACTATCTTAGGAAGTCTCCATAACTGTTCTATAGACTCCCATCCTAAAAGATTTCTGATTCTTCACAATCAGGGTTGCGTATAATTTTCATCTTGTTAATAGTTTCATACGATATCGTTTTCGAACCCATCTTAGTAGTTAGCCATGTCCCTTCAGATGTGTAGAAATAATTTGTAATTATCCCTTGATTGTCCATAAGTATGTGCCATTTATGCTTATCAAACACCACTCCATTACTCTTAGATCCACCAAGTTTCACGACTGGTTCAAAATTGAATTGGGGTGACAGACCGACACTAACATACTTCGATTTACTTTTACTTAAAAAATACTGCACATTGTTAATTAAAATATCACGACATCCACTTGAATTCGTAACACTCACAATCTTCGCCTTTTCTACCGCTTGACGTAATATGTTCTCCATTACATACAATACTGGTACTCCCTCTGCATTTATATCCTAATTTCCCCACTATTTCTACCGTCAAGGTTACCTGCTTCACCTTGTCCGCCACACTGCACGTTACTTCAGCGATCCTACCGTTTCAAGGCCTTTATTCACGATGTTTCTGCAAGGTTGGCGGGATCTAACCAATCACTTCAAGGATGCCTCCTTCACCTTTCCGGCCCCCCACATTTTCAAGGTCTCCCGTTACCTGGGTTCACTCCATTACAATGTGCTCCATTCTCACGTTTACCACTATTCCAAGGTTATCATTTTCAAGGTTCACACGCCCTCAAGGTCGTCACAACCTCAAGGTTGCCCCACTTACAACGTCCTCCACCTCTCACGTTTACCACTTTTTCAAGGTTACGCAATGCCGATATCAGTCATGTCATTCTTCAACGTTAACTATACATATGTTTTCACAAGGTCTTTCCTTTCTTTAAAAGTAGCGATAACTACACATATAGTATCGTGTTATTTCCACCACTGTCAGCATGTCTGCTAGGCCAGTACAAAACAATTGGGATGATAGGGAGTGCTACCAACCATTATCACTTTTTAATCTAAGTGCGCGGCGAGCATGTGAACTAATTCCCAACTGGGTGCAATTTGAAAAAAAAGGACTACTGCCTTCTACGACATTAGCAGCATTAAAGAATACATATAAAGATGTGCAATGGAATACTGAATGGTTTGCCAACCTAGATAAAAGAATTCGCTACTTCCACCATCATGCCTTCATATTATTCACACTCATTTGCTCTTCATACTCGTTATCATCTTGCTGGCCTTATGCATTTATGCTATGACTGCTACAAAGCATTGCAACCAAGTGAATACCGAGTTATTGACCATCATACACATATGGATAGATGGGTCGCAATTTACCACAAGTCCCACCAAGAATACTGGTGCTCATCGTGTAGAGCGCCCCTAACAATGCTGCACGAGGTATATGAAGATGATTCATGCATACTCTGCGGAGAAGTGTATTATTTGGACAATTAGTTTTTTTATAATGTATATATTGTATATAATAAATTATTTCCTGTTAGTATCTTACTGTGTTCTACGGTGAGAAGATGTGCGACGTGACACCAACCTTTTATTATCCTCAGTATTACAATTGTTTCGATAAACGTTTACTTACGTATCGAACATGGTCTGGAGTTCACTCACCTACATCGCTTGCAGCAGCAGGGTTCATTTCCATATCTTCAGACGATACGGTTGAATGCTTCATGTGTGGAGTTCGAATAAACCAATGGCGGTCATCTGACACTCCGCTACAGGAGCATCTCCGATGGGCACCACACTGCACGTACGCTCAATTACTTGCACCACGTCCTCGCAGGTGTAATGATACAGAAGTGGAAAGGACCTTTTACACTTGTACTAAATCAAAATGTTTTATTCCTAGAGAAAATCATATATCTGAATAATACACTGATTACATTTGTACATACAACGAATAATTATATTAGCACATCATTATCTTTTTTTAATTTGTTTCTAAGTGTGGTGTCAGAGAAGTGTAAAAAATTACGTGAGCAAGCCTTGAAAAAGTGAGATGTCTGAGTAGGTAGGGTGCGCAAATAACCTTGAGAATGTGTTTAGTGTTACTGACCTTCGTATTTTTTACACCTTACAGTGTGGTAATCTTAGAAATGTGCAACCTTGGGAAAGTTGTGTGCAAACATGACCTACTTATTTCGTAACCTTGGGCGGGCGGGACCTTGGAAATGTGGTGTGTTCCAAAAGTCTTCAATCTTACCTACTCAGTAGGTACCACAGAAAATAGTTACCTTAGGGTTGACCGGTCTACTCTATTTCAGAGTAGTTCCCTCTACTTTCAGCAGTATCTATTCACTCCTCTAACAAGGTTTAAATCTCCGCTTTTTTTCTGTTGCTGATTATGCTAAACAATTCTGACTTCCGAATATCGGAACGCTAAGTTCTAAAAATTCAAAAGTTGTGCACAGTGTGAAGTTAAAAACAAATAAATATTTGTTAGCAAAAGCTATGGTTCCGAATATAAATGTTGCAGCGCAAAGTAAGATTATTAAAAATAAATGTGCATAAACAATCAGTTCTATTTTTTTAAATCTCCTACGATTTTTGTAACTATTATGCTCGTGAGGAATGTCTAGCGCTACGTCATTAATTTATGAATTGAGCTATCCAACTTGTTTACATTGGCTTCTCATATAAAACAGGGAATTAAATAAGGATGGTGAACATTCGTAGTGCATTTGACGAAATCGACATACGGTATTGAATAAGCAAATGTAGTAAACCTATAAACGCGAAATCAATTTGTTTTATATGCATATGAATTTAATTCTCATTTGACTAATACTACATTACCTACCTCCATTTGCTTGTCTATCCTTTGACTGTTTCCTCATTTCCCACATTAGATTTCAAGGATATTGTTTTTCAACCGTTATCATTACGATAATCAACGTTCCCTAATTTTTACAAAATAATAAATCA
Source organism: Vesta saturnalis (assembly GCA_036346205.1). Taxonomy (NCBI): domain Eukaryota; kingdom Metazoa; phylum Arthropoda; class Insecta; order Coleoptera; family Lampyridae; genus Vesta; species Vesta saturnalis. The sequence continues at coordinate 13,423,975 of JARFJB010002231.1, read as the reverse complement.
TAGTATTTTGGAATTCTGCAGCTTTGAATGCTGCCATCTCGGGGTATACTTTCTAATCAGAATTTATTATAACGAAAATAATTGTGACTACGTTTTTCACTATTATAATAAGGTTTTTCATATTACACCATATGATTGTATGTGATGACGTAGAGGTGAACACGCCTGGCGAGGATAGTACCTATTGTACAGATGTTTTTAAATCTGATAATCCTGAGGTACGTACGTACTGATTAATAACAATGAAAAATGCACGCTGTTGGTTTAATATTACCTATTTATAAATATATAATAGTAATGTGTAATGATAATCTATGTAACATAAAGTTTGTGTAAAAAACAGACAGTGCATTTTTTAATAAATTGTTATCGATCAAACTTGCGTTAGTCAACTACACCAGAGAATTTACAAGCCCAATAGTTTAGAGAAGGCACTTTCTGGTCACCTCTAACTACCTGTTTAAATATTTATATTTAATAATTTAATATTTGAAACACGTTTACGTGCTAATCCACACAACTTGGCATAGTGCGCTTCTCAAGTTTATTATAAAGCCTTACTATAAGGGCCTTGTATAAAATTCGATGAACATACAATAACGTTAACTTACGCCGAACGCTAAGGTGATTTTTCATGATACCGACTGCAACCGAGGTTGAGGCAACTTCAGGCACCTCTTTCAGTTCGTGGAGTGGTCCCTACATACACTTTACTCGGTCAGTACGGAGTTTAGTGTATTGACTTATGTAGATCGCCGGCGCATTTGACACATCGTTGCAATAGCACCCCATAACCCGGATTTTCTTGGTGTCCTTTCGGTTAGCAGTTGCACCAGCATAAGGGTCTTTGCACGTTGTCGTACCACACTAAATTTTTCTTCATATATCCGCACTATCGCAATAACGATGTTGGCAGATACCGTTTTATTCTGAATTAATTAGCTTGGAGCTAAATTAGGTTGTTTTATATGATCGCAGTATAGGGGGCCGTGATTACTGGTGTGTTATGAGCGTCGTCCATTGGTCTATCGGAGACGGTGATAAACAGTAAGGTTCTGATGTAGGAAACCAATAATAAAAATTTTGACATGCGTAAAAACTTGCAAACAAATTTTGCAGAGTTGTCCCTACCGATTGAAGTATACTGTGGTTTCAGTAATGTCAATTGCTATCCCTACTTTCATTCTACCATCCGTTAAGTTTTCTATGAGTGAAACTTTTTCTCTTACTCTGTACAAGTCCGTTTTTAAATCATTGATAAATAACAAGTCTTACTATTAGAAGAATTTATTTGAATTGATCAGTTTCGATATTGCATATTTCAGATTATGGAAAATGAAATTCTCTCTCTGTTTTTTTTTTTAATATTACGTTATTGTTTCAAAAGGAAGATTTTGCCATTTTTACAGTAGCAGGTACATCATGCATCAAGGGAGAGAAGATCATGATTTTTCCCGAGATCAATTTGTACCCTGATCGTGGAGTCCAAGGGGATCAAACGGACCAAGGGAAGAATGGCATTTTGGTCCGGAGGTGTACATACTATTTTTTGTTGTTAGTAGAAATAAAACTTATGCCATGGCTATCACCGATCAGTAAATAAGGAAACAAACAAATGGTGATTCTCCAAGGGAATAATGATCTATTTTAATCCCTATTCTGTAGTCATATAAACAGACTTTTACTCTCGTGAGTGCAAATTTATTTTCTTGCTTCATTTACATTTACCTATTAGACAAGAAACTGCATTCACGAAACTAATCATACCCGTTTATTCAAATGAAAAGGGCAACTTCAAGTAGCCGAAATAGATTTATTCAAAACATGACTATCACAAAAGGTCAAAGGCTGTTCAACTCAACCGGAAAAATGCGCTCAAAGGGTTAATGAGGTCACAACTTTGAGATCATCGTCAATACATTTGTTACGTTCGACGTACAAGTTGGTGAACCTGATTTCTTGTTTCATTCTTAGAATATTCTTCTAAGGTTTCTGTAGTTCCTATACTCCGTTTAACGAACAGATTCATTAAATGCTCCTCCGACAAATTTGTAGGTGCGTGCTACTAACTGCGTATAGGCCTTGTTTACAACCATAAAAATATTACTTTCTGGGTAATACAGTGGTTGAATTACATTCAACGGTTCTTTAATGCATGCATATGAATTATTGTAGTCCCTAAAATGTATAATTATGTAGTTTTAACCGTAATCAAATAATAAACATATTTAGAAATATAAATATTTTAAAATCACAAATTTTTTCATCTTTAGTCTAATGGGAATGTTGACATGGTGTACATAACTCGTTAATGTTTACCAATCTGTCAAATCTCATATGAAGTCAAGTGAAATTGTCAGGGCACGTATTTTGGAAATCCAAAAATAACATTAATTTATTTGTTTAGAACTTTAAGCTTACATTTTATTTTTACAGAAATTTACAAGTCCACTCCTTGTTGATGTCATAAGTGTTTGTTTATCTAAACAAACTGCAAAATGCAATTATGTTACAGTTGAGAAAAACCCCTTTATTCTTTAATAATTGCCACAAAAACTTTATTAAGTAGTGCCTCAATTCACAATTCTGCCTGTAGCTGCATTTGTATTTTTTACTAAGCCTGTAAATAAAGCACAACAGGTCAGTCTTGTTCGGAGTCTGATGGTACACAGTCGGAGGATGTAATACATGTGTTTGCTTGTACTACCGTAGAATTTTGTACAGACTTTTATCTGTAATACCTAAAATGATAAAGTAATGAATAAAATATGTTTTTATAAAGTTATTATGTTACCTTCTGCTTTTGCTGTAAATGCAACATTTTCAGTCTTGTTGTATTTCGGGTTTTCTTCAACACAAACTTTAAAAATGTTTAAGATTCGCTTCTTCTCGTCAACGGAAAAATGCCTGGCCGGGCGTTTTTCGGGGGCGAAAGATTTCGTTGATCCATAATAAATGCAATTATTTGCTAATAGGCTACAAAATTGAAGCTAGTATTGAAAAATACTGTTTTTGAAAATGAAAAGTACGAGAGCAAAAGCTTTAACCAAAATAAAGAATGAAACCACAAATGCTAAATGACAAATTACTTTGACATTTACAGGTTAATATAATACAAAAAATTTCGTTGTTGTGTGAACCCGGCTACCCGACAGAAATGTGCCATTTAAATTTGGCGCTAACTAGTGGGAGGGGCACTTACTGAATCTGTTCGTTAAACGGGGAATAGACAATTATCTGGGCAGTAGTTATAGCACAGAGTATTTCTACAGAGGGGAAAGCTAGTCTTCCCGCTAAAACTTTATTTTTGTACGCATGTCCGAAATCGCCATCTTATTAGTAGTTCTATAATCAAGTTTATTTTGTATTTTCGTGTGTGAAACTGCATAATCATCTTATTTCGTATAGTAATTATGGATTATAAACTGAAGAAAGGTGGAACCTTCTGTGCTTATCGGAACTGTTCTTCAAAAACAGGTGGACCAATTTCTTTGTTTAGAATTCCAAAAGATTCTGTGAAGTGAGTGGATATTTAAGGTTATTGTGCGATATAATGAATAACATTTTTTAGAGCTGAACGTTGGTTAAAGGCTTGTAATAGGATGGATTTAATTACTAAAAGTGCCGAGGATTTGCATAATTTTCGAGTATGTGAGAAGCATTTTCAAGAAAATTGTTTTTCACGTAGTGGTGAAACCAGGAAGCGTTTGTTAAACAATGCTGCACCAACCATATTTTCAAATACATTAAAGCGGCCGATTGATTTTGTTTCTGAAGAACCATCTAAGAAAGTGAAAATAATATCAGGTATTCAATTAATTACATACATTTAAATTTCAGTAGAAGTAAAGAGTACAACAGTGCTGTTTGTCATAAGTGTAAAATTGTTTATGCAACCACTGATTTTCTCATTTTGTAGAAAATGGTGCTTTTGAATTTTAAATTTGTGTTCTTTTCATAAATTTACATTTGGTATAATGATGTCACTTTCACTTCCAGATATTTCAATCAAAAGTAGTGCAGTTCAGAATATTAAATTAATATCAAGTGCTCCTGTACAAGATTATTCTACTACAGCAGGTACGTTTATCAGTAAAGGTCTATTTTAGTCATTTGCCTACAGTGTTTATAACTAATTATTTGTTTTGAATTTGTTTTAATTTTTAAACTATTATTGAAGATCCAATGTTAACAATATTTTTTAGGGCCATCAAATGCACCTACCCTACCTTTCACTTCTCCAGTTGGCACACAAACACCTTGTGCATTAAGCTGTGACACCCTAGAAAGAAAAAATTACGCAGCAAAATAAAGAATTTGAAGAAATGCAAAGGAAAAAGTATCTCACATAAAAAGAAAGCACAATTCAGGACTTGATCATTTATGTAATGAATTTTAACAAAAGATTTAGCTGAAATAGTTAAAGTGCAGGCCAGACTAAAGGGCGAAAACCTCTCGGCAGAAGATATTCGAAAAAATTGAAGCAACTGGCTTTAACTATTTATTTCTTAGGGCCAAGGGTATATAAATTTTGAAGACTATATTATGTTTGCCAACAAACGTTGCTTGACAAAATGACAGAAAAGGTAATTTGTCAGCCTGGTCTAACAAATTCAGCAATTTTTACTGCTTTGAAAATAAAAAGTGGTACTATGGTAGAACAAGAAAAACATTGCATTATATGTATTGATGAAATGGCGCTAAAAGCAAATCTTTTCTACAACTTACAAAGGGACGAAATAATTGGATTTCATGATGAAGGAATGGGAGAAAAAACCATATTTTGCAAAAACGCTGCAGTAATTATGGTGAAAGGGTTATATTCAGATTGGAAACAACCAATAGCCTATTTCTTTATACAATCACAATTTCAAGCTGAACTTTTAATTAGCATTATTCAAAAATGTGTTATTCAATTATCAGAATGTGGTCTATATGTTGATGCACTTATTACGGATATGGGATCCAATTTTATAAAATTATCTAATTTGCTAAAAATAACACATTCGAAACCGTACTTTATTGTTGAAAACAAAAAGATTTATGTACATATTTGATACATGCCACGTGATCAAGGCTACTAGAAACAATTTAATTAATAATGTTTGCTTTTGAAGATCAACGAACATCGTGGTCATATGTAAAGCAGTTTTATGAATCAGATAAAAAACAAACTTATAGATGTGCACCTAAGTTAACTGATTCTCACATATTCCCGAATAACTTCGAGAAGATGAAAGTTAAACTTGCTACTCAAGTTCTCAGCAACACTGTTGTAAGTGGTATGAGTACTTATTTAAGTTTGGGTGCTCTCCCTGAAGATGCAATGGCAACTGTTGAAACCATTGATTGTTTTAACAAGCTTTTGATTTGTTAAATTCTTCGATACCAACAATTCCAATGAATTTAAAAATGTTTTTATAGGATCAGATTTTCAAATGGATTTTCTGAATAAAATGATAAAGTTTATAGGTAAATTGATAATATTAAATAACAGGGGTGATGATGTGACTTCAATGCCCAAATTTAAGGTTTGTTGGTTAATTACAATAAATGGAATCATTCAACTTTGGACCACGTTGCAACAAGCTGGATTTAAATATTTAAAAACTAGGAGTGTCAATCAAGATTGTATTGAAAATTTCTTTGGAAGTATTCGACAACAAGGAGGGAATTGTCTTAATCCTACGCCTGTTCAATTTCAAAGAGCTTTTAAAAAACTCTGCTCAAAGTTATCTACATACAGACCATATGAATTGTGAGATGAATTTCGACAAACTATTATTGGATTTACAATCATTAATTGTTAAGGACGTTGAAGCAGACAAAGAAGAAATGAATTATAATCGAGCCATAACTCTTCCTGATTATGAGTACAGAAATGAAAATATTCCTACACAGAATGCTTTCCTTTATGTATGTGGATATCTATTAAAAAAAGCACTAAAAATTCATGTGTCCAACATGTGTTCAACAAGTGTCTGAAGTAGATTCCAACAAATTGTTAATTTATTTTAAAGCATTTGATTCCAAAGAAAACCCTTTTGGAGGATTGAGGGTACCTAGTTTAAGGTTTATGGACTATGTATATAAATTGAAAAAGTTTTGTGTCCATGTATGAACAAATCTGTACCAGTAAAAATATTTCACACCTTTATTTTAACGAAATGAAGAAAGTAGTTTATTTGTATGATTGCCCTGATTTTCCATCAGATTATGTTTTAAAATTATTTATTAGGTTAAAATTTTCTATTCTTTAAAATATACTAATAGGGATATAAAAACCAAAATAGGAAACAAAAGAATGCAAAAGTAGCTATTTTAAGTCATTTGTAGATCCACATTTAAAGCATGATAAAATTTAATCACTTATTATCGCAGTTCCACTTATCAAATAAAATGTTGTGAATTAATAACTATGTGGTGTATTTTGCATGTTTTCACAAAATGAAACAAAACTATGTAAACTGTAGTTAGGGCCACGCCTCTGTTGCTGTGTAGAACATAGTAATTTTTATCTTATTGTAAAGTATACTATTAATAAGTGAACTTCTTATATACAATAAAAATAAGAATAAAATTTCCGAACACACAATTGTATTATTAATGATGTAATTGTCCCATATTTCTTTAGGTCGACTAAGGCTGGCTGCACTCTGAAGTAACTAGTTTTATGAAACCAATTTCATAAAATGTGAAACTTTAGTTTAATGAAAATCAAATAGATACCAACACTGGGTTTCATGAAACAAAGATTTCTCATAGTTGTGCAAACGTGGTTTTATGAAAGTTGTAATTTTGATTTGAACCATAAAGTTTCGCAGTTATGGCAGTTTTAATTATTAATTTGGAAGCATGTTATAAACTCTGTATGTACATATATGTTTAGTGCTAGTGAATATAAAATAAACACATCTGACATCCCCATCACCAGACGACACTGTTGAAACCATACATTTTTAGTTGCATTGGTGTATGGCCAATACAAATTGCTTTCTTTAAAACTAGTTTATTCAGTGTGCAGCCCGCTTAAAGCGTATGCTTAAAGTTTCAACGTATTAACTAAATCAATTTTGCGTTTAAATTGAATATCATAATGACCGAGTGGTACTAAAATAATATGCAATGTTTTATATTTGAATTGCGCGCCTTGGAACTACTTAAAAAATGGCGGAAGGTCATTTATTCTTGACACCAAAACATCAAAGGTACCGCCGTAGCTTTCCCCTCTGTAGAAGTACTCTGTGGTTATAGTAACATAATGTTTTTAGGTTGGTGAAATCGTATCCAAACAAAAAACATCTGATTATATTTTAAAGGTTGAGCACACAAAACCTTAGACTAATCTAAGTACAAAACACGTGGTTAAGCATCTTTTTGACATTTGGCTGTATTCTTTGTGGTTGCGTGTATTCATTCTTAAAACCTTTTTTTTCGGCTTTGGCTTTTATCACGGTTTACGATTTGGATTGCGACTTTTGAGATATAAGGGTTTTTCATATAAATCCCATTGCACGTCATTAACTTATTTAGCTAGTTGCAACTAATTTATATTGCTTTTCATACCTCAATATGATTCAAAAAGAGGTAGCATCAATCTAGAACGTTAGAACTACTTATATAAATTTATTACGTGCAACTGAACTACATGAAATTTGCTATACGTAACCAACTACCAAGGTTAGTAGATTAGTATCGTATAGTGTTTATATCATGGTATACAGTTATACACACCTTTGATGTTTTTTGTTTGGAAACCTTTTCACAAACTACCAATATAACAATAAGAAACTTTCCTGTTCCTCAATTACTGGGTTGACGTGTCTCACGGCAGTAAAATTTTTGGCTGTTATCAAGATAAAAAACTTTTAAATCTACTGTAACATAGGATCCAAGTTACGGTACTCTACAAACTATTGAGAAGATCCTAGGTTACCGTAACTTTTAATTTTCCATTTTTTAAACAGTTTGAAATTGTGTTATCACGATTACAGCTAAAAATTTTACTGTCGCGAGACACTCGTGTGGGTTGTCCTTGTCACGTTTGTAATAAAAGCCCGTTAATTGCCATTTTGAAGTGTGATTTTGACTCATAACCGTCAACATATTTTTAGCTGTTAGCCGTAATTTTATTAATTTTTTGCAATTTACAATTACTGTAATTATTTATTTTTAAGTAATCATGTACTCCAATGGTGAAAAACAAAATATAGGACAACGATTTATGTATGTCAAGCAAGAATTACTTGAAAACATAAGGCAAAATCAAACAAAGGTCTTGATTAATCCCAATTTTGTGAATAAATCACAAGTTAAACCACATTTTAACAAACAATTTTTATTAAATCAAGCAATACATATTAATCCCAATGTGATAAAGCAAACCATTGGTGATCGACCCACTAGTGAATTGGTTAAGAAGGAAAGAGAAGTTATTATTGAATCAGAAGAAAGGAATGAAATACCGAAGCAAAATTTAATTTTATCTACAAGAACAAAGATAATACGTTCACCAAAAATTCAAAATGAATCATCTCGAATACGTAGAATATCAATTCATACTAAATATAAAATAATTAGAAGCTCATTACCTCAAAAAAATATTTTAGTTAATAATACAATTAAAGGAAAGAGTAGATTTTGTGTTGACTATAGGTCACATAATATTAAAAGGAAATACTTTTGCTTTAATAAGGATAATAAGTTAAAAGCAAAAAATGTTTACAGGAAAAATAATTTGAATTTGAACAAAAACTGTGTTAGCATCAATGGTATAATATATAGAAAAAGTACTTTATTAAAACATCGAAGTACTAAATGTATCAGAAAACCTAAAGTTGGAAGTTCTTTAAAACTAAAAATCTTAACTATTCGTGGTCAAAAGTATGAGATGGATTCAGCTCATCGTACATTAACATTAGTACCTAATCAAATTGAAAAACCGAAGTCTACATTTAAAACTATTTATGTAGGTGGTATGACATTTAAAGAAAAGGAGCCAAATGTATATGTAAAAACAAATGCACACCGACGACTTATGTTATTGAGGTATATATTTTCAACCATTTTAAACTTTTCAAGTTTATTTAAATAGCCTATCTACTAATTATAACGTTTTAGCCAAGCAAAGCAGAGAAGTATAAACACCTTAACAAATAAATTAAAGAAATCAAACATACCTTGCCCGTTATACCACAAATTTGGAAAATGTAGGGGTAAAGAATCGGGAAAATGTATTCGGTTGCATAATCCTGAGCAAATTTCATTATGTCCAAAGTATAAATCTTTATAAAGTGTCAAGTTTTATAATGTTGTACTTTGTAGATTTCTGCAAGGTGCTTGTACAGATATGAAATGTCTATTGTCACATAAAATATCTGCTGAAAAAATGCCAACTTGTAAATTTTTCTTAGAAGGTTTATGTTCAAAAGAAAATTGTTCATATTTGCATGTGAAAATAAATAGCAAGGCTGAAATTTGTAAAGACTTCCTTGAAGGTTTTTGTAGAAAAGCAGCAGAGGTTAGTGTTATATGTATAGTTGATTACAACTAAATTTTTTTTGTAGTGTGAGAAAAGGCATCAATATTTATGTCCAACTTATGAACGTACAGGGCAGTGTTTAAAGAAAAACTGTCAGTATCCTCACGGAGTCGTGGTAAGAAAAAGTAAAATTTCAAAAGTTAATATTACAAACTTACAGGGTAAACTTAAACCTAAAATTGGTATTAAAAAACGTTCAGCAACATCATCTGTTTCTACATTGGAATTTGTAGAGAAGAAAGAAAATTTACAAGAAAAAGACACTAATGTACGATACTATGAAGAATTAAACACTAGTGAAAATGAAGCAGATGCACGTCGTGATGATCAAAGTATTAGTTCACTTGTTACTGAAAGGCCGAAGCTTGGCAGTCTGCCATCCTTTATACCATTTTTTGACAAAGGACAAAGTGATACTGTGCCCAGCTAAAAGTTAAAGTGCAATTTTATAATGAAATACGCTTAAATACTACTTTGAATATAAAATTATATATATAGATATATATGTTTATCAATGTATAAAGTTTTGTTGAATAAAGAGTTAAAAATTATTTCACTTTTAAGCAATGCACATATATGATAATCTCATTATTTTTCGAATTTATTTGGTAACTCTCCATATTAACTTTTTAATGAATCAACAATTGTACATGAATAGTTTGATAACTGAAGGTTACGACTAACCTCTGGGTAGGAATCTAAATGTAAAACAGATGGTAGGAACGATTTCTCTTTCTTCTTTAACCCTGAGTATGCTAACTGCTACTTTTAAGAGGTGTTAAGATTGGGTCTAAATAAAGAATTTTTTATTAGATTGGTTTCATTATCGCTACTTAAAAATAAATATTTAACCATTTATTTACACTAAATAAATCGATCTGATATACAGCATTTGAAAACTGGTTATTCTAAAATTACAAAATGTTTGGTGTGGAACAACGCACGACCGACCATCTAACCTACAAAGTGGAAATGAAATAATTGTTTTAGTATATCCTCCCAAAAAGAGATATTTTATGGAATCATTTGAGTTCGTAAAAATGAGACTTTTTCGGACTCAGTCCAAAAATGTATCATGACAATATATTTAAATAAATGATGCAATATTGTTCCATAGTACAAATTGAACAACTTTATTTATTTTGGTATAACAATCTGAATAAATTATAAGGCTTATAAGTTAGACATTTATCTATTTACACTTTGCGTTTTGAGCAATTCTAACACGGTGGACAACAAAAATCCAAAGTTCGCTATTTTCGAGATATAATTGATCTGATCATATTAATCAGAGTAGATGTAATGTCTATTCTATTTTAGTGGAGTTTATCGGCCTATTTCCACAGTTCATGCTTTTTGAGCGCGACGTTTCGGAAGCGGAACTCTGCTTTCGTCATCAGGCTTAGTCCTGAGGACAGTTTTCGTACTTGAGTCGAATTCGTATGTTATATATAATTTTTTCCCAAGCACTTGACTACTCTCAGATTCGAACTTGGTACCTTTCACGTACTAGTCTGACACCTTTACCGCTGAGCCACTGAGTACTCCAATATATATTATTTAGAACTTATATATATATATCTATATAAAACTTTTTCGTGGTTGCGCAGAAGTTTATTGCGCATGTTGCGCCGTAACTTCTTGCGCAGGTGTATTGCGCTTAAGCTCTTCGCGCATTATTGGAATCCATATGGGTTTCATTTCTACACTAGCTTGGCTTATTGGATTTTCTGCTAGTGCGATGTATGTGGCTTCTTTGAGTTTCGGTCGAGTTGTGTTTTCGTCCTTTGCCACTATCTGTATGTTATCCCATTGGATGCGGTGGTCTTCGTTCCAGACATGTTCGGCGATTCTTGATCTTTCTGTTTCGCCCTTACCGATGTTGTTCTTGTGTTCCTGAGTTCTCACTTTGAGTGGTCTACTGCTCTCTCCTATGTATGCTCTGCCGCATTCCCATGGTAGGTTGTATACACAATTCTTGGAATTCTGTTCTTCATTGTATGGTTTGGTTTTGGTTAGTATTCCCCTGAGCGTTCTGGTGGATTTGAAGGCAGTGCGTATCTTGTATTTGCTGTCTATACTTCGTATTTTGTCTGAGGTACCTTGTATATATGGTATTATCGCTGTATGTTTAGGTTCTTCTTTTTCGGTTATCCTTTCCCTGTTTAGGTTAGGTGTTAGATCGGGGTTGCCATTTTCTTTAAGTGTTCTAGCGATATTTTCTTTTTCTTTGTTCAGGTCCTCTTGTTTTGAGCATATTGTTTTTGCTCTATCGTACAAGCATTTTGCCACGCCTAACTTCTCGTTTTTGTAGTGATTGGAGTTGTAGTGTAGGTACCTCCCCGTGTGGGTAGGTTTCCTATATACACTTGTCGTAAAAGTGTTGTCATTCCTGTGTACAAGTACATCCAGGAATGGCAGTTTTTGGTCCGACTCCAATTCCATTGTCAATTTGATGGAGGGTGCGCGGCTATTTAGATGATCTAGGAATTCATCTAGCCTATGCTTGTCGTGTTGCCAAACTACGAAGGTATCGTCCACGTATCTAAGCCACATCCTTGGTTTTTCTGTGAATTCGGATATCGCTTGGTCTTCAAAGTCTTCCATATATATATTGCTCACTATGGGTGATAGTGGGGAACCCATCGCCATCCCAAACTCTTGTTGGTAGAATTTGTCTTCTACCTGGAAGTATGTAGTTCTAATGCATATTGACAGAAGTTCCATTATTGTGTTTACCGAGAGTTGCGTGCGTTCGTCTAACGTTTCATCCTTTTCCAGCTTGTCCCTTATGATAGTTAGTGCCTTATCGGTAGGCACATTTGTGAATAGGCTCACAATGTCGAAGCTTACCAGTATTTCTTCGTGGTTCGGTTTGAAGTTTCTGATGGTTTCCACGAAGTGCTGCGTATTCTTGACCATAGACTCGGTTTTTCCCGATAAGGGTGTGATGATACCTAGCAGATAGTGTGCTAATGGGTGACAAGGTGAATTTCTCGAACTCACAATTGGTCTCAGAGGAATTCCTTCCTTGTGAATCTTTGGTAGGCCGTACAGATGCGGACGTTTGCTGTAGTGTGGGGTAAGTCTAGTTCTCTGGTAATCGGAGAACTCTCCCTTATATTTTGCCAGCGTCAGGTATATCCGTCTTTCGGTTGATGGTGTGGGGTCTTTTGGTATTTGTTTGTACTCGCCCCCGCCTAGTAGTTCTTGGATCTTACTGTTGTAAGTGTCCATATCCATTACCACAGTCGCGTTTCCTTTGTCTGCCGGGAGAATTTTTATCGTTGGGTCGTTCTTAAGGGAAATGACCGCTCTCCTTTCTAGGTTAGGTTTAGTTCGCCTAGATGAATCTAGGACTGATCTAACCTTACTTCTGTATTCTTCGGCTTCTTCAGGATCTAATTTCATAGCTGTTTCTTCGACTGCGGTTATTAAATCTACTTTCGGAATATACCTCGGTGTTATCGCATAGTTCAAGCCTTTGTCCAGAACCTGCATTTCGTTTTCGTTCAACTGTCGTTTAGAGATGTTTATGACAGTGTTTTTTCGATTGGTGTTGGTTGGTTCTTTCTTCTCCTTCATTAGCTCTTCGAGTTTCTTCTGCTGAATTTCCTTGTGCATTGCCTTGGTCTTCGAATATTTACTTCTGGTAGCCGTGTTTATCCTATCAAAGTCTTGTTCGTTCACTCGATTTCGAATGGTTTCTCTAATCTCGTTGGATTGGTGTTCGAGCTGGTACTTTCTGAAACGGTGATGTCTGATGCGTTCTTTGACTAACGCTTCGCTAGCTCTCTTTGCGATTAGCGATATTTTCCGGCTGTGTATCGGAGTTTTGATGTTGAGCCCGGTGGGTATTACGTTGTTATCACGGGCTTTGCAGAGGAAGGTTAGGTGGTTCTCCTCTAGTGCTAGCTTGTTCATTGATGTTTCAAGCTTTCCGAACAGTTGTTTGACTTCGGGGCCGTACCGAGTTACTAATTCTGTATTATAAGTGTTTTGTAACTGTGGTTTCCTATTAGTGGAATTTATTCTATTTTATGCTTATTCTTCCTTAAAAAAATTAAAGCGTTACATTAATGTACCAAGAAAAAAGACGGTTAGGGTAGGGTCCTGTACCTTGATGCCATGTATTCTTGATTGCTTACAAAATACAAAAATAAATCTTTTTTTATCCCAATATACACTTTTAGATATATTTCATTATATGATAGCAGTAATTAAAGGTAAATTCATTCTAACAAATTAAAAAAAAATTTTTTTTTTAAAGTGAAGAGTGGCCCAAGGTATAACTTGCTATTGTACCTTGAGCCATGGACAGAAAAGGTGCAATGTACCTTGAGCCATATATTTACTAAAGTTAGTAAATATATGCTTTGAGCCAAGGACAAAAAGGAAAATACCTAAAATAGAATTCAGCATTTATTATACAAAATAACATGAAAATACATGGAATTTTAAATACTAAAATCTACTCTGCTTTGTACGAAGAAAAATCAATGCCAAACCTAAACATATTTCTTTGCCTTTCTGATAAGCCTGCGACTGTAGGCTGTGGCAGAGATAAAACGATGCTTTCTGTGCCAATAGCAAATACTTATTCACTGTCTTTTACAAATTTGTTTGTAGAAAGAATTCTTTTTAAGTATTTTACTTGAAATCCGTCCATGCCATTATTTATTATCTCGGCCACGTAGAAATACGTTGATTTTTTTCCCACAATTTTCGTTAGCACATAATCGCCCTGTTTTAAAGAACTGCTATCAAATGCTTGCTCCTCAGACTCAAAAATCTCATCCGATATTTCTGAACTGCTTGAATCGGTCTCATAGATATCTTCTTCTTCAGATTATTCCACTTTTTTTGCTCTCCTTTTTTTGGCTGTAATGTTCCGAACTGCTTGCTTGCGTTTTGCTATCTCTTCTTTTCTTTTTCATTAAAAAGTCGTTCTATTTCGTCTTTCTCCGGGGTGACAGTCAGAACCCTACTTGTTGTTTTTTTACGATTAGTGACGTTCTTAGTATGACTCTTTGCTTTTAGATAGGGCCGTAATTGTTCCGGAGTTGTGAATTCTGATATATTCGATTCCATTGTAAGTGCTTTATTATTTTGACCAGAAGGAACAGAACTTTTCTTACTTGTAGACGGCATTTGATTATCTTTAGAACCAGTAGGAACTAAACTTGTAGATGGCATTGGATTATCTGTAGAACCAATAGGAACTTTACTTGTAGACGGCACTGCATTATCTGTAGAATCAATAGGAACTTGACTTGTAGGCGGCATTGGATCAACTGTAGAATCCGTAGGATTTTCTCGATCTGTGACTGATGAACAAAGGAATTCTTCATCACCAAAAATATTTTGATCAACAGGCCAAATTCCTGAGGCTCTAAACCCAGACAGAATATTTTTTGGAGCGAACGCCGATGGATATGCCTTTCCGGATAATTCTGCGACATTATATATTGTTATTGGTATTCCTGGGTGGTTCAAAAGCCATTCGTCACAAGCATTATTGTAATATTGTTTATATG
Organism: Vesta saturnalis; assembly: GCA_036346205.1. Lineage (NCBI taxonomy): Eukaryota > Metazoa > Arthropoda > Insecta > Coleoptera > Lampyridae > Vesta > Vesta saturnalis. Next base: position 13,408,897 of record JARFJB010002231.1, on the reverse strand, counting down.
GACAAAAAACTGCGCGGTCGAGGGGCTGGAGCTTGTGACTTGTATGGGGTGGGAACGTCAATAATATTATTCCTTTTTTTTGCCATTGTTACAGCTTCAAAGCTGCAATGACTTTCATGATTATCCAGTATTAATAATTTTTTACGGTGGAGACTTGGCTGTTCTTTTTTAATGAAACGTCGCAACCATATAACAAACTTGTCAGAATTTGACCACCCAGATATATGTGCAGATCCAATTGAGTCTGCTGGCGCACCACTGAGCATAAATTGCTTAAAATTAACCCTGGGGAATATAGACATAGGCGGTACGCTATTTCCTAGAGCATTGATGCAGGCTATCATAGTTACGTTGAATCCCCTTTCTCCAGATGTCGCAGCTCCTACCTGTTTTTGTCCCTTGGGCGCAATTATCTTAGTCGTTTTTTGCATAGTGCTGTTACCGGTTTCGTCCATATTATATATATCCGCCGCAGTAAACCCATATTTAGAAATAACTTCCTTTAGCTTAGTAAAAAAAATGCCAACATTATGTTTGTTAAAGCTCGTGGCCCTTGACAGACTACTAGCCTCCGGTTTTCTAAGACTTAGTAGTTTACTATGTCTACTCATGAATTCTCGAAACCACTGTTTTCCAGCTTTTTCATTGGTTATCCAAGATTGTGGTATATTCTTGTTATTTGCTTTTGCAAACGAATAAGCCAAAGTTCTGAGCTGATTTCTGTGGAGACCGTAGTGCATTTTTGATGATGTAATAAGATATTTTACCAGAACTGTCTATTCTGCGGTAGAAAACACTTTTTTAACAGCTCAGTTTTCATACGGCTTATAATTATTAACTACGTTATCATCACGTTTTAAAACTCGCTGAAGAGTTGCCCTGGAAACATTGACCTCCTTGCAGGCGTTCCCTTGGCTCATTCCACCTTTAACGGCAGCAAAAGCACTTGAAACTTCCTATTTAGCAGGCCCCTGTCTCTTTACCCCACTTTTACTTCTAGGCATCTGTAAGTAAAAAATTAATCTTTATTATTACTTAGGTTTGTACCTTGGGCCATGGCTCAAGGCACTGACCCAAGGCCGGCCCAAGGTACGCCACAGTACGTTAAAACTTTCACCTACCCTACAAAACATCATTAATATTTACGAAAAATACCTCAGTACGTTAAGTATAGATCCACTATTTTGTCATATAAATATTATAAATAACAATCTACATTCGACTGGAAAAAAAGCCAATTATTACAAATGAATTTACTTACTTTGAACTCTCAAAATCGCAAATCTTACAAAAACCATGTATTTCAACACAACCTTCTAACGAATGTCAATTGTAAACAAACCAGCGGCACCTGTTTACAGTGTTGCCGCGTTTTTCGTACGAAATATTAAGAGTTATTAGCGTGGCTCGAGGTACATGACCCTCCCCTATTTCGTTGAATAAATGTTTAAAAAAAAAAAAATTAAATAACAAAAACTTGTTATTACAAGTTTTTTCTGATTTCCAGTTTTCTTAATTAATGTATCATGCACAAAGATTAATGGGACAACCTAGTAACACAGGCAAATCCAATATGTTATTAATTGAACAAAACAATTAATATTTCTATTCAAATATAGTATACTGCTGACGACAGGGGCTTAATTTTTTTGGTTCAGTAAAGTTAAATAAAAATTAACAATTGCGTACTGCTAAAATGTATTTGTAAATTCGTTGGGAAACCGAACCTATCGAACGTAGACGAGAATAGAATACCAAAACGGATCCTAAGAGATTGAGGTAATAATTAAAAATGAATTTTAGAACATTCTAGAGACTAGAATCATGTTTATATTAATGTTAGTAAATAATAGCGACCGGATATATAAGTCATCGTTGTATCAGAGAGATGACCTTGTCTAGATATTTCTATTTCTGGAATTATCTAGAACATCTGCATTTCTTATATAAAGTAAACGCTGCTTTTCAATCTCAATCTCATACGATTTCACAATGCGTGTTAATATACAGGGTCCAGGTCCAGAGTGTGTTTAAACACGTTGCAAGTGCGGTGGCGGTCTAATAGTATTTGTGTTCGTTCATAAGACAATTTATTGTGTGATTAGTTTAGTGATCTATGGAAGTATGCGTAATTTAAGTTCCTTGGCAAATTTCTTAAAAAGAAGAAAATTTGATAAAAATGAAGCATCGATATCAAGCTTATTTGGAGAGGCACACGAATTTAATAAAGATGAAAAGTCAGTCACAGTAATAATACTAACTATACTGCCATCAGTGCCATTCAGAGCCAGCATTTGCAGAATCAGAAAGGTATTGGAAATTTTCTAAACAAATCCGTTCCAGAAAAGTAAAAACAATAGAATCGCTCTGGGTTTCACCAACATACACGTTCCCTTTAAATGATAAATTTCAAAACAAAAAACTGAAACTGCGGTTTCAACGTAAGCAGTTGACAGAGTTTAACAGGCTTTGTTATTCCGCTAAAGAAGAAGGCGCGTTCTGTAAATACAGTGTATTCTTTGCACCAACTGAAGGTGTTGGGGGCCAGCCTTCGGGTGCCTTGGTTAAAGTAAAATGGATAACTGGAAAAAACCAAGGAAGTGAATGTTTAAGGTTTTTTTAAGAAAGCACCAGCTCGTACTCATAAGACGAGTTCACGAGTTTACATTCTTGCTATTGCTGCAAATAAATTAACAATTCCCCTTTTGTACGTAGGTAGCTTCAGTTTAGTGTATTAACGTAGTAAAAAAAAGCCGTATTTGTAAAAAATTAAATCGAAACTACTGGTATTTTGCAAAGAAAATTATTCATTTTTTTTTACATTTGTAGTTATTCAGTGCGCATCAAAGCAGTACATTTCATAAAGATTCAATTTGTCTAAATTTGGTCAAAGTACAAAACGGGGTTCAAGTGAATGTGATAGATTTAATTAATGAAAACAGAAAAATTCAAGTAGCACAAAATTGAGCTAAAATCAAGCCAATAATAGGAGCAATACTAGTTTGTGGTCAGCAATAAATCTCCATTCGGGGGCATTTTGGGGAACTTAAAATAGATGATAATTCTGCCGAGGCAAGTTTCGTGCAATTTTAAAATACAGAGATAAGGGTGATAAATTGTTGAAAGAGACATTAACAGTAACATAAACAGTATTACCTATGCTAAATAAATTTGTAGCAAAAATAAATGAGGTGGGGCTTTTTTCTGTTTTAATAGACGAAACTACGGACATTTAAAAAAAAAGCAAGTATCTTCATGTATGAGATATGTTAGTAATACAAAATTCATGAAGATTTCTTACAATTTGTTGTGGCTGAAAATTTAACAGGCGAGAATTTATCAAACCTAGTTATTAATAGGAAAAATGTGGATTAGATTTAAATAACCTTGTGGGCCAGGGGTATGATGGAGGGAGTAATATGGTGGGAAAATTTAATGGCGTTCAGGCGCTTGTTCGTCGTAATTACGATAAAGCCACATACGTACATTGCGCTACCCACCTTTTGAATTTAGCAGTTTCAAAAGTTTGCAAGGTTGAACAAATGAGAAATTCTGTATTATAAGTGTTTCGTAACTGTGGTTTCCTATTAGTGGAGTTGATCGGCCTTTCTACAGTTTATACTTTTTGAGCGCGACGTTTCGGAAGCGGACTCTGCTTCCGTCATCAGGCTTAGTCCTGAGAAGGATTGTTTTCGCACTTGAGTCGAATTCATGTGTTATATAGTCAAGTGCTTTGGGAAAAAATATATTTGTAATATTTTTATTTTTAAACATAAAGCACCGTATATCATAACGTGTACCTACTAGTATAAATAGGTAAAAGTCCATTCAAACATTTTCTATACACGTAATTCAGCAACGTTCTTAATAAATTGTTTACCTTCATAATAACACATTCGTTTAGGCAAATGTTATTATGGAGTGTGTTATGTTTATAAATTTCCAGTTGTTCCCTATTAAGTAGAGTGTAGTAGTTATTCTCATTATGTAAGATGGTTACATCTTTATTAGTGTCATATGTGTGACCCTTTTATAAAATGTGAGCAGCAAATATGGATGCTTCTGGATTGTTGGTTCTTATGGCCCTTATATGTTCTTTCGTGCATTCCCTTACTTTTCTTGTGGTCATTCCTATATAAACCTTTGGGCATCCTTGGCAGTTTAATTTGTAAATCATCATATCCACCTTGTCTTTAGCACCTCTTAACACATTGCTTAGTTTGGTTTTTTTTATGCTACATTAATTTTAGATTTCTTAAATGTTACCATTTCTGACCCAGCTCCTGTACACGGGATTGAACCTATAAAAACTTGCTGTCATTATCGATAGGTACTAGGCCTGTGTTATTTAGTATGAACTTTCTGCGCTCCTTGATGAGTATTTTGTGTACAAGGCTTTGGTTGTAACCATTTTTGTGTGCTATTTCTTTCATTATGTTCAGTTCTTTATTAAAATTAATGGTTGACATCAGTAGGCTCACTAATGTCACCCATTAATTTTGATAAAGAACTGAACATAATTAAAGTAATAGCGCACACACGTATATATATATATATATATATATATATATATATATATATATATATATATATATGTATAATTAAATAAATACTGCTACAAAAACTGTGGGGAAGGCTTTCACTTAACATATATCAAGCAAACCCACCACAGAAATGGACAAGTTTATTACTTATTTTGAAACAAATTGTTGAAATCAGACCACCCTCTAATGGTCGAAGGCTAAAAGTAAAAAATGTCATAATCGAAGAGCATATTCAACAAAATTTAATCAAATTATGATGTAAGTGTAAAGTTGTGACACTTTAATCTGAAATTGACAAAAGTATTCACAAATAGAAAGTGGACATCAGCAAAAAAATCCACTCAAACCTAACACAGAAATAGCTTTGTTAATAAGTGTAAGTGTTTACAGTGAAAACACAATGTAGTACGTTTTATATAATTTTTAATTTTAATTTCAGCTACATATGTTAATATGTATAATTGGTAAAGTATTTACTTCAAGGTCTAGGAAAAAACAGCAAAAACTTAGATATACCAAAAGCTGAAATTAAAATTAAGACTTCTTTTAGTTATAAGATGCCAAAACCTATTTGAACGGAGATTTTCTTCTTGCCTATTGAAGTTATTAGGATGTTTATATACCTCAATAGCTTCACTGCAAATTGCCTCTCCTTAAGAATTTTGAAAACAGCGAATTTTGTTCTTATTCAACCTTATTTAATCTACGGGATCTTTGCTTGGGGTCACTGTAGCATTAGTAGCAGGGTATTTAGATTATAAAGAAGAGCCTTATGCATAGTTCTAGGAGTTGTAGACAGAGCAATGTTGTAAGCCACGGTTCTAGCTCAAATCGGTTTTTATACAATAGAAAGGGGATTGGTTCGTTTGTTAGGGTTCATCACATATTACCAGGTTCGTCCACACTGAACAATAAACTCAAAAGGATTTTATACGGATATAGACCTATTATATACAGTAGCTAAATATTCACACTCAAGACTAACTTAAATATCTACATAATAATAAATTAAAATAAATCGAATGCTGAAATAACATAACTAAACAGATATTACAAGTAAAATAAGTATCCATCATCCACCAATCGGTCTGCGGTTGGAAGATTTTCCTATGAGTCAACGGTGTTCGTTACCGGTGAGTATCCCTCTCGTTTTTGCTGTGGAAGTAGAATTAATTGCGTGTTTACATACTCTAAAAGAACTGATCTTAATATGTATATTGTAATAATAAAAAAAGGAAATTTTATTTAGTTTAATTTATTCTAATATTTTAAAGTCCGGACCTGTCTGGTAGCTCCCAGTAAACGCAACTAGTTTTATACAGATATGATAACGGAATTTAGCGTTAGACAGGTGTTTGTGGCGACAAGAAACAAGATGAACGTTTTCTATATAGCTGCTTTTCGTTCAGACAGAAAATCAATACTTTTAAAGGGACTGTTTTATACTTTACATGTTATAAAAGAATTCGTATTTTATATTGTATAAATACAACTGCAAAACTACAAAAACTACAAAAGCAAGCCGTACGGTGCGTGATAATCGCAAGTCGGTCCCGCCTACGCGAGTGCAGGTTTTTAAGAAATTGCATAAAGTGATTAGATTTTAAGGGTTAAGGAAGCCACAGTAGGGCGATTTAAGATATACAGAAGCTCATATAATAAAGAATAAGCTACAGGGCAAGTATAAAACGAGAAATCGTGTAGTAAACAAGTGTAAACACCAGCTGATATTCATAGCGAGCAGCGGCCTTGGGAGAGCGCAAGAGCGGCATTTCAAAATTCTAGGTACAGCGCGATCACGGTAAGTGGCAAATAAGTTGTGAACTTAAACGAGTGCAAATTTCGAAGTACAGCGCGATCACGACAAGGGCTGGTTTTAAAAAGGAAAAGCCAGGACGACGAGTGTGGGAGCGTGGTACGGAGTGAGATAACAGAGTGTCGGCCGTGTGTATAGGTAATGAACCAAGTGAATCCCCACTCTTAGACTGAATCTAAAAGGCAAGTGTAGTACGTCACGCAAATTGATCGGGACAAGAAACATAAAGTAAATGAATGATAACACAACTAAAGGCAGATCATCCAGCACCGGATCATTAAGAGAATACCTACAAAAAAGGAAAAGAGAAATAGAAGCCAACCAAGAGGGAAAGCAAGTACAAGATACTGCAAAGCAAAAACGCAGCAAAGGAAGGCTGAGGACCCCCCCCCCCAAGAATCAAGAAGAACAAAGCGCAAACATGGATAAGATTGAACAAATACTCGCGAGCATAAACTCACAGCTAGCGGAAATCAAAGAGGATGTGAAAAGCACGAAAGAAGACATTAAAATCATAAATACCCAATTGAACTTGTATGGAGAAGAAATTCGCATGATGAAAGAAGAACAATCCAAACGAGAAGCTGAGTGGGAGCAGGAAAAGACGATACTAAGAAATGAGATAAAGACACTGAAATTTAAAATGGAAGGGCAGGAAAAGAGCCATAGAAGAAATAATTTAGTGATCAAAGGAGCCAACTTTGGGGACCACAACCTAACGCAAGAGGTCAAACACTTCCTACAGAGTGGGATGGGAATTAAGACCGAGATAGAAGAAGCATATAAGATTGGGAAAGTGAAAGCCAATACGGTAATCGTCAAATGCAAAAATTTTGAGCAAAAACTGGAAATCCTAAAACAGAAACCGAAACTACCACCGCAAGTATACATTGATAGTGATCTTACGCAAAATGAACAGAAAATACAAGCAGCCATACGGAATGTGGCAAGGGAGGAAAAAAATAAAGGGAAGAAAACCCAAATAGGCTACCGAAAGCTAACAGTGAACGGAGTGAGATATAAATGGTCGGATGAGAAAGGAGGCGAAAATGGGCACGAACAAGGACAATGCAAATAGGAAATATGAATTGTTGAAAATTGGAACTTGGAACGTTAAGAGTATGACTGGGAAAGAAGCAGAACTAGTGAGAGAATTTAAAGATTCCAAACTGAAAATATTGGGAATAACAGAAACTAAAAAGAAAGGACAGGGATGTACAGAAACAGAAGAGGGAAATATCCTAATATACAGTGGCGTAAACAAAGAAGACAGAGCGAGAGCAGGAGTAGCATGCCTGATTGCAGAAGAATGGAAAGAGAGGATAAAAAGCTGGGAATGCTACTCAGAAAGAATACTAAAATAGAGTTGGAAACACCAATTGAAGAAGAAACACTGCTCAATATAATAGTAGTATACGCGCCGAATGAAGACGCGAAAAAAGAGAGTAAAGAAAAATTTTATGAAGAACTACAAGAGGCCTGGGACTCCACAAGAGGCACAAGTATACTAGTAGGAGACTTCAACGGGAGAGTGGGGAATAATAGCAAAAAATATGCAGACGTAATTGGCAAAGAAGGGGAAGATATGTTGAATGACAACGGAAGAAGACTCCTAGAATTTTGCGTTGGAAACAACCTGATTATCACTAATACCATATTCACACATAAAGCAATCCACAAGTTCACTCGAAGGATGGCTAGCAGGAACGAAGAATCGATAATAGACTACATAATTGTACCAGATAGCATTAGAAAACTTATAAAAGATACTAGAGTACGGAGGAAACCGGAAATAGACAGTGACCACTTCCTGTTAGTATCAGAAATAAAAATGAATCACAACACCAAACAAACGGAATTTGTAGAACGGCCAAACACAAATGCAGAAAAAATTAAGATACATAAACTTCGGGAGACGGGATACATACAAAAATACCAGGAGCTTATCAAACAGGAAGTAGACAAAGACAAAGAAGAAGAAGACGGAGATATAGAACAAATGTGGGGAAATTTCAAGAGAGTGGTGCTAACAGCAGCAGAGAAGAGCTGTGGAAAAAGCAGGATTAAACACATCAAAAAGCAGACGGCATGGTGGACAACAGAGGTAAAAAACGAGATAAGAAAGAAAAAGGAACTATGGCACAGATATCTGAACACCAACCAGCAGACAGACCTAGAACTATACAAACAGCAGAGGAACATAGCAAAACAGACCGTAAGAGCTGCCAAAAACCAAGCATGGGAAAAATTTGGCGAGACCATGGAGAATAACTACAGCAACAACCAAAAACTATTCTACAAGGTAATGAAATCCTTCAGGAAGGGAAATAAGAACCCGCTGCCGCAAGTAGAAGACAACCACGGCAAGGTCATCACAAATCCCACCGAAATTATAAATAGATGGAGACAATACTTTATGGCTCTATTAGGGGGTACAGAAACTGATGAAAACAGTGGAGAAAATACGGAAATCGAAGAAATTAGAGCAGAAACGAAGCGAGACAATAGTCGGACGGAAGTCCCAAAATACCCAATAACAAGAAAAGAGCTGCGGGAAGCAATAGACAAACTGAAACTCGGGAAAGCAAGCGGGCACGATGGAATCTACCCAGAAATGGTAAGAACAATGGGAGAAGACGGGCTAAAAATGTTACTTAACATCATGAACAAAGTGTGGCAAGACAAGAAGATTCCGGAAGACTGGCAAACAGCCGTCATCCTGCCCATATTCAAGAAGGGCGACAGTAAAAATGCGGGAATTATAGAGGAATATCACTACTCAGCGTACCTAGAAAGCTATACGAAAGGATACTAGAAAATAGGCTGAGGAAACAAGTGGAACACCAACTTGAGGAATCGCAATGCGGTTTCAGGCCCGGACGAGGGACAAGCGACCTAATATTCAGCCTCAGACAACTGACAGAGAGAGCCATAGAATATGACCAAAGGATTTACTGTTGCTTTATAGACCTAATCAAGGCTTTCGACCGCATACAAAGAGAAGAAATATGGAAGGTACTGAGAAACAGGAATGTAAACGACGAATTAATAAGAAGCATACAGAGTCTATACAAAACAAGCCGGAACTATATAAGAACAAACAACAGAAAATCGGAAACGTTCCTAACTAGACTAGGAGTCACTCAAGGAGGAACCTTGAGCCCGCTATTATTCATAATAGTGCTAGACGATATAATCAAGGAAGTTAAAGGACAAATCAAGAAATACCACGCAGGATACTATAAGCTGAAACCCATATATATAACAGAAATGGCCTACGCGGACGACGTGCTAATAATCGCAAACAATGAACAAGACCTACAACACAACATACACATATGGGACGAAGCACTGGAAGAAAGAAACATGAAGATCAACGTAGAAAAATCAAAGACAATGGTTATCGCAAGACAACAGGAGGACATCGCGATAGAAGTGAAGAACCATATATTAGAACAGGTAGAAAGCTTCAAGTACCTGGGAACAACAATCGCAGCCGATGGGAAGCTAGAGGAGGAGCTCAACAGCAGAATCAAGACAACAAACAGATTACACGGGGCGCTTTATAAAGGACTTATGAACAAAAAAGAAATCTCTAAAGAAGTTAAAAGCAAAGTCTATAAAGCAGTATACATACCCACCCTCAAATACGGCAGCGAGGCATGGACACTAAACGATAAACAGTATAACCGCCTTCAAGCAGTAGAAATGAAAGTGCTGAGGAAAATTAGAGGAGTAACAAAGCGAGACAGATACAGAAACGATAAAATCAGACAAGATCTGGAAACCAAACCATTGCGCCAACATATAGAAGAAAACAAACTAAGATGGTTCGGACACCTAATTAGGATGGAGGAGCAAAATGCAACCCAAATAATATGGAACTGCAAGACACAGGCAAAAAGACCAAGAGGTAGACCCAGAAACAAGTGGAATAACACAATAGGGAAAATCCTACAGGATAGAGGGAAGAGATGGATAGAAGCCGTAGAACTAGCAAAGGACCGGAAAATATGGAGAAACTTGGTGAGAAGACCCCAACCCAAGATGGAACACCTCGACACCAATAATGGTATAAGAGGACAGGATTAAGAAGTAAGAAGAAGATAAATACAACTGTTAGGTCTAACTTTTACCAATGAAAATTAAAACGAATCTGACTAATATTTACAGGGCTTTATTAACTAACGCTGGTCTATCTATTTACAGTGTAATGTTAATTACTGGGGATTAAAATATATTATAATTACCTTTTGTAATTAGTGGAGATTTTAATGAAAAAGGAATTGATGGTGTTTAAGAATTATTTAACTCTATGAAAGTAAATATGAATACTCTCGTATTGAGTATACTGGATGCGGGGACGCGTAATGCGTTGGTTACTTATGTGCGCTCGACGCTTCTGGCCGAGATAGCGACAGTAAAAGTTACCTGGGATGCCTCTAACTGGCAGCGGTGTTAATAATAATAATAAGGTATTCCAAACCTTCAGGAACGTTTAGCTTCAGAATTGTTCAGGTACAGCATAAATCAAACGTTTTACAGGTACGGGATTATTGAAGGATTAGTTATTTAATTCTGGGGTATCGAGACTTGCGATCTGGATCGGATACGGGTTCAGGGTTTCTTTGGGGAAGTGTACTGGTTATCTTGCAATAAGGGAGCGGGTATTAAAGCGGTAGCAGGAGTTCTAATGAGAAGTACTCTTCGAAAAGAACTAATTTTAAGCCGTTAATTACGTTAAGCGAGATTGAAAGGTAATACTCACTGTTTTACGTAATGTTTTCGTAATTTACGAAGCTGGGGGCCCGAAATATGGTCTAATTGCGTGCAGCGGGTCTGTAGGCTCCCTGCACGTCCTTTGTAAGTAGCCGGTGAAGGCGTGTTAGAGTGCATTGTTCTTTCCAATGTACTAAGTAATAGACTACGTTGGAAATAACCCGCAGCGTAGCGTCGTTTACTAGCGTATGTTTACGACTATGTAATTAACTTACATGCAGGTGACCGCAGATTTAAGCAGCAGTAAGCCCTGTTGTCTTGGAATAATTACGGGCGGATTGAGTCGAGTTGACGAAAAAAAAGGTCTATATTTGGTGTTGTTCTTGTTGGTGTTGCGCTGTTTTGTGTAAGTGTATAGTTTACAATTATTGGGATGTGGTTATTTTTGGTATAAAAGAAAGATTTAAATTTATTTGACTATTCAACTCACCCTCTCCATGTCAACTATCAACCAATTACAATTTAGTATTTTTTATATTTGGACCAATCAGAGCACAATTGTGCGACAATTCCTCTAGCGGAATATTCTCGACCATTTTTTTCTCTTCCTGTGAAATTTAATTGCATTCCGGTAAATTGTCAAATTGGTATAAACTTTGACGTCTATTTTGTTCGCCAAAGTAATGCAGACTCCGACTACCATCGAAACCACTATATAACCTGCAACTTGTTCTAAATTAAAACTAATTAATTAATTAATGACTTGTCAATTTTGTTCGTTGAATAGTCTTTTAAATACCACTCGTGGCCGACGAATTGCATAAATTTTTGTCAACGTGCTTAATCGTATTTATTGCTTCAAAATTTATATCGAAGCAATAAACACTCATACACTTTGACAAAAGTGTTCGGCAATTCATCGGCAACTTGTATATGAATATTTGTGCTAATTGGTTTAATAGTGAGTGTTGTTTAGTTGGATGTAGCGAGGGTTAATCCGATTCGTTTGCCGGTATCCTGTTAGGTCGTCATCGAATAGACGGGGGGACGCGGAGGGCTATGGAGTATTATCTAGGGATTCTTCTATATCCTCGGGGAGGTCGTCAAGGAGTCGTGTTAGGATCGAGGGTGGGTGTTTGAATTTGTTTTTTTCCCGTGTGAATTGAGGAAATCGGTAGTTGTAGGGAGTGGTAAGGGTATGTCTCGTTTGGATTGTGTCGCCGAAAATTCTTTTGTGTGCAAAGTTTCTTTGTAATGTCTGTATTCTGTGTGTGATGGGTGGTATGTTTGCGTGATGTATTGTGAGGTCGTTAGGGTATCTCCAAGGTAACCTGTGTGTGCGTATGAGTATTCGGCGTTCACAGAAAGCAATAGAGGACAGACAGGTGATTAGGGTTTATGTTAGTGTATATGGGTGCTCGGAAATACATAACAGCGTATGTATGTTTTGTAGGTGTGTTGTTATAAAGAAAAATTTAAATCTTTTTGAATTTCACATCCATATCCATAATTATAATTCTCGATAAAAAGAGTGTTTTAATGTAATACGATTCAATAGAACAGCACCTGGTACGCAATAATTTTGCATTAAATTTTCTAATGCATTACCTTTGAGTATTCGCAATTTAATGCCGCAAAATTTAAAAAATCAAATAACAAAGTACTTAATAACCAAAGCCTTTTTCAGCATAGATGAGTTACTGCAAAATGATTTTGGTGACTTAAGAACCTGTGATACAAATTGATTCTATTGATGTGTATTGTTAATAATGTAATTTGTTTGTCTAATATAACATTATTTGTTTACGACGAGTGTACAAGTTTTTATTAGTAATTGAGCACCAATAAATTATTAGCATTCATCCCTGTAATAGGGTCACAAGTGAGTAATTAGTTTTCAGCACAAAGCCCTTTTCAACTACTATATAATATGGAATGTGCAAATGGACATAATATTTAAAACCACTATGAAATTAATTAGCAATAAAAGCGATAATGGGATCTTAAAAACATTTTACGTGGCATATGTTTATTCAGCATAAAGGAAAAGGTACTGAGATACACAAAAGAAATTTAAAATTCGTTTCTTGGCTGTTTCTGTTCCCCTACATATACTAGCCGTCATAAATAAATAAACACCCAGTAAACGCTGATGTATTTTAATGAAATTTTCAGAAAACGTATGTTTTATTCCTATTAAAAAACGAAACAATAAAGATTAATCAAGTAATCATCGACAATGAAACAAAAACTCTTTCTTTTCATTTGACATTACTATCGGTTTCAAAAAGCAAGATAGGTCAGTTTGAAAGCTTATAACTTTTTTATTGTAAGCCCAATTGATGTGAAACTTGGCAGAGATCTTCCTGTAGAGATATAATAACATTTAGAAAATATAATTTTTTTAGACGCTTAACTTTGTAAATTAAAAATTATATTATCATACAAAATGTAGTTTTGCGGCCCGTGTTTTACATATGTTCAATTAATGACCGTGTGCAAAAATTACATGAGCACAATGATTTTTTTTTATTTATGTTATACAATTTAAGGTACATATTAAATGAGGAAGCAGAAACAATATATAGTAAACTACAAAATCAACATATAATTGTGTGGAATATGCATGTAATTTTTGTATATAAATGATAAATAGTATAGTTTACATTTTCAACCAATTAAACTGCTTTTTGAAATCGATAGTGGTTACTTAAGTGTCAATGTTAAGCATATTTATAAGCTTAATAAGTAAACACATTAAAGTTAAAATAATGCCTCCTGTACAACATCGTGCAAATTTCCATCAGTTAACCGAGTTTGAACGTGATAGAATAATCGGTCTACGAGAAGCTGGATTATCAATTCATGGTGTTGCCGCTCGCACAGGACGCAGTGTCGCCACAACTTCCATATGTTGGCGAAGATGGTCAGAAAATAATGAGGAACGACATTTGCGTCCCGGATGTCCTAGACGCACCCCTGATCGTGCTCTTCGTGATCGTTTTTCATCAATAAGGAAAATTGGTGATAGATGGAGAAGAATAACTGATCATCAAATCTCCTTAGGATCGAAGAATTAGATCTTGTGGGCTCAGATCATACCGACCATTGCATTGTTTACCTCTAACTCCACGCTATCGTACTGCACGGTGTAACAAGAGGTTGCATTTGAATGTGCAATGGAATCAAGTCATCTTTAGTGACGAATCTCGATTTTGTTTATGGGCTCATGATGGTCAATTGGTTACAGATTGGTTAGAAGACGTCCTGGAGAAAGGCACAATTTGAAGTTTTCTGTACGACATACTGCCCTCACTAAAGGTGTAGGGGGCTATCTGCCATAGAAGCACATCTCCTCTAGTAGTTATTGAGGGGACATTAAATGCAAATCCATACATTAACAACGTTCTTGAACCAGTATTACTGCTATATTTGCAAGAAATAGAAAATTCAATTTTTCAGCAAGATAATGCGCGACCGCATGGGTTGCTATGGAGTTTCTACATACTGCTAATGTTGATCTGCTTTCATGGCCTTCTCGTTCGTCAGACTCATCATCAATTGAACATTTGTGGGATACGGTAGGACGGAGAATAAATGATCTAGAGCCATCCCAAACAATGCAGATGTCCTTCAACAACGGATTTTAAAAGCGTGGAATAGTATACCTCAGGTTAGGATAGATTCACTTATTTCAACTACGTCCAATCGGCTAGCTGAATGTGTGAGAAACAGAAGAGAGTCGACGCATTATGAGTGTTTAACAATATTTGTATCTTGCTAAAATTTTCATCGTTTATTAATAGGAATAAAATACGTTTTCTGAAAATTTGATTAAAATACATCAGCGTTTACTGTGTGTTCATTTATTTATGGCGGCCAGTATACATTTAGAGGGTACTGGTATCGTAACAAATTGCCCCTTTGTAAACCATATTCATTTGGTACATTCAGAAGGACATCTTTCCAACTTCTTTTTCCTTTCTTCTTGATTACATTCTTCTCTTTCAAGGTTCTTTATAGCACAAACTGCTGGTCATCAGTTCCATCCCAGTGAGCAATGAAAGTAACGTAAGGTTAAGAATACATTCTAATATTTAACTAATATATCTTCAGCTTATGACGTATATTTTACTTCAAGCAGAAGTAGATTTTTTTCTTTGATGGGTATATCGTCTACAGATTTTTACATTTTTTTAGTGTTTACGTTAATGATATAAGACATCTTTATAAAGTAGGAAACAATAAATTCAAAATATAGACATATTTCATGAAACGTTTGTTGTAAGTTTATGTATCACTTTCACATAACATTAAATAAAAACTGATTTAATTGCATAAGAAATACTCATATGAAGCACCAAATGTAAAACGCATGTGCCATGTGGCAATGGCACATACCTAAAACACATTGTGTATTCCCAGAAACTGCTCAATAAGAATCAAGTATTACAAAACAGTATATAGATTTTGTTTATTAAGTTGTTTACTTCTAATCCGTAAAAGTATAAAATTGCAACCTAGGTCAGAGTTTTCTAATCAATTACGTAAAATTTTGTGTACAAGTAAATTTATTTGTAGTATTCAGCACTGATTATTGGTATAAACAATGGAATGGATCATGTTCTCAAGTATCAAAGCAAACTTTTTCATTCTTGCTGTATTATGAAAATCTAACTAAAGGCTTTCATAAATATTAAAATTAATGTATGTGTCTTTCCGGTTATAATAGGTAAAAAGTTATTATAACATCTTAACGTCATTATGCTTAGTGGTATCACTATCATGGTATTATATGTCCTCAAGGTCTTTGTTCTTATCTGACAAAACTGTGTCGTTTCCTTTTATTGTTTCATTTTGAATTTAAACTCTGATTTTCATTGTAACACAAAATTTAAAGCAAACAAGTCTGACTTATTAAACCTCTGGATTTGGCCTTCTGGGGATTACCTCCTTCCATTCTTTTATGAGTTTAGGAAGGTGCTTTTTATTAAATTACTCCATATTTTTCTTTTTACCAAAAATGAATTCCATAAACTACCCAAAACCGGCAACATCTAATGAATGTCATTGTCCACACACACTGTAATTGGACTCGGAGATACAGATGTGATCTAAGACTGTCTCCAATTAGAACTGACCTCCCATTAAAACATCTGATATAAGGCAAGCCAAGAAAGCAGTGACTTCGACTACCTTCAATAAGGTCATGTCATCGACTCTTATATAAGGCAAGAGCTTTCCAAAAGCATTAGCTATCCTGAATTTTCAAAAACTAGCCTAAAACCATCTGATTTATTTATTACAAGATAGAGACACATCTTTCATTGAGATGAAGTTCAACAAAGCAAGCGTTAATTATTACCGGGCTTATGGCTGCTTTGCTCCTTTTAAAGTGCAGACATTACAATGTGTGAAGTGATTATTTTGATACCACTTTATCCTCATTTTTTTCCTTACTGTCAGGGCTCGGATACTCTTCTTGTTCCGAGGACACTGCAGCTATTCAGGATTGTAGTGTTGTTCCTGGTTGGCATATCTGAAAATAATAAATTGAAACAGATCAGGACAGATGTGCACCGTGCATAGTTTTTTTTGCTGGCTGGCTTTTGGTCACCATACCAGTGCCGCATGTGTTATTGCTAGTCTGACTACTCTGGTGTATACTTAGTATATGATACTTGGTTTCAATCACCATGTTTTATCATAAGTATGCCTTATCAAAGCGAGTGTGAGTTCCGTTTTTCTGATGACTTTATCAATGTGTTGGTTCCAGGTAAGCTTGGAGTCGACGACGACTCCCAAGTATTGTACTTGCACCGACAAGTTGTCAGTTGATAAGTTTCCCACCAAGGAGAGGACCGAGGTTTTCTATTTTTCTGACTTTTAGGACTTCTTTTCGTGACCACTTAAACGTTACATTCAGGGCGGTCTGCATACACTCCCTTACTGTGTTTACAAATTTCCCTTCTGCTAAGGTGACCAGGTCATTTGCATAAGCTAGATATATAAATCCTGCGCTGCTGAGTCGTCTCTATAGCCCCTCCATCACGGACTACCAGGGGCGATAGAACTCCCCCTTGCAAACATCACCCTGCCACCAAGGCCTCCCTCAGCATTTTGTATGCAGCACTCGACTTCTTAGCATGCGATTTATCAACCTGCAGCAGGTCTTCTCTAGATTCCGCCTTCTCAGGCCCGAGGTAATGGAGTTAAATGACGTATTATCAAAGGCTCCCTCTATCTCCAAAACGCCCCTAGAAGGATCTCTTTGTGCTGTAAGGTATTCTCCTCTTCTTATAAGGTGATAAAGTGTTGTCTCTGCTAACAGTCCTTGTCTATAGGTAAATTGGTACTGGTGTAGTAGATTAGTTTCCAATAATCTATCCCTAATGTATCTATCAAGCAGTTTTTGCATTGCCTTCAGTACGAATGATGTAAGGCAAATGGGGTGACATGCCCTTGCCTGGGAGTAGCCTGCTTGGCCGGTCTTTGGAATAAAGACTACCCTAGTGACTCTCCATCTCCGAAAAAGGTATTTCCATGCTAGGCTGGCTCTTAAAATGGAGCATTGTAGTATTTATTAGTTCTGGTTACTCTTGTAGCATCACCGGGAAGTTTTTGTCAGGTCCCAGTGATTTGTAATTTTGTATGGCTTGAATGAGTTAATTGCCCATTTAATTCTATCACTTTTCTGGCTGTTAGTCAGTCTGATTTTCATGCCCAGTATCTCATGGCACCCAAGCCCCTGGTTTGTGGATAGTGAGGCGATTAATTTAACAGTAGTTCCGAACCAGGAAAGTGTACCCAAAGAAGTTCGGTCATAGTCCTTTGCGCTGTCTACCTGGATGTTACTTATGGAGCAGTGGGTTTTTTGGACAGTATCTGGTACTGTGTGGTACTCTCCGGAGTCTTTCGATCACTTCACAGTGCCTCCTCCAGGATGCCCTTTTACCGTTTCCTGGTGCTCTTGTATTCAGTGAGGGATGTTCTGTAGGTCTTCCAGTCGCCTGTATTTTTCGTCCTATTAAATCGTCTTCTTGTATGTTTTCTCTGTTCCGTCAGTTCATGAGTTCACCATGAGACTTTTCTATTTGATATCCTCATGGTTGGAGAACAGTTCTCTTCAAAAATAGACAATCGTGTCTATCAGTGACTCCAAGGCTGTGTCTAAGTCCGAGTTGTTATGAAGTGTTGTTTACTGGAAAGTAACAATTTATGTCCTTCTTACAAGATGCTCAGTTCATTTATGTGGGTTTCCAGAATTCCATCACTTTGGTTACCTTTTTAATTCAAATTGTATGCATATATGATCTGAACAACTTTCTTCATCTGAGACATGCCAATTCTTAATAAATTTAGCAATAAATCAGCTGGATATTGTTATATCAATTACCTCCTGCCTACGAACTCTTATGAAGGTAGGTTTGTTTCCCTTCACCCTCTTGTTTTAAAGAATATATTTATCAAAATAAGGAATAATGAAAAGGCTAAGCATATAACTTTTTCAGTATTTTTTAAAGTTGCTGGAAATGAGGTAATTAGCAGGCAGGTTTGCTTTTGCAACATGCATAATAACAATACGGGACTTGCAAAAAAAATAAATAAATAACACAAGAATATTACAAAACTTAAGAGGATGTAACAATATAACACTATTTAATAACAAAAAAAACAAAAATTTTACTTTTTTCTGTACGCTAGAGAAAATTAAAAAAGCTACAAAATTCAAATTTCATTACACGGCTTAGAATAATAGTAACATCAGATCCTACAAATTTTTTTCCATTGCTTATGAGGAACAAATATAATATAAAAACAATGCAAACATGTAGCCTGCCAATATAATAAAACTCCAATAAACTAGGTGCCGCTGTTGCATGGAATCGTGTAAAACATAGGGTGTGCCATCAGACACATTTTCAAATGCTATGTAATGGTCAATAACTTTAAATATTAATTGCAAAAGAACTACTGGTTTTTAATGGTCATGCTTTATATATCTTATTTGTGAAATAAAAAAAAATATGTGAAAGTTTCCTATTGTAAAATTTCATTCATCGTGTTTCAAAATATTCAATTATTTACCAAACATAACTTTTTTTTGCCAAACTCAGAGTAAAGTACATGATAATTTTTATGAAGAATAAACCTAAATATTCTTTATATTTTAGCAATTTAACAACATTGGACTATAAATAAAATAAATGTTTTGTATATAAACATAAATAACTACTAGTATCACACATTGTCACAGTTGAATTTCTTCTTTACACTCTCTTACTAGGATAAATCAATTGCCAATTTGTAGGTTCGTTATAAGCTAACAATATTGGACAATGTAATAATAATGATAATGAATCTTTATCTACTTTACTTGATATTGTTATCCATTTTTTTAACCAATTGGTCATATCTTCATGTTTCATATTCATTGGATTTAATCCTAACAATTAAACAATTAATATAAAAATTATATTCATGACAAAAACAAAGCAAACCTCGAATAATACAAGCATTCCGAAGAACATCGGTTGGTAATAAGTCAACTCCACCTTCTCGTAAAATAGCACGATCCATAGCTTGTAAAATAATTGCTCTGTCTCCTAGTCTTGTGCGGCGAAACCAACCCAAATGTAGTTCATGCATTTTGAGCAAATGTCTCTGTGAAACAATAGTATCGTTAATAAATGTTTTATTTTAATTATGTTAAAGATATTTATTTCAGTGCTTAATTCCAATTAACTGTATATTGTCATATATAATTTCATACCAGTATCATATTTTGTTTGAATGTTATACACACAGTTCTAGATATCAATGAGGACGGCAGTATATAAATAGGATTATACAGGTCCTGCACCACTATGTGCACGGAACATAGCGGCGCTGTTAATATTATAGAGCAAAATTTCTCGGGCAAAGTTATTCATGACGAAACGCTTCACGACGACCTAAAAATATTGACGTACATACAGAGTGTCCCTAAATAGGCTACCTCTGTTATCTTTAATGGAACCACCTACATATTATTTCATATTTTGATACTACAACTTTGTCTGAAAAAGTTTTCCTATTGGTAACCGTTTTTTGAATATAACGAACATTTTTTTTTTCAAATTTTGACATTTTGAATGCACCAGAAAAAAACATTTTTCTCTTGTCTTGTTAGAAGTACGGCCATGGCCATTAAGATATGTTGTTGGGGAAGCTATAATATTTAGTGGGGATGCGTGAGAAACTTTGCATAGTCTGATCCAAAGGTCACTTCAAACTTTAATATTATAAAATTTTGAAAACTTTTTTTCTCATATGGAACACCCTGTATTTTTGGTCTTCATTATTTCTTAACGTCACTCGATTCAAGATTGAAGGGCAAACATTTTGGTATGTATTAACCTGTTGCTATCTCTTACCGTTATTTTAAGAATTTGGGATTACTTATGAAAGTTGGAACATACTTAAGAACTAAAAAATAAGTAAATGCCAATTCATCAACTGTTCACAATGTTGTCCATTCTGTAGACGTTCTATGAATGATCTACGAACACTCCTTAACATTTCAGGTGTAACTGACTGAAATGCCGTAGTTGTTCTTTGTCGCATGTCCAATTGGGTAGTTAGAGTATTCTGATGCACTATAGCATGTCGCCATGAGAAAAATCTACACTGGTAAGATCAGGAAATCTTGGCGGCTATTTAACAGGTCCAGATCACCCAATGATGTGAATAATGGGCAGCAGCTCCATCTTGCTGAAACCACATTTCTCTCCTTTGATCACCAGGTACATGTGCGATTAATTGCGGCAAAAGATTTTGAAGGAAGTCTACGTAAATGGCGCCGTTCAAAAGATGTCCAAAAAAATGTCCGATGACATGATCTCCCATTATACCACTCCAAACATTCAAAGACCATGTTGGTAATTAGATTCTCTAATTATTCGTGGATTCGTAGTTGAGTAAGAATGGATATTATGACGGTTGACTTGTTCATTTTTTCGGAAAGTTCCCAATTGTCTCTGCAATACCCCTTTGACAGGCATGGGGGATTTTCAATTACAGACAGCAGCATCGATAATTGATTGTATTCTGTTTTACGTACTTGCCATTACCAGTTTCCATAAATCTGTTCAGTAATTTTGTGAAACAAGCAACTTTTGGTTGTCGTCTGGCAGGATAAGTTTCTGCATAAATCTTTCTTGCCAACAAAAAATTTCTATGTGACTGACCCAGAACAAAAACCATATCAACCATTTTATCTTGTGTAAAAATGATAATGTGGACTCAAACAGCTAAAAAGTATTTTACTTCACAAAAATGCCAAACAAACGTTGACAGATAATGAACAATGGTAGGTTTGTAAAGAATACTCAATCAAATATTGTTGTATTGATACTGATAAGAGTTTGAGTAAAACAGTAAGCGATAGCAACAGGTTAATACATAGCAAAATGTTTGTCATACGTGAAACCTAGAGAATTGCGGGCTCTCATGACATAAGTACAAAAAGTTGACTGTACATTAATAAATAAGGTTAGTGTACACCAGTACTAATAAAAATACATAAGTTTAAATTGAGTGGGATTTGCTCCCTTGATAGCGTAGTTGGTAACGCAGTTCTCTAGCAAGATCGTGGGTTCCCAAAAAAGGATCCATATCAAAATTATATATTTTTTATGGAATACCCTGTATATTATATGTTTTTTGGAATCTACGAAGTTTTTGAAATTACAGGGTTGAATTCAAAATTTATTTCTGCTACGCTTATTATTATTGAAACAGCGCAGGCTCTGTCAGTACTTTGCAAACGGGTTGTTGTGTAAGACAGCATAAAATTTTTGTTAAGAAAATACAGAGGGCACTCAAAAGTCAAATGGCAACTACAGGTACCTAATATTGCAAATAACTGCCTTATTTTAAATAGCACACCCTGTATTTAATAAAAAAATTTGTTGTAAAATTTTATAACCTTTCAAATTATACTAGGGTACCTAACTCGAACAGTTTTTGAGATATTTTGAGACTCTTAATTAAGTGATAATAATTCCGATACTCTTAGGTTTACTTAAAGATGCAAGGTGGCATTAACAATATTTAATTATTATTTGACATTTGTTAAACAATATAACGTCATAATATTGTATTTCTAAGGTAGTTACTTTGTAATAATAAGCGAATTTGTCCTACGAAAATTGTGTAAAAATGAAAACATTCTGTACACAAAAGAATTGATATGATTTTAACGATTGGAGAATGGAGCAGAAGGGTTTATACTCAAAAATATCCCACTCGCAATCATCCAAACAAAAGAGTATTGCAAGGATTGTTGGAAGTGTTCCGTAGAACGGGAAGTATAGCATACCAGAAAATTAACAGACAAAAGCCTGTCACTGGAAATGGAGACAATGAGTTTGAGGTAATTGTCGCCCTTGCTGAGAATCCCCACACAAGCCAAGGTAAAATAAGTAGAGAAGTACCTTTCAGCAAACGAAGCGTTGGTAGAATAATGAAGGCAATGTCATCCATACCATATTCAGTTACATCAGGATCTGCTTGATAATGATTTCATTCAAAAACTTGATTTTTGCCTATGGGCTCTCGGCAAAGTGGGTGAAAATGATAATTTTTGCGACTCTGTACTATTTTCAGACGAATCTATGTTCCATAATACAGTGATGAAAATCTCCATTTAGTTCGCACCCTTGATCACCAGCACCGATGGTCTGCTAACGTGTGGGGCGGAATTTTGAGATCGCACATAATAGAGTCTCGCTTTTTTAATGGAAATTTAAACGGTCAAATGTTTAGAAGATCTTTGCAATATAATTTACCTGATCTTTTAGAAGATATTCCAATAGACATCAGAAGACAGATGTGGCTTCATTTAGATGGTGCTCCGGCACATTTTGAAGTCCGAGAATATTTCAATAGAACTTTCACTAATAAATGGATTGGACGGGAAGGACCACAAAATTGTCCGGCAAGATCCCCAGATATGACTATTTTTTCTATGGGGCTACATAAAAGGTATTGTTTATAACGTACCTCCGACTACACCTGATGATATGAAGGCAAGAATACGCAATGCGTTTGAAGCAATAACACCTCAAATGTTATTAAATGTAAAGAGGTCTTTCCAAGACAAAATACGCCTTTGTATAGATCAAAATGCACGCCACTTCGGACATTTATTAAAGTGGAAAGCATGTGTTTGTAGTTGTAATTATTTTTAAATTCTATACGTGATTAAATTATTTCCATGTTTTATTAATATCCCCTTTTTAAAAAAAAAGATGTCATCTTGTATTTCAAGGCCATCTTAATATAGAAAAATTAGATGTAATATTTAAAATAAAAAGAAATCAAAACAACTCAAAAACTGTTAGAGTTAGGTATAGGGAACCCTAATATAGTTTGAATTGTGATACAATTTTACAACAATTTTTTTATTAAATACAGGATGTGCTATTTAAAATAAGGCAGTTATTTACAATAATAGGTACCTGAAGTTCACATTTAATTTTTGAGTGCCCTGTATATTTTCTTAACAAAAATTTCATGCTGTCTTGCACAACAACCCTGCAAAGTACTGCCAGAGGCTACGCTGTTTCAATAATAATAAACGTAACAAAAACAAATTTGGAATTCAAGCCCGTAATTTCAAAAATCATTAAATATCTTTGAAACGGTAGGTTTTAGATATAAGGAATTCTATTGCAACTTGCCTATATTTTATTAGTAGATTCGAAAAAAACCTATAATATACATAGTGTTCCATTAAAAAAACTTTGATATGGATCTTTATTTTATGAACACCCTGTATATGCTCTAAGAAAAAATAATTTAAAAATTCCAATAGGCTCCTATAGAAATTCCGTGCCGTAAACGTTGCGCCACCCTGTATATATATACATTTATATATATATATATATATATATATATATATATATATATATATATATATATATATATATATATACTCTGTGATATAAAAATGCAACACCAAGATGACGTTGGAATTTTTGAACCAAACTTGGCAGAAATGTTTAACTAGTCAAATGTAGTAATTGATTGAAATTTGAAAGAAATTAAACAAAAGATAAAGACATTTTTTATTAATAATGTGTTGGACCACTCATATTAGTTTCACACTCCCGCACCCTTCTTGGCATGGATTCCAACAGGTAGTCGATTTCTTCCTGAGGTATTGCATCCCAGGTAATCTGTAATTCATGCCGGAGAGCTTCTAATGTCTGTGGAGGATTGGCTAATTGTTTGAGTCTTCTACCCATCATGTCTCACACATGTTTGATTGGGCGAAATGTCGGGAGATTTGTTTGGCTACGGCAAGATATTGACGTTGGCCTCTTCGAAGTGCTCCATAGAATGCCTTGCAATGTGGGGACGGGCATGATCCTGTTGGAAAATGGGATGCTCCAGCTCCTGGGGGAATGGAAGGATATGGGCTTCTACCACTTCATCAACATATCGGTGGGTATTCATATTGCCTCGGATGAATACCAACTGAGACCTGCTTCCACAATTAATAGCACCCCATGTCATAATCCCCAGTGTGGTGCACATGCCGCTCAACAGAAAACTACATTGCGACGTTCTACACGTCTACGTCTGACCCTCATGCGACCAGCGTGCATTTCCAAGCAGAATCGGGATTCGTCACTGAAGACCACCCTACGCCATTCCACGTCCCAATCCAGTCGCAAGGTACACCACCGCAACGTTGCTGTCGATGACGAGCTGTCAGCGGAAGCACAAGATGTGGTCGATGGCACTGCAAGCCAAAAGCTCTAATTCGAAGGGTTACAGGGCGTCCTTCGTTTCCAAACTATTGATCGGCTATTGATCTTGTACTCGAGGATCGCTCTCTTAATGCTATTAATCGGAGATGGCTAACAGTCTTGTTGAGACTACTACATCATCAACACCAACCCGTGTATATATATATATATATATATATATATATATATATATATATATGGCCAAAAGTACCGCATAAATTCAATTAAAAATTAGGTGGTTGTTTTTTGGAAAAACGCTCGGACACGTCGATTTAAATTTTTTGTAGCGATTTTTTTCATGCTAAATTCATGTACACAGGGTGGCCCAAAAACAATTTACCAACTTAATTTTTTCAAATGGAAACACCTATTTTTTATTTCATTTTTGGATTCTGCTTTAAATTTTAAGTAATTTTTATGTACCATGTCCTATGCCTAAACTTAACAGTTATCGAGAAATACACATAAGAGAGGGTCAAAAGTCCCGCATAAAATTGTTAAAAACTGAAGGAAATATTTTTCATGAAAATGCCGGACCACATCAAATATTGTTTTTAGTTATCCATTTTTTGACGTAACACACATGTATACAGTTTTATGTAACCCCAAGTATATTATGACGTTTTTGAGTCCTCTGAGAAACTCTGAACATATTTCATGTAACATACTCATATCTAAATTCAACAGTGTTCGAAAAAATGACATAAAATAGAAATAACCACAAAACTTTAATACTTAATAAATAACAAATGTTTCAATAACAGTTGAATATCGACATGTGTATATTACATAAAATATGTTTCTACATTAATAGTAGTTCCGTTCTTTTGAAATTTATCTGCATTTAGTAAACTACAAACATTAATATGAGATAAGAATGAAATATCAAAACGAGTGAAGAGATTTAAAAAAAATCTTTGGATTGAAAAAAAAAAGAAGTAACGAACGTATAATAATACGGGTCACTTACAAACGACTATGACATTTATGATGGAATAAACAAACGTTGTTTTTGTTTTTTTGCATGTCAACATGTAGCCGGTTGACTTGATCAAAATAATAATTAAATATTTTTTTAAATTTTGCCGAATAGTTCGGAAACGGTAAATTTTAAAGATAGGACACCTTACATAAACTGACCTTTTGACAATTTGGCGATAAATCTGAAAACGGTATAAAAATTAGAGTATTCTATCTTGAGGTCATACGCTAATGTGCAAAGAGTCTTTGCTGTGCTGCATCAAGCAATACGAATTCTTCTTAATCTACAACGGGTATCTCAGTGGGCATTTCAGTTTTTAAATAAATAATACTCGGGGAATGAAAATGCTGTACTATTTTTATTATCACCAAAATACAAAAAATATATGCGGATTTCATTTCTTGAACACAACATTATCTAATGCTGTCCGTCGAGTACGTAGCACTCCTCCAATCTGGCCCTTAAATTTTCATACACGCGTTGACACATTGTTATTTCTTGGCGAATGCGATTCTTTAATTTTTGGATGTTGGCAGGAGGGTAGTATACACGACCGACTTTAGGTATCCCCACAAAAAAAAAGGCCGGAGGTGTGAAATCTGGTGAACGTGGCGGAAAAGGAATGTTGCCTCTCAGAGAAATAAGCGTGCTTCGAAACAACTCCCGAACGGCCTGCATGGATATGGCTGCGGTGGGGCATAGCACCATCCTCTTGAATCCATATCCCGACATCAGCATTACAACCAGGCAAACGCTGACGGGTAGGGTGCAGGTAAGTCTGAATCATTGCCTCGTATCGCTGAGCAGTAACAGTAAGGGCGCCACCGCGACCATCTTTAAAAAAATACGGTCTAATAATTCCTTCAGCTGTCATGGCACGCCATACTGTAACCTTTTTGGAATGCAGTTGTTTAAGGTGTTTTTCCTTGGCGTTTTTTCGGACCAGTAACTAGCATTATGTTTATTCAAATGAAAGTGTGCTTCGTCACTAAACATCACCGCCACTAGGTCTCCGGCATTCAAGAAATTGTTCATCATGGTTTCCGCAAACTGCTTTCAGTGAGCATAGTCTGTTTCTTTTAAATATTCCGTAATTTGAATTTTATATGGGTGAAATTTTAAATCTTTCTTTAAAATACGGTGTAAACTGGCACGTAAGAGATTTAACGCTTGCGCGTTTTTCCGAAGGAACGCCTCGGCTGTTGAGTCACTACCCGCCGCATTGTTTGGTGTTCTTACAGTTTTCTGACTACCATGGTATTGTTTATTTGCCGCAATTCCTGTTTCGCGAAATCGTTGCATCCACGAGTTTACAAGATTACCCGATGGGGCATCTGCTATGCGCCGAATGTTGAAGTGAGCACAAAACCGACGTCGTGCTAGGGTATAGGAATCATTCTCCTTAAAATATGCCTCTAGCATGAAAGCACGAAGCGCACTACTGCTCCATGGTGACTAAAATCCGCATTCGTCTGTTCCCTAATCGCTGTGACATGCGCTTCTTAGCTTGTACAGGATCGGCACAAGGCACATTCGAAAACTGAAATGCCCACTGAGACATCCGTTATATATATATATATATATATATATATATATATATATATATATATATATATATATATATAATAAGTCCCGGAACTGTTAAATATATTTTAACCGGAATAAGTGAATATTAAAAATATTTCAGACATAATTCGTGGCTATAAAAAACTACTTGATGATGGGCAACCCCCCAAATTTGGATTTTAAGGACAGGGGCAGGAATGACTTACACATCAAAAAGTAGTTTTTTTATAGCTATGAATCATATCTGAAACATTGTTTACTGTAACCTATTTCGTTTAGAAGTTATTTAACAGTTCCGGGACTTTTGGGACAGTACGTAAATATACATACATGCAACAGAATTTAGATAGGTCACAGGGAAAACAAAAGTCAAATAAACAAACAGTAACGCAGTTATTACTTATATGTGCTCCGGTAATAAATATTCAAACATTGTCCCCGTTCCTGTCATTTAATCTTCAAATTCAAAACAAAACTTTGCACGTTTCTTTAAAATCTAATAAACTTCAATGCTTTATCTTTCACCTTATACTTAAATTCAAAACAAGCAATGTACAATTTTTGTATGAAATTCTAGCGCAATATAATTGTCAAATTTACTTTATCGCGCAATTATCCCTTAATATAAGGCAGTTACTTCTCGCATCATAAAATAAAATTCACATAACGTAACTTCAATTCTGGAGATTTCCATCGTTCAGTTACCTTGTTACAAAAAATACGGGTCCGCGGAAGCATTTTTACAAAAGTCTCCACTATTTTTGACACACAAAGATACAAATAAGCTGAGACAAAATGAAGGACCGTAAACTTCGCTATTTCCAATACACACTAAGTTCTTCATACGCTACAACAATAAGGGATTGTTGACGTAAATAATCAAAAAACGCAATTTCGATGCTTTAAATAAAGTATAGCAGATTACAAAAAAACCACCGTCTTCGGTATCTATTCGCTATACAGCTCACTAACCCCGGCCCTCAGGCCTGCACCCCTCAGGCCTGTATCCCTTACAACTAGTGCTCTACTACGTGATCCACTTTCAAAAATCCGAGCTACGACTTTCAAAATCTAAACTTCCACTGACTAATTACGAACAACAAATTTCTCCTCTCCCCTTCACACATGCGTACAAAAGAAATCACAGGTTAACACTTACATTTCTTATTTTAACTCATGCACCAAACAAGGAACGCTCAAACCGGTAGCCAACTTGCGTCATTCAACACTTCTCGTTTCATCAGAACGATGGTAACTTAACACTAGCACCGCCGGCTATTGTAAATATCTAAAACTGCCGTGGCGGGCCATTTTGAACTCGAACAAGAAAGGTAATTTTGAGATGTATTCCTAATATATTTTACACTTAATTGAGAAAAAAATATAAAAAACACATTTTATGTAAATATCCATTTTAATTAAATAAAAATAAAATTGATTCTAATACATTTAGAATTCGGTACAGTTTTACATGCTGTATTACGCTCTACAGTTCAAACAAATAACGGTCTTTGTTACACTTCCACATTTTCCACAAACATAATTGTTACACATTGAACAAACGTCAGCAGTTTTATTTTTGTCACATTTTTTAATTTGGCACTGATGACGTTTTTAGGTTTCGTTGTATCAGATGTGCTGGTACCTGCACCAGAATCTTGTTTCGAATCGAAATACTCTTTTCTTAGTTTCTCAGCTGGAGTGAAAATAAAGTCTCTTCTTTCAATTTTACTGCCTACGACTTCCTTATAAACTATCCAGGCGCTGATTGTGGGAAGATCTATAAAACACATGAACTAGCCATCTACGTGAACCAGCTTTCGTAGAATATTTTCTAGCCATTTGGTCCAACACATCTATCCCAAACTATGTTTCATTGGAATACAACACTGTCTCAGGTTTCTTCTCCATCTATAGCCACAGTTGGATGTAGCGTACTTAGCAATATGACACTTTTATTAACTTTACCCTGACAAATTGACAAGGTGCTTTATAATTTTTCATTACTGTGGTAGAACATAACTCTGCCCTTTTATTCTTGATACAAATTGGTAATTCCCTTCTTGCTCGGTTCATTGTTCCTACTATCGTTGTGTACTTTTTTGCCAGCATTGTTGCTAACTTTTGGCTGGTAAAAAAGCTGTCGGTGGTAATATTTGTACCCATATTTGGGAAAGGTTCCATTAATTTTAAAACAACATATTCTGGAAGGGGTTGGTTGTTAGGACGCATATCATATTTTCCTAAACAAGGAAAACCATTCAGGAGATATTTAGAATTCGTATCAACAGCTAGCCAAAATTTTACCCCAAATTTATCAGGCTTATTCGCCATATATTGTGTAAATCTGCATCTAGTTTTAGTAGGAAACAGTTGTTCGTCTACTATAATGTTTGCTCCTGGAACATAACACGCTTTACAGTTACTAATAAATGTATTCCATATTTCGGACGCCAAAGCAAACTTATCACTAACTAGACGTTCTTTTCGTGTTGATCGAATATCAAATCTTAAAAATCTCATGATTTCACGAAATCGATTGCGTGACATGGTTTCACGAAAAAATTGCGGTCGGCAAGTAACAGACCATAAACTATCAAGCTGTAATGTTCTTCAAGAGACAATGACCAATTTGTATCATCTCCTAGTTGTCGTTTAGCTTCAATTTCAGTACATTTCTCAATGTGTTTTAGCGTTGTGTTATCTATAAACAATGGAAATGTACTTGTCACAGAGTTAGCAAACACATTTCTTTTTGCATAAGGAGTTGGTCCAGGAGTACTTCGCATAACATTTCTCTGAACTATAAGGCAAACATAAGGTCCACTTGATTCCACAACTTCCCATATATCATTAGATTTGGATGATTGTTTACTCCCCACAGGTAAATGCATGTAATTTTTTCGTTTTGGATGGTGTTCAATGTCATCACTAATTTCATTAGATGTAAAAGGATCAGAAATGTCATTATTTACGCTGACATCAGATTCTTCACTTTGTTCACTACTTTTGTCATCAACAGGAACAGCTTCATCACTTTCACCATCTTCGGAGTGGTTATTTGCTGTTTTGGATTAGCATTCATATAAGTTTTCTAACTCCGCAAAATACTTTAAAGCCTGTTGTTGTGTAAAACCGCGAGACGACCAAATTTTTTTTACTAAGAAATGAACCCCGTAATAAGTACAGAAGTACCTCACAAGAACGTTCACTTGCAACAAATTTGAAATCTCAAAGTACTTGAATAAATAGATCTCTATAGAGACAAGTTATAACTTGCATTTTTCACATCTTGGGCGCGTAGGTAAAAATAGGGAAGATTATTCATAAACTCGGACACGACTAAACATGTTCTGACTTGAAGTAAACTCTTAAAAATTACCACAATAACAGTAAAATACATTGTTTTATCTCAACGTTGTAATTATTTTTTGTTATACAACCTCGAAACTGATTATGAATATATGAACGGTCAAAATGACGGTTCCGGCAGTTATACAAATACTACAAAAAAACTCTAAAACGGCTTAATTTTCTTAATATATTTTTTTTATATTCTAAAAGTACACAAAAATCTAGAAAAAGTCATAATACCTCAACACCGTAACTCCAAGCACAACGGAGAAACAACATTTTAAAGAAAGAACGCGGTCAAATTGACCACCACGGCAGTTATTATGCAATTAAACTGAAATGTTCCCAAAACATTCTCTCTCTCTTGACAAGTGAGGGCGATATGCATAAAAATTCTTAAATGTTAAAACGTAAACATAAACATTAACCAAAAGAATATTGTACAAATCGCAGCTCATAATGGTGTACTCAGTATATGCTTCTACCAAAATAGCAATATAACAGCTCATCATTATTAATTCTACACAAATAAACGGTTCTCAAAATTTTAATCCAACCTATAAAAACAGCAAGCGCTGAATTTTAATTCATCATTTTAAATTTAAAATAAATCAATCTAAAATTTTCATACACACGTATACAGATCGTATAAAGAACACACATTTTCATTTGTTTTTTTGATTGTAAAAAAAATATGTAGGTTCCAGCCGTCGAAAACTCAACCTTGATTTTTCAACTAAAATAATACTTTACTTATGTGCTTTGCGCATAAAAAGGTAAAAATGAAGCCATACTAAAGGGTGGATCAATTAATTCCCTGCGAACAATGGTGCCTAAACTCCAAGAAAAATTGAACTAAACGTCATATGATACTAAAGCAGCTATATTTCTAGTACAAACTCAACTATACAGGGTGTTCCAAAAGTACGAGCAAAAATAGAAGTTAAATTTTGCTCGTACTTTTGGGACACCTTGTATAGTTGAGTTTATTTTAGAACTGTAAGTATTTTAGGACCCTGTCATGTTTAGTTCGATTTTTTTCATATTGTTTATAATTTAGACTCTATGGCACGAGGAGAAAGAAATAGTCTACTCTGTATTAACAAAATTACCGACTTGAACAACAAAATATTTTTAAATACCGTAAACCGGGGTGACTTTGATCAAAGTAAAAACATTTTTGTCGGTATTTTCAAAACTATTACAATTAAGAAAAAATCTATTTTCCCAGTTTATATGTTTAGGCTTTTTTATTAATTTGCGTTATAAAATGTACCGGTACAGCGTTCAATATGCATCATGTTCATAAACAAGGACTCACTGGGGTGTCTTTGATCACGTGCTAGATATTGTAGAGATTTGTATTATTGTCAATACATTTGACCAAAATCACCCCAGTAAAAATCGGCCAACACGTTTTTACGCAAGTTATGTCAGGGTGATTCTGACTACTAATTATCTGGGGCAACATTGAACTGTACCCTGAATACGGTTATAAAATATTCTGCTTAATATATTTAAAATCAAATCAAAAATTTGTTTTTTTAAAGATTGATATTTTGAAAATTTGAAATAAACCTTTACAAAACATGAAACTCGAAATCAAAATATCATATTTTTAACAAAATCGGAAATCAGTATTCATTAACATGGAAAAATAAATTCAGGTTGATGATGCTGTATTCTTTTTTCGGTGTGGGTCAAGTTGAAATTAAATTCGATTTTGAAACCAACAGGCCTGAATTTTTGTTTGTTCCTTTTTACAAAAAATCTGAACCCTTGAACTTCTACGTCATCTTCTGATACTGTTTTGGTTATACGACGTACATAAATGTATGTAGATCCAGCTGACTTTTCTCCAGTGAATTTTATTAGGACATATCTTCCTTCTTCTATGAATCCAACCGCTTCCAATAGTTACGCCGCGGTTTCCTCATTTCTTTTATCAGAACAGTTCGACTTTAGTTCCTGCTGAGCATTCTCTACGTGCTGGACATTTCTTCCTCTAATTTTGGTATTGCAATAGATGACTCTCCTGATGAACTTAGGGCAGTGATAGTCTTTCTTGGTTTTACTTGCAGCCACTTGTCTGAGTCTGTTACTTGACGGTCTAGTTTCTCGTATGGTTGACGAATTGTTCGACTTCTTTAAGGTTTCTGTTAGGCAACCTTCGCAAAACCCTTTCAGAGGATATATACCATTTGCATCAAATCTACTGACTAAAATTCTTTTTATGGCTTGGTTCCGTTTCGTGGATGAGGAGTCCATTTTTTCCAAGGCTGCTTTTAATAAAATGGGGAATTGTTTCTTACGAAATATGTAGTTCTGCGGACTATTCAATTTCGAAGATGTTGAAATAGTACGTCGGGCCGTTTTGAAAGGTTTGAAGAACACTAAATCCAGCAGTTGCAACAAATGTGTATTGTTAAGAGGGAACACAAACAAGTTATCATTTTGTTCACATTTTTTAATCACGTCAATGTTTATATGCGAAGCAAGCTTGTCTCTCAGCAACAACGTCGTCCTATCAAGTTTCCTTGCAAAACACTTATCAAACCAGTCAGTGAAGGTTTCAGAATCAATCCAGCCTTGTTTAGTTGTAGCAAACCGAGTTCCAGCACTGCAGGATGGTTGTGAACAACAAGGTGCACTCTTCGGGCCACCAACCTTATATGTATTCCAGAGATGTTCTCCTTTGTATATTATGTAGCACACTATTTATCGAGCCACACATCATCACTGTGGTTGCTGATTTTGAATGGTTGATGTTTGACTCCTCTTCTGAACAACGCTTTTGTTTTTCCTGGATCATCAGAAACATTAGATTCATCGTAATTATATATGGTGTGTGGCTCCATATTTAGCAGCATTTCTTGTAGATTTTTAAAATAATCCTCAATAGTTTCCCTGGTAACTCTCGCTTTTGCCTTCTTTATGATAGCAGCCAGTCTTGGACCCAGTTCGTTATTGTGTCGTTTCAAAATAATTTCATCCAATCATCACCAGATGAATTGTTGACAAAACGTGGTTCTAGAATCCCTCTGCTACTCAAATAGTATTTTACAAGGATCTTTACATCGCATTCCTCCCAATCAAAACACTTTTGAATGCCTTTGGCAAATGCTTTCTTCTCTTTTATACTAAAAAGGGAGTTTCCTCCAGGTTTTAGGCATGTCCTCCGTTAAATTTATTGTGCAGGGTACTATAGGGTATTTTTGATTCTCTAGAAGTCCCCTTTATGCTTAACCTTTCCTTGGCAACCGCTGTTAGTGGCTGTTCAATTTTACGTTATTGTAGTTGAGATAATGCCTGGCAGCTAATTTTCGTTTGCGAGTTCTAGGCATCTGCAAAAATGCAAACAATTTTATGGAGAATACTTTAGAGACTATAATATCTACTGAACTATATTTTGTTCAAATCTAGACAAGAAAACAGAAATTGATGTGGAAAGAGAGGTGCCATTGTACACTTCTTATCCAGTGGTCAATGACACTCCGAAGCAAAAAGTTCTAACATACACAAACGTGGTTGAACAAAAACATGTTTTCCTACAAAAAATTGTTTATGATACGAATTAACACAATATTTCTTGTCCACATATGATAAATTAACAAACAAAGACTTGGTACTCACATGTTTGTGACTGTAACAATAACAAAGTGATTTTCTACAAATTTTTGCTCAAACATAACTGAATTTGGTTGGAGGAATGGCGGGATAAGAAGATAGACAGTGTTGCCACCTCACCCAAACACAAAAATTGAAGGTTTACAAGTAATAAAGAACACAGCTACATATATGAAAATTTCATGTTTGATCAATGACATCCCAAATGTTCAATGTCACCCCGGTTTACGTTATATTAAGATTTTAAATGGCATAAAACTTACAATGTGATCCGGTGTTAGGTTGACAAGATTATAAGGTCCATCTACAAATAGATCTGTGCACTTTAATATGAGGTTACAATCAGGATGTGAACCATTATAAATAGTTTTTAGTATACTTTTCCAACTTGTATAAATCACACAACCAGGGAACGTTGGTAATTCTTGTCGAAGATGCATAAAAACGTAATTGTTGTTTTTCAACCTTTTTTGTAAAAAAAAATTACTATACTCCATAGTCTGCTGGTTATTCCAAAAATGTCTACATAACAACTGCCTTGGAAAGTAATAGGCAAAAGGAAGTAAAAAATAGCAAACGATAGGTAAAAGAGAAATAATTAAAAAGGGTGAAATTTTTTTTATATCCTTTGGCATATGCTCTAAGAATTCGATTTCTTGCAAAGTTAGACCATCAAATTTAAGTTTGGATTTCTTTAACTTAAAGTAAGATCTTAAATCGGAAAGAAAATTTTTGGCGCCGTTTGATAACATTTTATAAAAGCTTATAAATCCAAACTTTTCCTGTAGGATTGCAGGAGGAACGTTTCTCGAATTTTTTGTACGCATGTGTCTTTGAGTGTGATACACACTACACAGATCTACAAATCGACGCTAGTAAATTTTTACTCGTATGTTTAAAAACTTACGTTAAAGTCAAATAAATTTTTGGAATACTTGCTGTTGTACCTTTAAAAATATCTTCTTACACCCTTACTCCGAACCATTAATTATTAAAAAGGTTGTTATAAAAATTTTCTTAAAAGTGCTAATTGTATAAATATAGATATAAAATTACTGTATAGCATTTTGTCATTGTGGAATTGACAGCGTGACATAAGCTAAATTTATGACGTATGCCCTAATTACCGGTTAAATCCTGCATGTTTTCTTTGAAACTGTAAAAATGTCAGCGTACAAAAACAATATGCCCAGCTTTCGAACAAACGAATAAAATGAAAATAATCATTCTGAATGTTTCCTCACACACATGAATGTCAATTCAGACTGGGATTGTAAAGTGCCAATTGCTTCCACATCCATCGGATGGGAACTACTGTATCGCTAAAAAAAATGTTTATTTGTTCAATCGCTTTAAAATGTTCGAAAACATCAGAAAACAAAATTTGAGCAAAAAAATCTTGTCTCTCTGTGTGTGAGAGCGTACGTGCGTGCGCGCGCGCGCGTGTGTTTGTGTGGGAGTGTGCGTGTGTGCGAGTGGGCACGCGTGCGCGCGTGCGTGTGT
This sequence comes from Vesta saturnalis, assembly GCA_036346205.1. Taxonomy (NCBI): domain Eukaryota; kingdom Metazoa; phylum Arthropoda; class Insecta; order Coleoptera; family Lampyridae; genus Vesta; species Vesta saturnalis. The sequence continues at coordinate 13,372,987 of JARFJB010002231.1, read as the reverse complement.
CTACTCCATAACTTTCGAAGGACTTAGCATATCAACTTGAAATTTGGCACACATATAGATGTTAACTACCTAAAGCGACTGATTGTTTTTGGGGTCAGTGAGGTATCGGGAAAAGAATAAAATTGGGGGGTAAGTACCCATTTAGCAAATTTCTATTTTTTAGATTTTTTTTTTCATTCTAATATGTGATTAGTAATATAAGTGTGAGTATTTGTTGTCCCTATAATTTTTCCGTACAACAAACGGTTTACAGATTTACAAGATATTACCAAAAAAAACGCCACTTTAAAAAACCGGCTTTTCCTAAGTATCTCCGGAACTGCTTAACATGAAAATACCATTAGATAGGAAATAAAATTTCTCACAGAAAGTGTTTTTGAAATTCTTTCGAAAATTTTGTCATTTTCTAAATATTTCCAAAATACTCGATTTTAGAACCCGCCCACACGATTTTTTTGAAATTTTGGTATTAGAAAATCAAATTTCTGATCGAAAAGTATTCTTTATTTTTTTTTGTAAAGTTAATCGTTTTCGAGTTATTTACAAAAAAAAAACGAATTTTTGATGTGGAAGTATTGATACAATTTTCAGCGGTTTTTTTTGGCTATCGTTACCTGAATGCAAGTTTCGGATGTCTTGTTATTTGTAAATATATTATTGTACTTATAGCTTTAAGATAGGCATTTCCCGGTTACTCCCGATGCATCGAACGGTGTTTTTTACTTTCCAACAGAAACTAGGGTAATTACGTTGTATGGTTGGTAGCAGAATTGAAATGCTGCTGAAACACGGCAAGGCAATAATTTTGATATAATTTTTGATATTGATATATTTATTACTATTTATGTCAGTATTTTTCATTTTGATTTTCGTCGGTCGCTCAGTCATAACTCGATAAGATCGATAAGTGCAACCCAACCTCAAATAAACGCCAACCGATAACACAACAAATAATGGTTTTATTATTGAAGAAATTAACAAAATGGTAGGTAAGTAATGAACTAATATCAAATTAAAACATCTTAATGTTCTTCTTCCGATGAACACGAAGATAAGGTGCAGTTATTGAAAATCCGCACATTTATGGAACTGATTCAATGCTCTGTTGTGTAATTGTGAAAGATACTTGGTTTTGCCTGTGAATATTGAATGTGGTAGATGCTTGTTGATGGGCTATCTGTTTGTAAGTGCGAAGGCTGGGGTGCCTGAATTCTTTTAGATAGTTCAATTTTATTGCGTAGGGAATCTTGAATGTATGATTCACAAACTGCTGATGATTTCCATCCCTCAAGTTGTTTAATTCCAACCAACCTCTATCCACGATTTGCCGACAAGGTTGTTGAACTTCTACGAAAACTAAGGCCAGTGTATAACCATTAATATCCAAGTTTCAAGTATTGGGCAATAGGGATTTTTCCAATTGTATTTATACCCACTGGAGTGTTTATACATTTTCCATTATGGTAAGTTAGGAAAAAGCGTAAGTGGTTTGTTTTTCTTATATAGTTATATTTTTTTAGTTTATCTATTCATGAGGGGTTTGTGATGGCAAACGACCTGGGAATGCCTGTTTCGGTTTCTGGAATAGTTACTACTACCACATCATTTTGAAACTCAATGTCAGCAGGCTTCATTTTGCACAGTTCTTCCCTTCTGATTGCACCAGAAATACCTAATATTAGAGCTATCTAAAGGCAATATTTAAAATGTTAATAAAACATGTACAAGTGACGAGTAATTTATTACCTTCATCATCACGTGCTTCACCTATAAATTTTGAAATTTGTATATCGTCAACATGGCAGATTTATGAGGTTTGTTGTGTTCTGTCGCAATTTATTTATAAAACTTTGAAATGTCGATATTATCGTAGACCATTAAACACAATTTTATCATTGAATAAATAGACCACATTAATTTTTGACTTTGTTCTTGGAAAAAGGTCAACAAACAATATTCCGTAAATTTTGTCACGTTCTTCTTCTTACATGGTTTTAATTACATATTTGTATTAATTTAATATATCTAATAGAGAAATCCGCCCCTTGCGTTAAATTTTTTTATGAAGTTCGAATATAGGTATAGAATGTGACCTGTAAAGGGTGGGCCATAGTTCAGACATAGTTTCCTTTGATTAAAATAACCTCATTTTGGGCTAATTCTGCTTCCTTACAGAGTTATGACATTTCAAAGATGCATTTTTTATTTCACTTTTTTTCGATAGCTGTCGCAAATGCACTTAAAGTGAACTCTGCAGAATGTACATATTTCACTTGTAAATTTACAAACTGAAAAACTATAAAACATTGAACAGGTATTTAATTATGATGAATGATATTCTCAAAATGCCCGCCATTCACCACAATACATCTTTGGCATCTTTTGAAACGTTTTCTTCTTACTGCAAAAAACTATGGACGCAGATTCCTAATTGTATTTGCAGCTGCAACAATTTTTTGATATAGTTCAGCTCTTGTATTAATCACAGCAGCAGAATACACTCAAGTTTTTCTGTACTCCCAGAAGAAAAAGTCCATTGGATTTAAATCAGAAGTTTGTGGAGGCCAACGATGTTCATTTCATCTTCAAATCCAACGATGCGGGAATACATTATTTAAATAATGTTGCTCCGCGAGAGGTTAATGAGCAGGGGCGCCGTCTTGACGAAACCACATCTCACCACAAACGTTTAAAGGAACTTCCTCCAGCAGGTTAAACAAGTTATGCTGAAGGAAGTTGAGATACTCGCGGCCATTCAGTTTAGCTGGAAATTCAAAAGGACCCACACGAGAATTGCTCACTATCCCAAACCAAATATTAATTTTAAATTCGTGTTGAAAATGCGCTCCCTTCAGGAGTTTGGGTTTTCGTCAGACTCTTCTGGTAAAGGTTGCCTTATCCGTAAACAAAATATTGTTTATAATAGATTGATCACGTCGATGATGGCCTAAAATCCAGTTAGAAAAATTCGCTCTTGCCAAAAAATCATCTGGCAATAAATTTTAGACTGGTGTGTAATGGTACGGGTGTAGTTGCTGTTCATGAAAAACAGTTGATATTGCCTTTATTTGCAGGTACTCGCCAAATGCTAATGGACGAATCAATTTGAATTAGATCTAAGACCTCTTCTGCTTGTTGGTTGGTACGTACTATAGGTCGTCCATAATGCTACCTGTTTCTCGCTATCTTGAAAATAATTTTCTGTCCTGTATTTCCGGAATTTCTGGACGAAATACGTTCATTGAAATTTTGTTGAGCGCAGATTGCCACATCACATATTTCACTATTTGAGACCAAATTATATGGCGGCATTCTTAAACCGGAAACCTAATACTTAAACAAAATAACGTAAAAAACACCAAAGATATTTTATGAGAAGTCAAATCAGAATTACGATTTTGTGATGGATACCTATTAGATTAAATTGGCATTAAATTTTATGCAAATGAAATATGGACATTCTGCAGAGTTCACTTTAAGTGAATTTTCCTCTAGAGTGGAACCATTTAGCGATATAGAATAATAGTACACCTTTTTTAAAGAAAATGAAATGACCTTTCAGAAATGTTAACAAGTCTTTCAAAATCTTTATTCACAAAAAAAATACAGCGGAAACCAGAAACATGAGTAAGGTGTTGGTGGCGCCCTCTATCTTTTACGTTAAAAGTAAATAGATATTCATGTTTGTCTACCCGAAAAACTCCCCTGTACCAAGTTTACACAAGATATTTTGAAAAATGCGACAGCTATCGAAAAAAAGTGAAATAAAAAATGCATTTTTGAAATGTCATAACTCTTTAAGGAAACAGAATTGGCCTAAGGTAAGTTGCCCAAAATGGGGTTATTTTAATCAAAGCAAACTACCTTTGAACTATGACCCATTCTTAACGGGACACCTTGTATACCGAAAGTCCGGATTAGGGTACGGAGCGGCTAGGCCTAAAGTAAAGCAAGAGGAATGGCTGGATATTATCTTGAAGTTCGTAACTCGACCGATAGGGGCGTAGCTACTACGAAGAAACATAAAATGTATGCTATCTTGGAAAAATTGGGTGATGAGCTTTAACTCTAACAATGCTTTTATTTCAAAGCCAAAATTTATAAACAAGCCTGAACGTCATAAGTGGTTATTAAAAATAAAAAAGTGTCTGGGGGAGAAATAAGGAAGCCGACTTTTCATTTCTAATTTTGATAATACACCAGCGATTTGGCTTTGAAATAAATATCGGGGCCTTAGTTATCGAAAACCAAAATTGGTTAGTTAGAAGTGTAATGTAACTGAATAAATACATTACGTAAGGCGTTATAATTAAAATATTTTACATACAAGATTAGCCTTATCAGAAACAGCTCTGTCAAAAAGGGTCTCAGATTTATAAACAAGCCTGAACGTCCTAAGTTGTTATTGAAAATGGAAAAAAATGTCAGGGGGCAAATAAGCAACCCAACTTTCAATTTCTAATCATGGTAATACACCTGTGATTTGAAACTAATACAGATTCAAGAATCAAATGAATAAAGCTTTTTTATGCAAGAAAACAACAGTACGTGACAGAATTTTCTACAATTGGTACTAATTTTTTTTGTTATAAAATGGAGAATTTGGCTTAGTAAGAAAAAACAATATTCTGTTTCGAAGAACTGCAGATCTCTTAATGCATATCTATGTATAGAGTTAAACGGCCATGCATTAATTATTTTAGACTTTTTCAAAATTATGAAAACCTAGAATCAAATATGTTTAATACTTGGTTGTTCAGCTCACAGTCATTGAGAAACCTTCCAGAACTTTGAGATTGATGACATCTACCTTCAGTACGATTGTCAATTTCAGTTTGCGGGAAGCAATAAATCGATCAAATAAAATTCAATTTTTAACGAAATTATTTCTGATTTATCAGACAAATTTGTTTTTCTACGAGAAGAAAGAAATAACAAATTAGGAGCTCATCTCGAAGTTCAGGAACCTCATCACCAATCATCAAAGAATATTTTTCTAACAAATCTAGAAAATGAAGCAAGTGCTTCACAGGCACTTGCAGAAGCTAATTGTGATTTAATAGAACAAGGTATAGATGAAAATTGTGGTGTAAAAGTGATACACCAAGTGATAAACCTAGGATATGTAGGGAAAGACTTGGGAGCAAGATTTAAGAGAGGCTGATGAAGACAATGAGGAAAACGATATTACTTTGGATGTTACACAAGTGACTAGTCAAGAATTAGAAGATTTTAAGAATTTACCAGGGCCAACTGATATGATAAATGACACAGCAGATTTTGATAATAGTGAAAAGATCCACATCTGAACAATGACTCAAACAAGAATGAACTATTCGGGTTTGTAAACTATTTAAATTTAAAGTATTTTAATATAAATAATGAAAATACAACACAACACATTTTCCATGTAATTGTGAATGGAAGATAAACATACAGGATGGCGCATTAGTGTGACAAAGTCCCATATTTCCTTTATTTAAAGAGATACAAAAAAAATTAAATTCAAAAGTTGTAAGATATGTTCTGGTGCATATTCCAAAAATATTTTTAATTATACAGGGTAGATCATAAAAGCTTAGATGTAATTTTAATTTTTCTTTTTAATAGAAAACCCTATATATTATTACATATTTAGATTCTACATACAATTTTAGACACATTTTATGTATAATGTCCTATACCTAAGTCTAACCGTTTTTGACAAATTTCAAATTTTTTGTCAAAAATGACGTTTGCAGGCCAAAACATAGGTGGAAATGTTTTCTAAACGAAGCCTTTATCAATTAGCTATGGTTCGTTTCCTTGGAAATGGGGACCTACTCTAATGGGCTGTATTGATATTTTTGTAATACATTAAGGGTGATCAAAAATGGGCAATAAAAAGTAGATTCAAAAAAACCTATAAAGTCATTTTTTTTAAATGGAAACCTCCTATTTTTTTAATTCTATCTTATTTGGCATTAAAAATAAGGGTGACTTTGTATAAGAGTGTATATTCCAAAAAATTTTAGTTTTTGAAATAATGACAATTTATCATTTTTTTATTGTAAAAAGGCTGTACGGCTTTCAAGTTTTGTTGTTAATTGGCCGTGACGGCGGGACGCGGCGAAACAAAAAAAATCGAGCACTTCAGATAGAAATATTACAATTTATTGAACCCCATATAAATAATTATTTTATTAAACGAACTTAAAGTAAAGACAATATTTTTTTGATTCAACAAATTATGTCCTAATCCTAATCATAAACTTAACACCTCTAATGTAACTAAACCAGTAACTAATTATACAGATAAAAGTACTAGAAACACGTCAAATACGTACTACCTAATAAGTTGTTCGAAATGTTCGCCTCTTTCTTGAATACCTACACAATGCAATACGTCTCTCAAATTCGCTGCTTAAATTTCTACACATTTCAACACTAATGTTTTGAAAACAGTTTCTAATCCTAATCTTCATGTCTTCCTTTGTTGTAGGCGGTATTTTATAAACCTGCTCTTTGACGTACCCCCATATGCTAAAGTCCATTTTAGTAAGATCTGGGGATCTAGCAGGCCAAGCAACAGGCCCTCCCCTCCCAATCCAAAATTCTGGATATCTAGCATTGAAAAAAGTTATTATCGGACCTGTATGATGTACTGGAGCCCCATCAGGAAGAAACCACATTTCTTGTTGCGTATCCTGTGGCACTTGACGCAACAAATTAGGTAGATGGTTTTGCAGAAAGTCTAAGTATACTACCCCTGTTACTCGTTGATGAAACAAACATGGTCCAATTACATGATTACCGACAACACCCCCCAAACATTTAAAGACCATCTAGTTTGAGAAGTATATCTTACAAAATGTGGATTTTTGGTAGAATAGTAATGAAAATTGTGTCTGTTTACACTTCCGTTTTTGTGAAATGTGGCCTCATCTGTAAATAAAATCAAATGAACAAAATTTCTTTGTTGGTTTATTTTGTTTTGAGCCCATTGACAAAATTCCAGTCGTCTTTGATAATCTTCAGGAACCAACTCTGGAAGTAGTTGAATGTGATAGGGGTGCATTTTTTGAGACTTCAATATCCGCTGTACCGTACGTCGTTCAACACCAACCTGCTGAGAAATGGGTCGTTGTCCAATATATGGATTTTCGGTAACTGTTAATAGTACATTTAATTGATTTTCCTCAGTCTGTGCACGTTTTTCCCTAGTATTTTTTCATATAATTGCCAGTTCCTTCAAAACGCTCCAAAAGCTTTTCAAATGCCCTTGTTTCAGGTTGCCGTCTCTCTGGAAACCGTTGTTGATACAGTCTTCTTGCTAAGAGCGTATTCTTATCACTAGCTCCCAAAACAAAAATCATATCAACCATCTCGGCTTGCGAAAAATTCATTATTTACAATTTTAATTCAAGTTTTAAATCAATTTGCTATAAAATACACTAATGCATCACACAAATTATCAACTGACAATAAATAATGACGTTTCTGATGATCTCTATTATCTTTATGCCACGCCTCGCCGTCACGGCCAACTAACAACAAAACTTGAAAGCCGTATAGCCTTTTTACAATAAAAAAATGTTAAATTGTCATTATTTCAAAAACTACAATTTTTTGGAATATACACCCTTATACAAGGTCACCCTTATTTTTAATGCTAAATCAGATAGAATTAAAAAAATAGGGGGTTTCCATTTAAAAAAAAATTACTATAGGTTTTCTTGAATCTACTTTTTATTGTCCATTTTTGATCACCCTGTATGAATGTATTACAAAAATTTCAATACAGCCCATTAGATTAGGTCCCCATTTCCAAGGAAACCAACCATAACTAATTGATAAAGGCTTCGTATAGAAAAGATTTCCACCTATGTTTTGGCCTGCAAACGTCATTTTTGACAAAAAATTTGAAATTTGTCAAAAACGGTTAGACTTAGGTATAGGAACATTATACATAAAATGTGTCTAAAATTGTATGTAGAATCTAAATATGTAATAATATATAGGGTTTTCTATTTAAAAAAAAATTTTAAATTATTTCTAAGCTTTTATGATCTACCGTGTATAATTAAAAATATTTTTGGAATATGCACCAGAACATATCTTACAACTTTTGTATTTAATTTTTTTTTGTATCTCTTTAAATAAAGGAGATATGGGACTTTGTCACACTAATGCGCCACCCTGTATGTAAGAAAAAGCACTTTTACACAACAATATGAATAAATTATCATCGGATAGGACCCTTCAAGTAAGATCATTTCCAGTGAACAATAAAATCAGTCCCAAAGTCAATTCTGTTGGTATTGATCTCCAAGTTGCAGACTACTATGCAGTATTTTTTACAGAAAACTGGTACCTTGGCCGAATAAGAAAAATTGTTGCAAATTCCAAGTGCGAGCAAATTTTTGAATGAACGGAAAAATTTTCCAATGGCATAAAAGAATTTGTATGGCGAATAAGGAAGATGTAGTGGTGATATCAGAAGACTATATTTTTTCTAGTCTAATCCATTTGATGGGCAGTTTATCATTCAAAATTTGTGAATCGGATAGATGAAACATATTATTAATTTATAAAATAATGAAGTCTGAGAATAAGTGATGTTTCTAATTTTTGTTGTTTAATTAATTGAAAAATTATTTTTTGTATTTTATATTTATATTCTCGTTTATATTTATATTTATTTCCAATGTACCTGCGACCAGGAAGAAGAATTTTTTTTTGATTTTGTGTTTTACATAGATTATTTTCTTAGTTTCTTGTATTGAAATTTTATTCAAAACTGGTTAATTTGTTTACTTCGGAAACCTTTTTTCCTCCGTGATTTTGAACAAGTTTATGCTGCTGTTAAAACTAGCTTTCAGAACTCGTTAATTGATATGCATTTCTAATATACTTCATGATACTACTTAAACAAAATTGGTAATGCACTTCCACTACATTTCCATCTATGAAGTTGGAAGTACACTTCTAATAGACTTCAGATTGGTAGTGGCACTTCCAATAGCGGTGTACAAAACACTTACATTGATATTTACCCTTCGCTGTTAACTAACACTAACCGTGATTCATGTGTAACTTAAAATACAATTGGTACAGCAACAACAAAACAGGGTGCTGCCAAAATCAAGATATATAGTCACTTTAGTAAAAATATATAGCAAGATTATATCTAGCAGAAGTTCTCTTTTGCCAGCCATATTTTTCTGACAAGAACTTTCAAAAGAATTAATTAATTACATCTAATGCTCAATGTACATTTATTTAGTGCCAAATTTGTGGCAAGTATACAGCCAAATCTTATATTTACTAAAAATTATTTATCAGTCAAAAAAAGTATTTCAAACAGATAAATCAAAAATAAATACCTAAAACAGGCATGTGTGTTAAAATAAATCATTTTAAACTTACAACATGATTTCCACTTAGGTACATTAAATGATATGGTCCATCAACGAAAAGATCCTTGCAGGACAAGATTTGGTCTGTTTGAGGATGACTTCCACTTCCAATTAGACCTAAAACTTCTGACCATTTTTTATGAAGCACATTTTGTTTTAATTTCGGTAATTGTAATTGGAGATGTCTAAATATAGGTTTATTATGTACTAATCTTTTTTGTAATAAAATAATACTAAATTCAGATTTCTGTTGAAGATTCCAAAAATGTCTACATAATAAATGTCTTGGAAAATAGTAAGCTATTGGAAATAATATGTAATGTGTTAGTGGTAACATTGACAGTATTAATAATGGAGCAATTTGTCTCATGTCTTTTGGCATTTGTTCGTACAACTCCATTTCTTTAACTCTTAAAGTGCTTAGGCTTTTACCAGCTATATTTAAAGTATGTACTAATTTTATATATAATTTTAAGTCTGCAAAAAAATCCTTCATGCCATCCATAAATACTCTGTATACTCTCATGGCACCAGGAAATTTCTTTTCCAATACATCGTTGTAAGATTTTAAATAATCTAGATAATGTTGCACAACAAAAAATTTGAACTTTTTTACTTCTTTAGTTTTATAAATATTCCTTCTTGATGGTGTGTCAGTTGTAAAATACATACACCTATAAAAATTTTGATTGTGTAATATTTGCAGGATATTATTACTTCATGAACACATTGAAAATAAATAGTTGAACTTACTCAGGACTAGAATAAGCTCGGGAGGGCACTAATAGGATCCTATTTTTTAAAATAGAAAAACTACGAAGTGAACTAGAAGCCATTTTTAAGCTTATAACGAATAGCTTAACTTATAAACTAAGATAACAACCAATAACTTAAAGGTGTAAAATTTTAAATAATACATTCTCATTATGAAACATGCATTTTTAGGTTATCGCCTTTTCTCTTTCTAACTCATAGGGTTGCTATAAGAAACAAACATGAAGAACTACAATGACATCTCTTGTTCTTGCATAATTACAAGCCTGTTACATCATTCAACAGTTTATAGTGTTATTTATGGTTTGAAACTGTGGATATTATGTACAGGGTATTACTTTATTTAACCATTATAAATCAATGTCCTATTTTTGAGGCGTATATTATTATAATCCACAGTGGCGAAACTACAAAATTTTTCTGGGGGGCAGGCCCACGGGCTCTTTTTGGGGAGGGGTGCGTATAAACATTTTGTTGGGGCGTACACACCACTTTTTTATAGATGCATGCGCATGAAAACTACGTCAATCTTGTTTTTACTCTCAATTTTAAACAGTTTTGGTTTTCATCATCATGGTTTGTCATATACCTACTTTAAGTAAAAGACTTTCTTGTTTTCACATTTTATTTAGGAAATATAACATATAAGTATGAATATAAAAAACTTCAAACTAACTTTAGTTTTCTATCTGTTTTTATAAAAACAGAGAGAACTTGTTCAGCCGACAATTTCTGCTTAACTAAAGCATTTTCGATACAGAGAAGTGATAAATTTGAAAATATATCTTGTACCATTGTGGTTCTCAGCCATGTTTTTATCCGCCTCATAGCGGAGAAACTTCTTTCGCAACCAGCTGAACTGATTGGAAGGCCTACAGCAATTAGTAGTAATTTGTAAAGATTTGGAGTCAGATCCCCCTTCACTTGAACTTTTAGATTTTACAACGTGATTTCAAGATTTTTATTTTTGAATAAATTTCGTATCACTAAAACTTCAGCTTAAAGTGTCGAGATTTCGATATTGAAGGCCCTCTGATAATTGGCGACGAACTCAAATGCTTGATCCAAATCTAGCTTCATAAAGGAATCAATCGATCTTGCAAGGGGAAGATTTTCAAATCGTTTTTTCATATTGCCAATCACGTTGTCCATGACTTGGTAGTAAATGTTGACTTTCCAGTATTCGGGAGCTGTAGTTCCTGCAGGTATGTCGATCAGAGATGATTTACCCAGGGTTGAGTCAGATTAAGCCTTTGTGGTTGCTTCCTTTTTTTTTAAATCCTTAAAGGCTCCAAACAAATGTCTTGTTCTCCTGAGAATTTTTCTATTTCACTCCACAGATCCTCAAATTTGTTCCTCTTCTCTTCAAAGCTACTTATAGTGCTATCTATGATATCACTAATCTGACCTAGTGTGGCATCTTTTCTCTGAAAATATTTACTCAGTACATTTGCGACCATTAACACTGAATGGAAGACGAACAAACAAACGATAAATTGTGGCTTTATCATTGATGCCTGTATTCCAAGTGCTTCTACAGAATTTTTGTCTCGCCCTTGTTCAATTTCCTCATCCAGAGCATTTCGAATTGCTTGGAAATTTTTCAAAAGGGATTTGCAGTTTTCATATCGACAACTCCACCTGGTACTGCTAAGACTTCCCATTTCGCCTCCCGACTTTATACCTAGAGCATCACGGGCGTTTATGAGATGAGAGTGATGACCGGGTTGAGAAAAGTGGACGTGTATTGCCTCCAGAGTGTTGAAAAATGCAGCTGCAGTAGACACCTTAGCACAACTGTCGACAATTACCAAGTTCATCCTGTGTGCCAAGCAATGAAAGTAAATGGCTTGTGGATGATCCTCCCAAATTTTGGCTTGCAGTCTTTGGTGTTTCCCAGACATAACACTGGCTCCATCATAAGATTGGCCAATTAATATGGCGTTATTCAACAAACTGCATTTACTTAGATACTACGAAACCAAGAAAACGTTCCTCAACTTCCAAGCCTACGGTATATCTGATTGCCACGGACAATTGTTCTTGTTTGTAGCACCTAGCTTCATCAACCATTGCCGCACTTCTTCTACAATCTGTTCAATAACAAGTTGAGATGCGATGCTTATTATTTCATTTTGTATTTTGGAACTGCAATAACTGATATGTCTGTCTAGATGCATCGAAAAATTCGTGTCATGTTTTGCCATAAGTTCACCCAACTCCAGAAAATTTCCTCGGTTAGTAGATGTTGCGTCTTCTCGGTGTCCTCGGAGTGGCAGCCCTTGACGTGTCAAGTATAAAATCATGTCGATTAATTTTATCATATAATCTCGGTTCTGTATTATCATTTCTTCATGTTGTATGGTTAGCTTCTTATGAACATCTCCGGCCTACAAACCTTTGCATACAGTCACTGTGAGCCAAAGAGGTGTCATGTTTTTTCATCGACTCACTTAGTTTCCTCCAATTACTGAACCTATTAATCGAAAACTTTTCATTTTCATCTCGAATATTTGCAGAATGCCGAAAATGTCTGCAGACAAAGCAGAACGCTTTATCTAACTTCACACTATATTTAAGTCACTGATAAGTATCAAAGAATTGACACGAAATCGATCTCCGTCTATCTCCAAATGAACTTTTTGAAAAAACAACCCTTGGGCCCCTTGGCTGCGAAGGACCACTATCAAGAGTTCCCAGATCTTGATCTTCTGGATCATTTCGTCCTCTTTGATTTGTTTCTGCAGATGTAAAAACATCGGATGTTTTGCTACCTTGCCCTTCTTCAGCGGCTTTATTTACATCTTCTCGTATGCCTCCACCAACATTTTCTATATTTGAAGTTGAAGATTGTGTTAAATCACAAGCTATCTCAATATTTGTTGTTGAGTCACATACTGGAGTAGACGTTTGCCTTGTCTCAGTTTCATCTTTGTCGGGTTGATTTGTGGCAGATTTGAAAAACGATCATATGTCTTTGAATTTCTTCATGTTCAAACCACCCACAATCTGCAATCTGCAACGCAAATAAAAACAAATTTATAAACACCGAAGCTAACTGCTCGGACACTGATGGGGAAACAAATAAAAGGCGTGAAAGAAAGTACAAATCAAAATCCCTTTGCAGTTTTAACTTTAAACTATTATTATTATTATTAGCTGAAACTTGTGATGCAATCTTTCCTTTTTTTTTCACCCATCAAAATTTTAACGTCTTATAATACTCTAAAACAAACATACAAATAAGTAAAATTACCTTAGTCCTTAGTTGTTTGTGGCAGTTGGCCTTGGCGTGGCTATTTGTTTGCTTTGATGTTTTATTTCACACAGCACTGTGCTGTCCTCACAGAAGATTCAGAACATGGAACACCGAACACAGGTTATATTGGCACTTGGCTCATAATAATAATAATAATAATATTACATAAAACATTAAACATAACTATAACAAGTACTAACCCCATGAATTCATCGTGCGTTGCAGCGTTGCTTATATAGGTACCGATGACGCAAGCAACCCTTCTCGAATCTTCTAGAAGTTCGATGACTAATAATTTACGTAAGCTGCTGTCTGCGTATGCCGAGGCATAGTAATTATGATTCATACATCTAGATTGTTCGGAATAATGAGTCACCATTTCCGGTATGTTACACTATTTTTAAGTTTCAAGTCTCGCTTCCTTTATAAAAAGTTATCTTTTAGAATGTTAATGTAAACTGTATGTAAACTAATCTAATCTACTAATCTTTGCGGCGTCTTTATGCTTGCTGGGTTTACTACGTCGTGAAAGAGGAACTATACATGCTATTGTTTATGCATCAACACTCAACGCATATCAGTATCATGAACCAAAACAATTCCAAGAGCAGCACAGTCACAGTCAGCAGTCTACCGCCGCCGCGCCGCTTAGCTAAACAAATATTATTTCACCGATACAACTTATGCTCGAATGACGAATATTCTAATGTCCTTACATAATAAATAATAATTAATAATTGTACTTATCACTATGTCACTATTACTACTCGTTTGTTTATCGCAATGGTTTAAGATTTAACGAATTAAGTTGTTAGATGGAATTTAAGATAAGAATGAAAAATGGGGAAGTGCTCCGTTTTTCTGGGGTGTGTCACGGCTTGCCTGGGGTGTGCCTGGCACACCTTGCACCCCCCCCCCTAGTTTCGCCACTGATAATCCAATAACACTACTCTTCCCTTCGATAGTTGTAACGGCCTAGGTCAATACACATATTTAACAATACATTGACATAGAAACGAATTGAATGTTTTCTCAAATTTTATTTATTTTTTCCGGAATTAAAATGACATTAAGATAATAAAATTCCACAATTTGTTTCATATTACGATATTACGAAAATAGTTGAACGACACGCGACCGATATGCAAATAACTGACTTGGTTGGTTATAAACCTCGGCTGCAAATTTCTACCGCGTCCTTTATTTACTACATATCGTACTCATGACGTTAATAACTAGGTATTTAATCTACTACACTACAAATCTTACTTTTTACAGTAAACGGTTATAAGTCTGACTTAGACTTCTTGCTATTTATCAATAGAGATAGTACCAGCATGAGTTTTAATTCTATACAATACCATATTTAGCCGTCCGTGGAGACATTTCGTGTAGATGAATTTTTCGAGAAATATCTGCACATTGTGGTAACTTAGGATAGGTATTTCCGTTGGATAATGTGTAAAAAAGTTGCATAAAACTGAAACACCAAGATCTCGTCCTTCTTCAGCTTTTTACCACAAGCTCTTTTGCATTGTATTTACGATTCGAACCCAATGTTCCCACAAGATGTATATTTCTTCGCAATAATTTATCTGCCAAAGACACGCTAGTGTAATAATTGTTTATATAGAGCGTACGCCCACTGTAAAGTAATCCCTCCATCAAAAACATGATTTCATTCGAAGACGCATTTCCTTCCATTACTTTATCTCAGACGCAAAGACAAATTGTAGGTATACCTACCAGAGGTTGATATTTTCTATATCTTGATTCCGAGTACGGATGGTTTTTATGTACTGTTTAAACTAGAATCTACATCGAAAAAGTACAATTGTTTAAACTATACAAACGTCCGAATCTGGAATTAAAACGTCTTTGAATGTGACACGTAACTATTTCACGAACGGCGTCAGTTTCTTTAACCTAACATTTTCAACATCTCGGGAGTCATTACCTCAAAAATGCTATAACTCAAGTAGATATTCAAATCAGGCATGTGTCCTTTACTTCGATTTCTGTTTTGATCTTATGACTTGCTCTGCAAGTGTGTTCGTCCTACCATTGTAACTACCTTTCTTATTTATAAAAAGGTGTACTTTTATTGTTTAATAAGCTATTTGCTTTGCCCGGCATAGCTTCGGTCGGAGACTGGGGAGCAGAATTTAAGACAACTTCCAGATCGTAACAAAACACTATTTATTCCTATAACATACAATTCTAAGTATATCACTTAAACCTATTTCTATTTCACTTAAATCTAATAATACAACACCAAATAAACTGTACATAGAATACTGGTTCACTCATGGGGCGCTTATCAGGATGGACGGGTAACGCTTGCAGACGGCGGAATATCTCCTGGAATATGGTATATCTGAGGATCGGATAATTAATAGTACAGCAACTTAGGAAGATACTCTACGTTAAGAAGGAAATGAACACCTTATATTTACGTTAAATTCTACGAATTTAATTTTAAAATGATCAAAGTGGTTGATGCCTGTATATGTGAAGAGTATTTATATAACCCTATTCTTAGAAATGAACAATGAAAGTGATAACGTGCTTTATGAGGGCAATGACTTTGTATGAAGTTTACTAGGTCAGCAGGTGCTATCTTGATTTCTGTTTTAAAATCAATTAAAAGTATCGCCTTTATTTATTTATCGGGGTTTTGCAATAATTGCTTTTAATTATGCAAAACGACGGAACGTGAAATAGCGGGACCGTAAACTTCTATCAAGGATGAATATTATAAGCAGTTGGTGGTTATAGTAATACGTATAAATTAAAGGGAATTTAATTTTTCCTTCAGGACGCGGATTTTAAAACTTTAAGCGATTTATTGCTATCGCTTCACAGAAAAGGTACAGGAACGGGAGTATTGTTGAGAAATTAAATCGAGATTTCTACTTTATAGAAATTTGGTTTAATTTTTAAAGAATTTATTTATACTTTCAGAAAGCGGGTTGTAATACTTCATGAAGTATTATGGACACGAACGCAAAGTCTTTGTATTAATGACTGGAAGACAGGAATGATACGGTTTAAACGGGATATCAGTAGGTTTTACTGGGTTCCTAGTTCGTTCGTGCATGTGTTAGGTACTTTTGTGTTAGGAAACGATTAATTAACCAAACGGGCGTACGCTCCATTGGTTAATTCGAAAGACGCTAGACTGAACAGGCGTACTCCTTCCAGGCGAGCAAAAAGTAGGAAAATACCTTCACAGGTATACGCCTTGGGGGTATTTCTCGAGGAAATGTCAGCACCTTTGAGGTATACGCCTAAAAGCAAAGAGGAGGATTTTGTAGTTTACGCTGAGCATACGACCGAGTAAGTGTTAGTGTATAGGTATTGCGGTGTTTTTCAGACGGGATCGATTAATAATCTGCCAAACCAGAAAAGAAATGTTTATAACGGAAAACTGGTCTGGTGAATATGATAGAAAATTTATGTCATCCCAGAATGGGTCGGCAGGTAGAAGTAACGGTTTCTGATTCCAACTAGGTCAGAATAAAAATCAGGAACGAAGGCAGGAGGACTTCGGCAAAGAAGTAAGTAAGATGTTTACTTCAGGATAATTGGGTTGGCGCTTTGGTGGGGTTCTTGCCTCGGAATCTAAAACGGTGTCTTAATTAGGGAAGAAGGGGAAATAATTAATTATAGGAATGCACCGGATCATTTTTAATGCAACTAACGGATAAATTAATAATCAATTTGCGGATTTTTGTGAAGAATTTTGGATTGTTACACCATATATTCTATAATGTTGTCATTGATAAAAATCTGAAGCATGTCATATTGTTCATATATTTTTCATAAAATTGGTGCTCTATACGAACTACTTTTTTAGTAAAAGCAAATGTTTTGAGTGATGACCCATTGAGAGATTTTCAGATTATGTTCTTTACTGTACTAGCAGTCAGACCTTGTTCAGCATTTTCTTCATCGTTTGCATCAATATGTGCTACTATAGCGTCTTCAATAGTTTTGAAAACCTGTGCTACAACGTTCAAGTGTAAAAATATAAATTATGTAATAGTAAATATTTACCGAATTATGACTTTCTTAAGCATCTATTGGCATCAAAACGCCATTAGTAGAAAGACCAATTTGAGGGTCAAAGTTTGTATTATTTCTGTCTTTTCATCGCTTGAAGATGTAAAGTCAGAAGATTCAAATATAAATTTACAAATTAGAAGATAAAACGTTCACCTTTATCGGAGGTCTACTGCAATGAATGTGCCACTTGTAGAAGGGTCAGATTTCATTGTCAAATGTTTGATATATTTCATCAGATACATCACCGAATTCACTACTCATTAATTTATTCCACATAAGCTCATTCTATACATTTTCTAATCGCTCTTTCTCACGCCGTAGGTGTCTATTTTACGTACATGCTTAATCGCGCCAAAGTAACTACTGTTGTGAAGAACTGAAATCCTTTACACAGATGACCTAAATTAATTATTTCTTAATTAGACTTTTTCTTTTTTGATTATTAAATGAATATTATCAAACAATCAACGTTAATTCATTTCTCTGCAGTTTAAAAAATTTTAAACTGTTGTCCGTTTCAATACGGTAGCAACCAATAGAAATGCGGAGAGAAACAGTGACCGCCTAAGAAATGTTTATATACAACCAGGCGTCACGATTCTGAACAATCATCCCAAAGTTAGGATCCAATCGAGTAACATCGATAATTTTAAATTAAAAAAAAGAACAATCTATCCGCGTTATTATCATGATGACGCGCAGATTGTATGAAGAGTTCGCCAACGAGTACCGACGAATAGACATGGTTATGGTTTCCAGCCAAGCTGCCTACCATCACCTGCACGATGTCAACAGCAGAAGAGGACAAAACTCAAGAAGACGACGCTGCCACATGTTTCCCCACTAGTGAAGGCTCCACTAACGGCTCCATCGACGTCCATCGCACCTATCCAGCGAGAAGACCTCAGCCAGGGCCCCAGCCGGCGAACACTTCAAGAAGCAGAAGAAGAAGCCGATTAAGGCACCGATGGTTCGCCCGACTACGCCGCCGCCCACCGACAACGAGTTCCAGCCTTGGAAGAATTCACAGACAGACTTGCAGTCATGACGCAGACGACACGAAAGGACACCAAGGAGAAAGTGCCGCCGATAATCCGTCGTCAAAAGAGAACTGGGTCGCGTTCTCCTGAGAACTAGACCGACAACGGATCGCCGTCACGACAACCAAGGCCTTCAGCAAGGGAATCTGGATCCTCACTCCAGGACAGAGACAGGCTGATGAGGTATATGGATAGGTGTGGTACTCAGTACTACACCTATCAGGCAAAGAGCGAGCGATTGGCTAAGGTAGTGATACGTGGCTCGTAGAACTATCCGAGGTCGTAGAACTATCCGAGGTCGACGTTAGCTCAGAGCTAAAAATACAAAATATTAAAGTACTTGCTGTTTTCAGAACGAAGCAGCAAAAACGCCCAATTCCCCTCGTAATCAAACTGCCGATCGAGGAAAAGAGCAAGAAGATCCGGAAGGTGGAGTACAGCGCCCGTCTTCGTGTGACTGTAGAATATTTGCGGCGGAAATCCGGCATCGGTCAGTGTCACCGGTGTCATTTCCGTCACGCACAGCATTGCTGCAGGAGACAGCACGATGTGTAAAGTGCGCCGGAGATCACCACTCCAGTGAATGCGCGAAACCCCTAACACACTGCGTATAAAAACACTCCTCTCTGTTGCTGGATCTTTCCTAAAATATAATCAGCTCTAGAAAAAATGAAATAAATCAAGCTCAAACACGAAATTTTAAGTCTTATCTTTCTGAAGTTGTCGCGGATACTGTCACACATACATCCACACACAAACACGCACGACAAAAGCAAGAAAGCAAGCTTGCAAAAACGCAAGCAAGCACGTACGTAAGTACGCATGGACGCACGCACGCATGCAAGAACCCACCAAAACACATACACTCGCGGGCACACACGCACAAGCACTCACGCGCACGCTAGAACGCACACATATCCACCCTCCTCCCACCTCCTCTATACACCCCCACACACATGCGCGCTCATACACACATACGCACACACACACACACACACACACACACACACACAATGCAAAAACTACTACATTTAAAGAAATGGTCTGAAAACTTTGCAAAATAGTGCTGTAGTTAAATTAGTGGGCTAACTCAGACTATGTGCATGTCGTAAATGGATTAGCGCATTATGTTACATAAAGAACGTGACCTACGAAATTTAAATTGCCTCAACTTTTGACCTTAAAGGTCTAATAGACCTAAAATACGAAACTCCTTCAACCCAACAAGCACCTTTGTGCAAAGAAATGGGTGAAATTTATCAGTTCAAAAAAAAAAGTAACGAGTGAAATAGCGCTCGTGGTGATAAATTCCTTATTGAGAACCTTGGACCGGAAATAATATGGAAATTGGTAATAAGTTGAAGTCAGTGAGATAAATATTTAGAAAATAAAGTAAGTATTGTCACAGGAAAGCATTTGCACATTTTTCTTTATCTTCGTCTTTGACCCATTACGTGTCATCCAATCAAGGTCAAAATAGAGCGTGTATCTCCTTAATTGCTTTATTATGAATTAGCGAAAAGATATGAAACACGTTGAGCAATTTTTTTTTGTAATCATGGGCTCTAACATTACCCTTTGACCTCAATGTGTGAGTAATACATACCGTCAAATAGGATGAACAGACAAATACGAATTCAAGGAAATCACTCGCCAGATTCACTTGAGGCGAATGTTTTTAGATTGGAGAGTTGTCAGAATCCGTAGCAGACATGCAAGACCATGTTTTCCGTCAGCAAACAGTTAGTTCGGCGTCGTATTAGTAATGCAGAGGTCGATCAAGAATCGGCAAAATTTTCGCTGTTGAGTAACTTTGCCTTTGAAAAATTATTTTTTGTTGTATGATTCTTTTTGTAACAAGTTTTACTTTTAGAGATCAACAGAGAGATGTTCCGAAAGTGCAAAAAGGTGAATAGCGCTATGTACTGGATAAACTAGATCTTCGGTACTGTATCAAAAACTACTTGAATGAAAAAAGCATAAAACTAAACAAATTTCAAAACAATCTACCAGGATTGGACCTGGCAGATTCCTCTTTACTCAAGACAGCTCTTAGACAAAGGCTATGTGAAAAAAACTCTTTAGAAAGTGTACTTCTTGGTAAATTATGGTAAATATTGCTTTGTAGATGACCTTGTACGAAAAAAGGTCATAGCGCAACAGCTGTCATGTTTGCAGGAAATATTGGTGTTGTCGCTATTTATTGCGTTCAAAAATGAACACATCTGTGACACCTGGACGCAGAATAGATCGAAAAACACAATACAGAAGAAACTTTGTTGGTTGGTTTAACCAAGCTCTTTTGGAAGAATGGTTCATACTTGTTACTTCTCCGTATTTTAAGAAACCGCTTCTTCCTACAGTTTTAATTGGTGACGATCCGTGCAGTCACCTTTCGTATAAATTCATAGGTTTCTGCAATGACGCGTGGTGCAAGATTAGAAGAAACAATATAAAGCCCATATTTCAAAACAATATTTCCCGTTTTTGCTGAAACAGGCTCTTGGTGGCTTAGACAGCATGATTATAAGTACAAGACAAGAATTTTTGGAAGTGAACTAAATCCGCTTGAAAGGAATGAGGTATAAAAGCGATTGCCGATAAATGAAAACCACAATTCCAACAATTGGACTGCTTCCGTTATCGACTTACTAAATGAGAGTAGACATTTTTGTAAACTATCATAACGTTTCCCAAGAAGAGGTTCGTATTGTTTTATCATTCCAATTCAGTCGCCAGAATGATACAAAAACTTGTATACTCTAGGAGAATTTGACGTTCCGGAGGATTCATACTGTATATAATCCTTTTCTGATGAAAACGAAAGAGATTTAGCGGGTTTAAAAAAATGACCTCATTGAGGGTAACTTTCGCACGTCCAAAGAGGACAACTATTTTATTAGCACAGTCCAAAAGATCAATGAATTGGTCACTGTAAGTTCCTTCCGCAAATAGAAACGGGAGAATTGTTTCGTTTTTCCTTCGACAGACAATACTTCTGTAGTTAAAACAGAACAAATAAAAAAATTGTTACCTAAAACGACCATCTTGCGAAGAATCGGTTATGAATTTCTCAGAAATGGTGCAAGAGCTCGTGTGTAAGTGAGCGGATAAAGGCGATACGTAATATTTTCATTAAAAACGAAATTTTTGGATAATTGTAGGTGTAGGTGTAGAAAAATGTAAACATTTGCGACTATCACACATAATTAAAATACTGATATTCTAGATATTAAATCGTGTAATCACAGTTATCGTCCTCAGTAAATGTTAATATCTTTAAGAATTATTTACGATGTCAAAATAAATTTATGAAAAACGCAAATTTAAGCCTGCTATTAATATAACAGTTTGATAAACGTATAAATCCAATTATGGAATCTAACTCTGTTTTATTTTAGCAACAAATAGCTAGACCTTTATTAAATTAAATATTAATGAACTGTCTCGAAGATGACAAATTAGAACACCTTGGTAACGGCCGAAGGCTAACAGTGAAAAATGTAATAATCAAAGAACAAAATAACAAAATTTAATCAAGTTATGATGTAAATGTAAAGTTCTGAAAAACAGTAATTTGAAATTAATAAAAGCATTAATAAATAGAAACTTGATATACCAATTAAAGATCTAACATGGTTCATACTTGTAATTGTTATTGTACAGTGTAAACAAAGTGTAAACACGGTTTAATATGATTTTTAATTTTAACTACGTATGTTAAATTATTGTAGTGCTGTGGTAACTTAAAATGAAATAGAATCAAGTTGGATTTATACGTTTAACAAACTGTTATATTAATAGCAGGCTTGTATTTGCGTTTTCAATTTTCATATTTCATAAATTTGTTTTGAATAATAAAGATATTAACATTTACTGAGGAGGATAACTGTAATTGTTATAGAAACGTATAAATTTATACGGGGTGCCCACAAGATCACTTTCCGGCTGCTATTTTTTTTATTTATCTATCGATTTAAATGAAACTTGGCAGGGTTGTTACTCTAACCAAACGTCATTTTTAGGAATTTTTGACAAGCATTTCCGATTTCCGGTTTCACCGGAAATGACCTTAACTTTTGATTTTTAAAAGACACCCCCTGTATATTTTTTGTTTTTCGGATTCTGAAGGTTATTTTACGGCCGATTGCGTAATATTTAAATCGATTTTTTTCCAAATGTAATTTTAAAATTGAATTTTATTTTCTCATCCAGAGTGCCATGACCATCTTAAAATCATTCTACATACTTAACTCACTTCCAGAAAAATGCAAACTCACTTTTATCTTTGTTAACTTTTTTACTACAACGTTCTAAACTTTATTTTTGCCGTAGCTCAAAAAAATTAAATGGAAGCACACCACTTTCATAAAACTACTAAATGCAGTATTTTAAAACGAATTTAATGACGTATAACACGTTTTGTCATTTTTACCCATTTTCGATTTAAAACATTTGTATTTTTATATTTACCTCTTACTCATTAATAAAATACACTTCCTATGTCACAGCACATCACAGTTGCCATGAAAACAATAGGTGGCTAGGTTGCCATGGAAACACTATGGTAAATTTAAAAGTTTGACAGGTAATAATAAAGGTTGTTGTTTATTAAAAAAAAAAATTATAAAATTAACAAAAATGTTCACCAAGAGTGAGCAGGTTGATATACTTGAGGGAGATTTTGTTAGAAGACTGGAATATTGCAACTGGTTCTTGGAACATAACGATGCCGATAATAGCCTAGCCAATTCAATTTTGTATTCTGACGAGTCGAGATTTACCAATAATGGAATGTTCAACCGGCAAAATACAAGATATTGGTCAACGATAAATGAACACCGAATGATGGAAGGTAATTTTCAAGACATATTTGGAGTAAATGTATGGGCTGGAATAATTGGTACTCGTATTGTGGGACCGATTCTTTTCCAAGGGCATTTAAATGCAGAACGATATTTGGGTTTTTTACAACATGAAATTGAAATTTTTTTGGAGGAATTACCGTTGGAAATAAATAATCAACACCTTTATTATCAACAAGATGGTGCGCCGGCTCACAACGCTATTGTTGTGAGAAATTACTTAGAAGACCGATTTGGAGAACATGTTATCTCTACCCGTGGACCGATCCGGTGGCCTCCTCGTTCGCCTGACCTTACACCTCTTGACTTTTTTGTGGGGCCATATTAAAGAGATTGTTTACCGAACACCGCCAACAACACTTAACATCTTAGAAAACCGTATATGAGCGGCATTTGCTAAAGCCTGTCCGGTAGAACTGAACGGGTATCGGATTAACAAGGAGGATTGTCAATATATGGTTCTATTGTGCTTGAAACCGCCTTAATGCTTTGCTGTCTCGTACTTATTGTACGTGACAAAGAAAGATGGATATATTATGAATAATGCCTCTATTTCTGCCGAACAAAAGCGTTTGCAACTTTCACACATAATGACAAGGCAATAAGAATCAGATGCAGGTAGAATAGAAATTCAATAGGTATAATAAAATGCCAGTGGTTCTCAACACTGCTTTAACATTATATAATTTGTGAAGAAATGCAACTTTTGTATAATAAAAATAATAATCGATTACTAATTACCTATAAGTAATTTCAATTGACACCTTTCACTTATACTTATAACAACAATAACAAATACATTTTTATTATAGTTAGTAAATATTAATTAAATTACAAAGATATACTTTTATAATTAAATGTAAAAATTATAATTGTCATTCGGCTTCAGATTCATCACTTCCTGAGTCATCCAAATCTTGGAAAAGATCATCGTCATCACTTTCTTCAGTGTTAACTGTGAAAATAAGAGGTCTTACTTCATCCACAATCTCTTCATTAACAAAAGTATCTTTAATTATTTTATCCGTATGATCAATACATTTTTGCCATATTTCCGCACTAACTGTTTTTAATGCGTCGTTCCACGTATTAAGAACATCTTCGTCTTTCCGGATGTCGCAACGATACTTTTGTCGTATTTGTTCTTAGTAATGCCCCATACCAACTCAATTGGATTGAAATGGCAATGATACGGGGGCAGGCGCAAAACTTCATGTCCATATGATAGAGCTAGCTCATCGATTACATATTTTTCGCATTGGTCTACTTTGTTTCTTTTGGCCAATTCCACTAACTCTGCCTTTGTCATAAAATTTTCCCACGCTATTTTTTAGCGGTTAACCATTGCTGTATTTCTTCTTTTTTCCAAGAAACTTTGACTGCCTTCTCTGCCTTTCGAGAATGATAACTCGCATTGTCAAGGACAATTATTGATGGTTCCTCTAATTTTTGTAAAAGTGATTCCTCAAACCATTTTTCGAACAATTCTGCGTTCATATTATCGTGATAATCTAATGATTTATTTTTTGTACCGAAAATTAATTGACTTCCGTCGATAAAACCGTTTCTGTTACCTGCTTCAATGATAATAAATCGTTTTCCATCTGATGATTTGTTCGGTTGATGTAAACTCTTTGCACTGTTATCTTGCCAAGTACATTTTGACGTACTACCTTTACTAAATATCCACGTTTCGTCTGTAAAACAAACTGTCTCGAACTTTCGGAGTTAAGATTTTGAGATACTTTCTCAGAAAAACGTTTCTTTTGGCGACAATGTGGCTTTGTTCACAAACCGCGTCTATTGTTGGTTTTGGAATTTAAAGCCCATATTTTTTAACACTAGAGCCAAACTGGTTTTCCTATTTCATACGCGGTTCTCAATTTTAAGAAGTTTAATAATGAATTTAACGTTACGTGTTCCTTCTTCGCGTACATCTCGTATATTAATGCACGAATTGTTTGTTTTCCATTTTCTGGAAAATCTGTAGTGCAAAGTTTGACACGCTGTTTTTCACTGGAGGTTCCAACTCGCCGCCATTTTTTTAAAGCACAGATTTTCCCCACCGTCGAAACCGAAAGTTTTAACGCGTTTGCTGTTCTTTGTTGAACAGAAAATGTAGATAATAGTGGACCACCATTTTCTTTTCTTCTTTAAAATAATCGACTGTATTTAAAACTAATTCGCGAATTTCTTTACTCAACTTTTCGGCATTATATTAATGGTTAGTTTATATAAACGCTTACTCAAAGAATAATGATAATATAGATATTGCAGTTGTTTTATTTATACCTATATGTACCTACTAAATGGTATAATAATCTATTATTAATTACTTATTGTTACAGTATTGCATATTTATTTGGATTCTTTTGTAATTGGAGTACACTAAAACGTCATTACCATACTTAGGTATACAATGAACTTTCTAAATGTAAATTGAAATACCTATACTTAATCGAATATTCATTATTATGAATGGCTTTTATAAATGTTTATTATAAAACTTGCATTCTTCCATAAATTTTAAATGTAATGTTAAAGCAGTGTTGAGAACCACTGGCATTTTATTATACCTATTGAATTTCTATTCTACCTGCATCTGATTCTTATTGCCTTGTCATTATGTGTGAAAGTTGCAAACGCTTTTGTTCGGCAGAAATAGAGGCATTATTCATAATATATCCATCTTTCTTTGTCACGTACAATAAGTACGAGACAGCAAAGCATTAAGGCGGTTTCAAGCACAATAGAACCATATATTGACAATCCTCCTTGTTAATCCGATACCCGTTCAGTTCTACCGGACAGGCTTTAGCATTACCCCCGACATGCTTAGGAATGTCGTAGAAAACAACGTTTTTCGTGTTAGGAAATGTCAAGAGGCGGAAGGGAGCAGTTTGGAAATTTAATTGGTGGTTAACAGATCCAAAAGTTATAATCTAATACCTATTGTTAATGTTATATTATTGTTAATGTCATTAATTTTTTTAAATTATTTTTAATACTGTTTAAAATTATTACACTCTGTTTGTTTTAAAATAAATTTTGTTCAATCGTTGTCCGAAAAAATTGGGAAAATACGCCAAGCAATGCATTAAAATTGTGCTGCTTTAAAAACAACTCTCAGACGCGCCCATAATGCGGCAAAAATAAAGTTTAGAACGTTCTAGTAAAAAAGTTAACAAAAGTAAAAGTGAGTTTGCATTTTTCTGGAAGTGAGCTAAGTATGTAGAATGATTTTAAGATGGTCATGGCACTCTGGATGAGAAAATAAAATTCAATTTTAAAATTACATTTGGAAAAAAATCGATTTAAATATTACGCAATCGGCCGTAAAATGACCTCCAGAATCTGAAAAACAAAAAATATACAGGGGGTGTCATTTAAAAATCAAAAGTTAAGGTCATTTCCGGTGAAACCGGAAGTCGGAAATGCTTGTCAAAAATTCCTAAAAATGACGTTTGGTTATAGTAACAACCTTGCCAAGTTTCATTTAAATCGATAGATAAATTAAAAAATGGCAGCCGGAAAGTGATCTTGTGGGCATCCGGTATAAAGATAAATAAAAAATACACGATTTAATACCTAGAAGATAAGTATTTTAATTATAGTGGTATGTATAGGTTTATTATACCGCATAGGTTATTTGTTGAAATATTTAAAAATGTAGAACATATGTATGGATAAAAGGGGCATGCACAACCAGATAGTTCATATTGCGCATGAATTAATTTTATAACGCTGTGTATCCTTTACTACACTCATCCATTCAACATTAGTGAATTGTTTGTTTTTATTCTTTTATATTCTTTCCTTATATTGGTGGTTAGCTGCTGTAACGTTTCTGCGCACAAGGAAAAAGACTGTCCTTACCGAAGATAGAGAGGAGCAAACAGAAAATTTTACATTTCCATAGGAATTATACTAAAAACTTCTAACTAAAACATACTAGCTGAAGAAGAATGAGGAAGACCAACAACAAATTAAAAAAATATCGAAATATGATCGGTGTCGAGGAAAGACAGTAAAATCCAGATACTTGGAAACGACGTGTTGTGGATTTGTCACGAGCAAAAGGCTTACTTTATAGGTACATCACAGAAAGGGAATGAAATCGCAGGAAAACAACTTAATTTGGGAGTTCTGTTTAATGAGGAACAAAGAAAAAAACTTCTCTTCGTTTTATCAAATGGGCAATAATTGAAAAAATACTTACCTTTTTCTTTCCGTTCTCATGGAAGACGTGAAATGAATAAGAAAATATAAACGTGCAACATCTGAGTACCCAATAATATCTGATGGAAGACCAAGAAACTTGTAAAAAGGCCTAATGATCGTTTCTTCAGGCAGAAAAAAAAACTTGCCATTAAACTCTTAGCACCACTGGTTTATAGACGAGGCCATGATGATAAACCCTCTCACAAAATAGCTTCAGACGTACTGGAATGTGTGATTACCCAAATTAACAGTTTTCTTAGTAAGGAGTTCCATTATTTTAGAAACAATGATATGAACAAATGATACTTATCCCCTTTTCTGTCAATTCTGAAAGTGCGTAGTCTTTACATTGAGAGGTGTCTAGAAGAGAAAAAATCAGACATATTCAAAATTAAGTAATGTTCATAAGGGAAAAAATCCTGAAATGAAATATGATTTGATTTATTTACAAAGAATGCCACTTGTTAAGCTTTCTATCGCGGCATTAATGCGCGTCAGCTATAACACCTTTTTCGCTCCTGAAATATAAATATATTATTACATACGCCTCGTTAACAGGAAAACGAACATCCTAAAGTGATAAAGTAACCTATCATGATTCAGTAAAATGCATTCGTGTACCGTGTGTCGCGATTTCGTTGTCTTAGTTGTTTTTTAAAGACATCTTTGTTATTATCAAAGACAGAAGTTTGCAGTTTTTAGATTCACGTAGTACTTTATTGACCTAGAATTCAATGAAAAATGGAAAATTTAGTGTCTTCTTTTCTTTCGACTTATAGCCAAACGTCCATATTTCTACACTTTTTTTAAGATCCTATACCTCGCATAATACTATTATACTGATATATATCGTCAACGGTAGTTATAAATGCGAAGTGCCGAATTCAGTAGCGTGCTTGGAATTACTCTAGGGGGTGTGGTTTTTAAGTAATAATATAAACTTGCATTTTTTTTTAATGGGAATTATAGTTGGCTTGGGAGTGATCAGCTGTAGTTCTTTCTTAGATTTTCAAAAATATAACCATCAAGGTATTTATTTTAAAATTGACAGATATTACAAGAATTTTCTGGGAAAAGGCAAGATAAGCATCGTACAATCAGTATACCACAGAAACGGAACAATTTCAACATAAACAATTGTTTGAAATGTCATCCTTTCAATAAATTATTGTTCCTTTTTACGCAAACTATTTTGACCTGACGTTCAAAGTACGTTGTGAACATATTGCCGTGGATTTAATATGGTTGCAAATTTATTATTGCTGTAACTATAACGGGGAAATATGGTGAGCTACGAAAATTTTGAAACATATACCTAATATGATAAACACATTAACAGATAGTAGAGAAAATTCAGATCAAGCTTCTCAATTATATTTTAACAGGTATTTTCATATTTTCGCCAACGTTAGCATAGTAAATTATTTAAAATGTTGTTTATTGTAGGTATTCTGAACGTCAGCCAAATAAATTAATATTTTCAAGATTAGAAAACAATCTCATTAATTTCGGGTCCTTTGGAAAACCTAAGGGTAAAATAAATGAAATAGAAAACGAAGGAATTAACGTTTTGGCGATTATTGAAGCAAATTCCCGTACAGAAGATTATGCAGAAATTGGAGATTGAAAAACAAGTATCCAAGATACTGAAACGTCATAAGTATTATCATTATAAAATTAGAATTTCTCACCAATAAATCCTGGCGATTCCGAAAGGCGAATTAATTTTTGTGTCAATGGTTTTTAGAAGTGTCAAGAACTACCAAATTTTGGTAGAAATGTTATATGATCTGATGAGACCCACGTAAGTAGCGGAGGAATATTAAGGAAATCTTAATGCTGAGCGTTAGATAGAAATACTGAACCAACAACTACCAGAATTATTGGCATCCCTGAAAAACATCTTCCAAAATGTTTTTCAACAAGACGGTGCCTCAGCACAGAATACTTTTGACAGTGAGGAATTACCTACAAAACTGTTTACCAAATCGTTCGATTGCAGCTTTCGATTCGGTGTTAGGGCCGCCACGATCTCCAGATCCGTTAATACTGGTTTCCTTCCTATAGGGTTTTCTGAAAAACATAATTTATCAAAACCGCCATAACACTATTAAAGAATTGCAACATGCTGTATAAGACGCCAGGTGCAACCAGTTTACGTATTAAATGCATTTAGAGCCATTGCAAGAAGGTGTGCATTGTGTTTGAGAGAAAATGGCAATCAGTTTGAACAATTTATGTTTTATTATTGTTCTTGTTGTTCGTTTATTTTGAAATTGTTCCGTTCCTGTGGTATATTGTTCTACGATGCTTATCTTGCTTTTTGAAAAAAAGTGTAGAAATATCGACGTTTGGCTATAAGAAGATACTACATTTTCGATTTTGCCATGATATCTAGGTCAACAAAGTAGTACGTGAGTGTAAAAACTGCAAACTTTTATCCTTGATAATAGCAGACATCATCAAACAACAACTAAAACAACGCAATCTGGACACACAATGTAGGAGGAGACTACTTATATAAAAACAACTACCATTCAAACACGTATCTTAAAGAAAGATATTAATAACTCTATTACTAGACTACACAGTACATTTACCCTTTCTGTTGAAAAGAATGTGAAACTTCAACAGCAAGGAAAATATGTTAAAGAAGAGTGCAGATATTTTTACGAAAATATAACTGAACAGATTTTAATAAGCAATAATCTCAAAAGATGAAAAACTAAGAGAGGAAAAAAGGGGAACTGAGCAGCTTTTACAATAAATTTTATGAGAGTTAGCATCTTCATCAATTATGTACACCAAAAATATTCTTCATTTTGTGCTTGCGACAACAGTGTAGATACATAAATGTTATCTATTCTTTTATGCATTCCCAACCTCAATGGAGACTTTAACAGCTAGAAAAGAAAGAAGAAGGGAGAGGAGAGAGGAGAAGAAAGGGAAGAAGAAGGAGAGAGGAGAAAGAGGGAGAAGGAGAGAAGGGAAAGAGAGAGAAAGAGGAGAAGAAAAGGGAGAGGAGGAGAAGAGAGAGGAGAGAGAGGAGAGGGAGAGGGAGAGGGAGAGGGAGAGAGGGAGAGGAAGAGGGAGGAGGGAGAGGGAGAGGGAGAGAGAGGAGAGGAGAGGGAGAGGAGGGAGAGGAAGGGAGAGGGAGAGGAGAGGGAGAGGAGAGGGAGAGGGAGGGAGAGGAGAGGAGAGGGAGAGGAAGGGAGAGGAGAGAGGAGAGGGAGAGGGAGAGGGAGAGGAGAGGGAGAGGAGAGAGGGAGAGGAGAGGAGAGGGAGAGGAGAGAGGGAGAGGGAGAGGAGAGGGAGAGGGAGAGGGAGAGGGAGAGGGAGAAGGGAGAGGAGGGAGGAGAGGGAGAGGAGAGGAGAGAGGAGAGGAGAGGGAGAGGGAGAGAGAGGGAGAGGGAGAGGGAGAGGGAGAGGGAGAGGGAGAGGAAGAGGTAACATTGGACCTTCTTCTTTAAAGATGACGGTTGTTACGGTATAAATTGGCAATAAAACGGGATAACAGGTAAAATTGGATTTTGCTCGACTGCTCAGTGGTCGGGGTGGGTTCGGTGCACTAAATTTTGCGCTGAATAGGATACCTTACCATAAATAAGTCAAAATAGGGGTTGAAATAGACATAAACACCGGAAAGGGCGCCAGAGTATTTAAAATAACACAATCGGGGTTGAGATGCCTACTTACGCCAGTTCACAGTTTGCATAAATACTCAAATAACTCGCTTACCTGAATGTAATTACAGGTAACCAGCAGATCTTCGCTAACCTGAAAGGCTACAGATAATATCGCACGCTTCTTTAAAATAATTGCGTGCCGCAAAAAAATCAATCACTAATCTGATCAAAAAAAAAAAACAATAATTCTGTTGTTACGTTACGTTACTTAATAAATCTTATTGTCGATGAAATTTCACTTACAAAAAAAGAAATCACTCTAATTCTATTTATAACCACTTGAAATTAAATTCCTCACCCGCAATAAATACGTTTAAATTCATAAAAGTAAGGCATAAACTCGTTAACCTTAAAAAGAAGTTACGTTATAATACAATAATCAATAGATAAAGCTTTCGAACATAATTACTTTAAATCAAACTAACATAAAAATATTGACGTTAATTTCGATGACTCAATCTCATAAAAAAACAAACACATAAAATGTGCGTAAATGAGGTGCTGTATAAGAAATGGGTTTACACTTAAAAAAACACAAGTACATTAATCTAAAGAAATGTAACATAAATAAATAATAAAAATAAATAAAACCATTGAGATGTCACCACAATGATTACATTAATTGCTTTCTATGCGAGTTCAAACACCTAGTTTATCTAAAAGGCGGTGATACTAGCTAGTTTCAGTGTTGGCCTTTACTAAAATTTATTGTAATTATGATTCCTATGCCAAAATAACAAATGGTTTTAACAAATCAATTGCATCCTCCTTGTATCGCATTTGACACATATTATTTCGATACAATTCGTCAGTACAACAAATAGGAAAAAAACTCTTAGATAACTTCAGATTACAATACGGAAGAATGCGCTTGCAGCAAACTTTAAACGGTACAAAATGACAAGTTAATCTCCAAAGACAGTGTATTCACCCGTTAGAACATACATTAAAATAATAAAATACACACAAAGTGTATTAAAATTTGTCAACCACAACAAAAAGAAATGCACAGAAATGTTTATTGAACTTGGGAGCAGCCCCTTTACAAACACCTGGTGGAAACCCCAGAGGATGATCTCTGTGCCAACGTCGGCAATGTGATTGATGTCGTAACTCGCTCGATTACTGTTCCTCGTGAAGGAAAGCTGTGCGTCGATTCAAAGTACCAAATTGCGGTTGATTTCTATCACAATGGGTTGTACTACAGTCTATACTTATACGTTGCTTGTTAACTTTATTCTACTATATACAAGTTCTGCTTGATACATATTGTTCTTCTTTAACTACACACAAATGCTTAATTATATATACAGCGAGTTATTCGTTACCAGCGAACTGTGAAATAACTGTTTAGTATTTAGGAACGAACGTTTGGTTTCTTCCGCATACAAGCGATAACTACTCCAAAGAATAGTGAAAGCACTAGGTAAGGGAATACTAAACACAGGCGACAGTTTGACGGCTACAATTAAATTTGCAAACGATGCTGCATTCCAAGTAATAATTTATACTCAATTTAACTTTATAAAACGCAATTTCCCTTCCAACAAACGAAAATTTCTAAAACTTACAATAAGGAAAATAACTATTATCTACAAATTCAACTTCCATCTAAATTTGATAAACAACCGAAACTTCATTTTTGTTTTCAGAAAAGAAGATTCTAAATGCGATTACTATTTGTAGAAATTCCAAAACCTCCAAATACGTGTAAGACAAAATAAAAAATTACGATCGAAAAGCTCCCCAAAGAATTTATGCGTTATCAAATTTAGATGTACGGTATTAACAAATAAGTTATAATTTCGAAATTAACGACAAATATGTGATAAAATCACGGCCACGTGACACGGTGCGTAAACATAATTGAATTTTTCTTTATCAGTGAACTCATTGAACACGTGCACTGAACAAGACGCAGTGCCCGATCACACATCGGGAACTTTCGTTGCGGCTCTTCGAAACATTTACAAAAATCAGATCACATCGAAGGGCGACGATATCGACTAGGTCAGAAAGTCAGCAAATCTTGTAATATTTCTTGGGGGGGATTTTTGAAAGATCGAGTATATATAACTCGACCGTATAACATCAATTGACTCAAGGTCAGGGTTCGTGAAGAATTTTCATTGATTTCTGGCAAAGGACCCTGCACACCTCTTATGGGTTTTTAGACCACAGTCAAATTTAATTAAATTTTAGTATGTTATAGACTAAAACTATCTGAACAATATTTGTCATTGGACCAACTTAATCTAATGGATAGTTTTTGATATACAGGGCGTTAAATGGTAGTGCCTAATAAGCATTATGGCTTTTCAGTGAGTTTTAGCATGGATATACACAAGTGTTACAATTAAATATTATACTATTTAGTAATTTTTCATTATTCTGTACTTTCTATCATTCTATACATGGTGTTTTAATACAAATTAGTAGTTAATACTATTAAAAATTACAGAGATAGCCATAAGCCTGATACATATCTACACTTTCGATTGTTAATAACATCCAGTTACTTAAAATGACAATGTCACCTGTAATAAATGGTAATACCAGGCTATGTACAAATTGCAATCAAGGTATCATAGATGAAATTCAGGTCTATGACAATGATTCAGATCCAACAATTATGAAGCTTCCTCTAAAATATAGTGCTAATCATTGTTTAATATGCAATAATGCTGCAAATATTCAACATTTATCAGGACAGGTAAGGACAAATATTTTTATGCGAAAGGAAGTATACATACCTCATATTTGTAAGGTTTGTCCTGTCCATCTTGATGCGAATGGTTTATTACTTTTTCCATTAGAAAATGGTATAAGGTCCATTAAAAAGCCATGCAATTTAAAAGGGGCAGAGTTGGATCAGTTGTTGACAACAATACGAGAAAGTAACACAAAAAATGAAACCTTTTCGGATGAAAACAATTTCAGTGATGAGGAGCTAAGTGCGCTGTCATCCTTAAACAGGGATCAATTTCGGGAATTGTTCAACCTTTGTGCGAATGTTAATATTTACGGAAGAAGGAGAGAAGTTAAAAAAAAGATTTACCGTGTTTTTGATGTAAATTACGTCAAGGACTTTCAGACACGTTTTTAGCGGCGATGTTTTCTTATGGTAGCAGACAGGGTGTCTCATTGGCAATTCAAAAAGTTAAGAAATCATTATCCAATAATTTTGTGCCCCAGAATTTAGGACCTCGTCACATAAACCGTAACCAATTTATTGCTGAACACGTTACCAGATTTGCAAATGAGTTATTTAATGAGGAACCTGAAAACCCAAAAGCCATTATTTGTATCGATGCCACTTATGTTAACATAGAGCGTAGCAAAAATTTTCAGACCTTCAGGCAGTCCTATTCAGTTCACAAACATTGCCATCTTGTTAAGCCAGTGCTAGTTGTTGCCCCAGATGGATATATTTTGAATGTTCATGGTCCATACTTTTCCGACCCAAGAAATAATGATGCGAGTATATTAAGATACCAATATAATCAGGATCAAGAACTAAGACACTCGCTGCAACCTGGCGATGTTGTGATTGTGGATAGAGGCTACCGAGATGCTCGGGAATTTTTAAATAATATTGGCATATCTGTGCAAATTCCACCAGCGCTAGAAGGTAGACGTCAATTGCCAAGTGTAGAAGCCAAAGCTAGCAGAATTATTACTAAGCAAAGGTGGGTAATAGAAGCTCGAAACGGACACGTTCAGTCAATATTTAAAATTTTTCGTAACTGCTTTTCAATTGCCCAAATACCCAATTTGCGGACATTTTTCCGTGTTGCCTGTGCCCTAATAAACCGCTACCATCCACCATTACATATGGAAGAAGCAAATGAAGAACTAGCACAAGAAATGCTTCAAATGGTAAACGAACCTAATCATGTACAAGCTAGAGCGGAAAATGAAGGCTTGTTGAGGCGGCACGGCAGATGTGCACCTTTATAACAAAACCAATTAGAAAATTTTCCAGTTCTAAATATAGCTCAATTAAGACGCATAACTTACGGAACTTTCCAACTTAAACTAGCACCTTCTTACATACAGGATAACAATCACCAACTGGGCAACCACTTTTTCGAAATTGATACGGCGTTCAACGAATTAAATCTCGTTCGGCTTAGAATTAGATCTAGACATAGAAATCAAATTAAATATCAAATAATAATTAGCTATAAACCTGTTCCTGATAATGATGCTGAACAAGAAGTAATAATTAGCTATAACCCTGTTCCTGATAATGATGCTGAACAAGAAGATGGTCCTATATTTGGCTACTATTGCCAATGCAAAACAGGAGCGCGAACTATAGGAATATGTGCACATATAGCAGCAGTTATTTGTTTTTTGGGCTATGCAAGGAACGAAGAAGTTATTAGGCTACCGCAAACCAAAGTGCTAGCCGCTACTCAAGATGTTTTAAACAGACATGCTGCCGTCTAAATGTTCCGTTTTTTGTATATAAATCATGTAAATATTAGGTTGTTTATTTTATGTATAAGTTCCACTTTTTATCATGTAAATAATCATATTTAATACTAATTTTTGTTGAAACACCCTGTATTAAATGTTAGAAAGTACAGAATAATAAAAATTACAAAAAAGTATAATATGTAATGGTAACACTTGCATATATCAATGTTAAAACCCGCTGAACAGCCATTATTCTTATTAGGCACTATTACTTTAACGCCCTGTATATCAAAAACTAGCCATTATATTAAGTTGGTCCAATGACAAATATTGTTCAGATAGTTTTAGTCTATAACATACTAAAATTTAATTAAATTTGACTGTGGTCTAAAAACCCATAAGAGGTGTGCAGGGTTCTTTGTATTCGCAATTGGAGAAATATGTGCATAGAAAAAGAGCCTATCTAAAAGACATTTTGAAAAAATATATGTATAAGCTTGCAACAGTCAATTATAAAGTGATAATATTTAATTAAGTCAAATTCTATATGCAGTCTGTTTTGTTTACAGCATTATATAAAAATGATTCTAATTCTATGTTAGTATTTTTCTTAATATTAACATGCAAAAACAATCCTTTACAAATGATCAACGAAATATATTTTCGTTCAGCATTTGTATCTGCACATAAGTTTAAAAATAAATAAAACACCAATTTTCGTTTATTTATACAATCGAAAGGTTCTTACATGTTATGACTTTGTTCGAACTGGTGACGTAATGCTTACGTTTCTTGGACCGGTCAAGGGGCCTCAAATAGGTTATAGACTGTTCGCTCCTTGCTCTCTTTGTTCTTTTCACTATCTTCTTTGGATCTTTGTGGGGATGAACACTATTCTAATTTTCTTTCATCAGTTAATGATTTTAGTAAATAATTGCTCGATATATTTACACTACAGATTTTACTTAATTGTTCAGTTTTAATTACAAACGGCGTGCGCAACAAACTGCAAGCGAGCTATGAAAAACCATGCTTTTCATTTTAGTTATTATACTTTATATATCGATCTATTAACTGGATCGATTGTCTTATTGTACATTTATCACTCTCTGTCAAAACATCAACTTGGAACACTTTCAATACGCACTTAAAACGGTATTGTCAATTATTACGCAATCTTTTTATTACCACCAAATTGATAGCATTTACAATCTATTTCGTTTTAGTTTTTCTTTCTTACGGATATGGAAAATATTACTCATATTCTCTTAATACAATACTAAGTGAATTTTCGTTATAATTTCACAATTTTAATTGCCGCATAAATTATCCTGCAGCAATCGCTTTTCAACGAATTCCGATTGCTTACTAGAGGCGACTCTTCTTGATCGCTTACTTAGCGCGACTGACTAACCAATACACATCATTACATCAGCGTTTCTATTTGCTCCCTTTTACAAAACAGTCATATCCGCAAATTGCCGAGTATATTTAAAAGCTTTCCAAATTACTGTGCAAAAATTCATCGAAACAAGCTCATGCTTTTTATTTTAATATTAATTATGTTCAAATACAAATAACCAATAACCATTAGTGTCCTACAACAGCGCGAATTCTAATGCCTCCATTACAGTATTTGACCTGTAACAAACAACAACTTTGGGCCGTTGAAGTTTTGTCTTCCACGATCCTGTCGTTAAAAAGATTTTTCTGATGTTAAACTTGTTACGGGTCATTTTGGGCAACTGAGACTATTTCAAGTAAAAGTGCCGCAAGTTCCTTCAACTATCGTATTGTACAGGGTGACCAACTAAGAATGCGAGGTACTGTATCTGGGAGACTGTCCATCGTAGAGGCATTTGAAAAAAAAAGTTATTACTAAAACGACCAATACAAAAACCTGGAAAATATTTTGAAGTTTCTGAAATGGCCGCTAGGGGGCGCAACTGCAATCTTGAATTTAAGAATGATGTTACTGTGAATGTCGTCGCTAGAGGGCTTTGTTCGACATTCCGACAGAAACGGTTAATTTTTGCAAAAAAATTAAATGCATTGATATGACTTTTTTTCATAAACAAGTAGCTAAATGATGCCTAAACAAGCTCGTGAAAACCGCATCTCGATATCTTCTTCCTAACCTAAAATATAGGCCAAAGAAAACTTTATACGAAAATTCCTTAAATTTTTATTTTTTTAACTATATTTGTCTGGAATTGTTTCTATTATGTAAGTTGTGGCCCTAAAAAGGACCGATTTAAAGGAGGAAGGTTTTTACTGCCTCCGTAAATGTTCGAAATGCTGACCATCACGCTCTATGCATTGCTGAAGCCTCTCATGATTAGACAAAACTGCAGCTTCAATTTCGGCTTTCGGTATGTTACGTATTGCGTTACGAATCCCGTTTTTCATATATTCTCTAGTAGTGGGCTGAGTCCGAAACACGATGTCCCTTAAGCGCCCCCATAAATAAAAATCGAGGCACGTTAAGTCTGACGATCGCTCTCGCACATTAATAGCAAAATGTGCTGGGCAACCATCCAACTGCAAAAACAATTTTTGCCTTGTTTCCAGAGGCACATCTTCCAACAACAACGGTAATTGATTGGCCAAAAAGTCAAGAAATACATTGCCATTCAGGGGTTGCTCGAAAAAATATGGCCCAATAATTCTGCCTCCCAGTATGCCACACCATACACTTAAACGCCAACGTCCTTGGCGCTGAACTTCACGCAACCAATGGGGATTTTCTGCAGACCAATAACGCATATTGTGCAGATTGACTCTCCCGCCACTACTGAAGGTGGCTTCATCGGTCCAAAGAATTTGAAATAAAAATTCTCTATTTTCGCGTATCATGCCTAACATCCAATGACAATAGTCTAACCTTCGATCAAAATCTTCCTCTTTCAAGGCCTGATGCAAAACGACATGATATGGGTGCATTCTTAAAGTAATTAAAAAAAGTTTAAACGAATACCTATATATTTTGATGGCCATTAGAACTTACCTATGGTCCATGATATGCCCAACTCAGTGGATAATGCTTGTGCTAACATGGGGATTTCCTTCAATATAGCCCAGTACACGGTTAATACTCTCTTGTGTTCTTCCAATTCTTTACCGCTGAAACGTAGGCTGAAAACTACCATTGGATCGTAAGCTCATTAATCGGGGAAAAACTCTTACATCGCAAGGAGGCCGATTAGGATATCGAGCCGCGTAAACTCCTTTAGCTACTGCGGCATTCTGAAGACATTCAAAATAAACCGCAAGCATATCAACAGTTTCATTATTCGTAAAACGCATTTTGAAAGCACAAAAATTGCTCAAAGTAACGCGAAAGTATTGACAACTATTGACAATTTGAAGATTATGTATGTTTTGTTTAGGTATCTGTTTCCATTGCCTGCTTCTATTAATTGAATTTTTGGTATATATTCATAGTGAATATGCATTTAAACAAACAAAAAATAGGCCTTTCGTATAAATTTTAGCATTGCTTACTTTCCCGTAGTAATTTCAAAAAGGGTGATTTTATTCTGGTGTATAAATTTACAAACATTTAAAATCGAAATTTCTAAGTAACCTATTCAGAGCCGAAATTGAAGCTGCAGTTTTGTCTACCCATAAGAGGCCTCAGCAATGCACAGAGTGATGGTCAGCATTTCGAGCATTTACGGGGGCATTAAAAACCTTCCTCCTTTAAATCGGTCCTTTTTAGGGCCACAACTTATATAATAGAAACAATTCCAGAAAAATACAGTTAAAAAAAAATTAAGGTATTTTCGTATAAAGCCTTCTTTGGCCGATATTTTAGGTTAGGAACAAGATATCGAGATGCAGTTTTCGGGAGCTTGTTTAGGCATCATTTAACTACTTGTTCATGAAAAAAAGTCATACCAATGCATTTAATTTTTTTGCGAAAATTAACCGTTTCTGTCGAAATGTCGAACAAAGCCCTCTAGCGACGACATGTCAAAATAACAAAAAACCTCAATTATTTTAACATTTGTAGCCCAAGAATAGCTCATTTGAACGCGCCCAAGTTTGTTAAAATCGGATTAACCGTTCAGGGGGTTATTTGAGGAAACCCCCCCCACCACTTTATTTTTATAGATACGTCAAAAAGTGCCAAACAAAAAAAGTTTAGATTATCCTCGACTTCAAAGATCAGTTATTTTTTTATTAGGTTAATATAGCAGAATTCACAAAAACATCACTTTCTTAGATTCAAGGTTGCAGTTACGCTCCCTAGCGGACATTTCAGAAACATGAAAATATTTTCCAGGTTTTTGTATTAGCCGTTTTATTAATAACTTTTTCTTGCGCAAGTCTCTACGATGGATAGTTTCCCAGATACAGTACCTCGCATTCTTAGTTGGCCACCCTGTACATGCCATACAGGCAAAATAGATCGAAAATGACTTCATTTGAATACATATTATTAGATAATAATAACTTCTTATTTTTGAATAGTTATTGTTTGTTATTTTGTATTATTGTTTGTAGTTTTGTTAGATAATTTGTTACAATTGAAAACCGAGAATAAAAGTTGTTGACTTTATTTATGTTTCCTAAGCCAACTTATAATTTTCTATGAAAATTTCAAATCGTGTGATATTGCGCAAACGCACGTTTTCCCGCTTCATTCAAAATGACAAACCCAATGGATTTCAAGATTTGTATTCGTTCTATTAATAACTGAAGAACTGTTAGAAAAACGTATAATAATGCACCCCATCTTTTCCGTTGCTTTCGTTACAACAAAAATGGGCCATTCTATTTAAAATAATGAAGATATGACTTATTTTTGAATCATATTTTAAAGATATTACTATGACTCTAAAAATAAATTTTATGTCAAATTAACAGACAGTATTAATAAATGAGGTTTTATTATCCTCTCTATGAGTTTTCAACGAAATAGTGCGTCAAATAAATAAACGAGATCCTTTTATGTGAGCATGAATCTATCAAACATTTTGAAAAAAAATTAATTCTGAAGTCATTACTTAAAATACAGAAAAAAATTTCGGACAAAAGCTTATTATAATTTCAAGCTTTATCTACAAAAAAATAAAAATATGTATGTTCCTATTTAAAAAAATGCAGTTGATACCAGTTTGCGGTGTAGGAAGTGTTAAAAGTTTGAAAATATTTTCAATAGAGAGTTCCGATATGAAAACCTATTGAATCAAAATTTTATAAAAATCCGAATAGCGGTTCTCCAATACTTCTATAGATCAGGTCTCGCTGGGACACCCGTATATATTCTTAAATAAAATATGTCTCAAAAAATATGCATTCTGACAGTCAAAATGCCGGCCTATCACCGGTCTGCTGCCCCCCTGTTAAACCGACGTCTTTTTAAAATGAATCAAATTATTATTTTATTAACTGAATCTTACAAAATTATACCGTAAGTTGTTACTGTCTTAACTAGGCGAGGAAATGCACAATAGAATACGACACAAATCGTGCATATTTACGTTTTGAATTAATGCTTTCTATACAAATTTTCTCAAATTTTTTAAATTTAAGATTCCTTTCGGAGGTTTAGTTTAGGTTAGTTATCAAATCTCTATGACTAAGATCAAAGAACAATAAAAATCACATTTTATTGCTCTTTGCTAAGATATTTCAGGGAGAATGAGAACAAAATAATCGACCTATGCATTACCTAGGTATTAGCAGATTTCTTAAAGCATCTTGTAACTTATTGTTAGTTTTTGTAGTAATGAATATTTTTGTGCAATTAATAGCTTAAGTAAAATTAAGCTCAATGGGCACTTTGGATTAATACCAGAATAATATCATAAAAATTGAATTTGCTTTGCGTGTCTATAACTGTAACTATATGTTTGATTGATGATAACCATAACTTTCATTTTTTGTGATTGATTAAAAATAGTAGTGGGTATTGCGCAAAATCGAAAAAAATTGAAAAGTTTCTGTCTTTTTAATAAAGCTGCATCCACTTATTAGGATACTGTATTACGTTTGATATATTTCAAATTGTAATGTAAACATCGTTACAGTATGCAGACAGTAGGGATCCGTGTTACTCTCATCTGTCTGTACTACTCACAACTCAGTAGCTTTTTCGGCGTTGAAGCTGTAACTACGACGTCATCGTTTACTATTACGGCGGTTTTGCTCAGTCATTTACCCCATAATGTTATGTGAGTGTAAATTTAATTTAATAGCAATGTTGCTTTGTTTAATTGTTTCTTTATAATTGAAAAAAATTGTTCACAAAATTTTTGTTAAACCAAAATGACGTATATTCAGTAGGAGAGTGCTTGAACCCTAGCTACCACTTTCTAGGTTTCTTCGTAGTGATTTGAAAAGTTTAGGTAGTGTTAGATACAAATCAATGATGCAGTATAACCGACCTAATTTCGGATAATTGGAGAAAAAGTAAAATATTTTGGTTTTCTGCAAAGATGAAAAGTTTTGATACAATGTGTTTTAGTTATGAAAATAAAGTTTACTTTAAACTATTAATAAAAGTATCACATCTTTACAGTTCAGTTGTTAATTGATTTGTGATACATTTAAATATAGGCATAACATTAATGAAGCGATGCTTTCAGTAAAGGAAAGAAAACGTAATATTGATCGCCGCTGGATGCTGTAACCTTGAAATTGCAACTTAACTGTAATTTATGTACAATTGATTTTTGGTTCTTTATTTTTTTGCGTGTGTGTGCCCGTGCCCTATTTTATCATTAGTAGAAGCACTAGTACATAAATATACTGTTTGATTGATACTACTGAAAAGGCAAAAATTATTTTAAAGCTGCGAGTACAGTTACACTACAGATATATTCTTTGGATACATTTATATCTGAGTACAATAAACTCATAAAAAAGTAAATGCGATCCATATAGGAAGCTGCCATAAACGTCTATTCATCTACATACTATAATGCAAACTTTGTTGGCCTGTCTAGCAATTCTATTGCTACATTTTATCTTGTAAGATTGCCTTAAATTTTAATCTTATTTCACAAAAATAATTTTATTTAAAAGTACTTAACTATAGCATTACCAAGTTGAAAATCACTAAACTTGTAATTTACTAAGTATATTTTGGTTCACTATTGATTGTGGTATCAAATAGAT
Source organism: Vesta saturnalis (assembly GCA_036346205.1). Lineage (NCBI taxonomy): Eukaryota > Metazoa > Arthropoda > Insecta > Coleoptera > Lampyridae > Vesta > Vesta saturnalis. The sequence goes on along the minus strand of JARFJB010002231.1, from coordinate 13,330,123 downwards.
TATTTAAGCTACTATTTTTAATCTATACCACATTAACGAAGTTTTATAATTTTGAGTTTAAACATCCTTATTCGATCTTATGTTACCTAATTCTCATAATTTATATTAGTTTGATATACAGGGTGATTCTTTGGAAGTTCTAATTAGACGTTTTAGAGAAACTTGACATAATTAAAATCTGAAAATTTGGGGTATGGGGTTTTTCGGATATGCCCAGTTGATCTAAAATATTTAGAGTCTTCTACCACTTCCGGTTATACCGGAAGTTGGATAAAACTTCCTTATTTTAAATAGAACACCCTGTATATTATTACGTATTTCGATAAAGCTACTTTTGAGGATTCTCTCAATATACGGTTTTGCTAGCTTATACCGAGTGTTTTACGAGATATGACCAATTTTAATACGAAACAGTGTCCGGTTTGACACACTGTATCTATGTAAATAATAAAAAGTGAAACAATTTGGTTGGTAAAAATTTCTTTAGTATCATCTATTTTTATAACACTAACATTTTGTGGATAAAATAATTTTTAATGTACGAGGTTATTCAAAACGCGTACTAAAACATTTCTCAACTTTCTTAAATGGATCACTCGGTATTTTATAACGTTATTAGAAAGAGATTTAACTGTTCTTTAGGTTTCATTAACCACTCCCTATACCTAAATCGAACCTTTATTGGGGTATTTAGTTTTATAGCACAAAATATTAGATTAAAACATCAAAGAAATCAAAATGTAAAATTAAAAAAAATATGTATAAAATCAAATTTAACATTTAAAGTAAACGCTCAAAAACATGTCCTTGTTGCTGTAAACATTTATTAGCTCTTTGAAGTATGGAAGTCATTGCCTGCACTGGTGTTAGTGACGCACATGCATTCCGAACCCTTTCTATAGTGTCTTGTTTGGTTGTTACAGGATTCTCGTAAACTTTATTTTTTATAAATCCCCAAATGAAAAAGTCTAAGAGGGTCAAATCAGGAGAACGTGGAGGCCACAGATATGGACCTTTATTTGCTATCCACCTTCCAAACATTTCGTACAGACATCGGCTATCGGCTCTGGTACAGTGCGGTGCCGCGCCGTTTTGTTGGTACCATGCTTGATTTCTCTCTATCGCTGGCAAATTGACCAAATTTGGTTGAACCACATTATTCGTAAATTTTGCCTCGTCAACCCAAATGATACTACTTAAAAAATCTTCATCCCTATCTTTCTGCATAATAAGCGATTCACAAAAGTTAATCCTTTTTTCTAAATCTGTATTATTTAGGGAATGTACAGTGGTGTAGGAATAAGGTTTCCACTTATGTTTTTTTAAAATTCTTTGAATTGTTGAAAATGACAATCGCAAATGACGCATTACATCTCTTATGGAAGCATTCGGATATGCAGTTAAAAATGCCAAAACGTTTACCTCATTATCTTCATTATTGACTATCGGCTTATCTCTAATAGTTTGTGCTCTAAACGATCCATACTCTTGCAAATTATTCATAACGGAATCAATGGTTTTATTAGTTAGAGGAGGTAAGTCAGGGTATCGTTCTGCAAAAATACGACATGTTCTAGCTGCGATTTTGTGGCATTCGCGGTGAATTAGTAATAAATTAATGAAATCTTCATTAGTGTATCCTGATCTGGCCATTATCCTTAACTATACTTTAAATCTTAAACTTTCTACAATAGGAAAAATGTTAACTTGTTTATCTATCTAGAATTTTAGACGCAAGCTGGGAACTGTCAACTAAAATTTTCACGGCACACTATACAATAATAATCAAAATCATAATACAAATCATTATTCCATACATTAAAAGCTAAATACCCCAATAACGGCTCGATTTAGGTATAGGGAGTGGTTAATAAAACTTAAAGAACAGTTAAAGCCCTTTCTAATAACGTTATAAAATACAGGGTGATCCATTTAAGAAAGTTGAGAAATGTTTTAGTACGCGTTTTGAATAACCTCGTACATTAAAAATTATTTTATCCACAAAATGTTAAAGTTTTATTAAAATAGATGATACTAAAGAAATTTTTACCATTTTTCCCTTTTTATTATTTATAAAGATACAGTGTATCAAACCGGACACTGTTTCGTATTAAAATTGATCATATCTAGTAAAACACTCGGTATAAAGTAGCAAAACCGTATATTGAGAGAATCTTCAAAGGTAGCTTTATCGAAATACCTAATAATATACAGGGTGTTCTATTTAAAATAAGGAAGTTTTAGCCAACTTCCGGTATAACCGGAAGTGGTAGAAGACTCCAAATATTTTAGATCAACTGGGCATATCCGAAAACCCCATACCCCAAATTTTCAGATTTTAATTATGTCAAATTTCTCTAAAACGTCTAATTAGAACTCCCAAAGAATCACCCTGTATGTTACCGTGTACTAGATTGCATATCTAAATGATATGTAACACTCAAACGTATCCTCGTTAATGAAGGAATACTTAATTACGGATTAATATCATTTATACAAGGTGTTACACTTTTGAGGGGAATACCCCTCATATTTCAGTACTTTTTACGATTTTTTTAATACTTAAAAAGATTGTTAGTTTCATTTTTGCAGCCTACTCAAATTGACAAAAAATGTTAAAATAATAGCAGCTTTTCTTTTTTCAGAAAAATTAAAATTTAGTGCATTCACATTACCAAAGCAAGTGCGATGGTTTCACTGCATTGGTCAGTGATTTGCGAGTGATCTTATTAACACGAGATTTTAGCGGCATGTGTATTGACTTCGACAAATTCCTCTTTTATTTATACATATATCAACTTGATTTTTTTTCTACACACGAAGGAAAAGGTAATGTAGAGCTATACAGACTCATTTTGCGTGGTCGCCTTCAGGTGAGTTTTATAAAAAATCTCTTCTTTAAATTGAGTAATTTTAACAGGCTGTATGTAATTCAAGTAATGATAAGAATTCGAAAATTGTATTTCTGCATAGCTTCAGAGATCACCTTTGGGAATTAACAAAAAACAAACTTATTGTTCGGAAAAATTCCGCGACTGAGTAATCTTTCTAAGAAAATGGATCGTCGCGTCAAACCTCGAAGTTTTGCCGCCGAGACTACGGAGGGTAATACATCATTACTATCGCATTCAGCCGCATATGGGCGATGACTCCTTTTCATTCGTGAATTGACATGCATTCCGATAAATTCTTTGCGATTACTGCTACAATGATGCTATCTCGGAAAATTGGGTGATGAGCTATAACTTTGAAAATATTATTTGAGAGCTTGGGTGATACTGCATCATTTTGCTTTGCGACATTCTCCGTATCTCTCACAATAAAGGAGGGGGAGACCAATGCACTTTCCAATATTTGTATTTTAATATCTCCTGAACCACTCAACGGATTCGAATATTCTTACTGTCGTTTGAAAGAGTCATTTATAGTCTTTTGAAGGGTTTAGAGCGTTTAGTTTTAAACAAATCAACTAGAGGTCGTTATATACAGCGATTTTGTGTTTTTTTTTGGAGAAAACTAAATAGAACGGTACTATTAATTTGACAGACCGTTACGCGGTTTAAAATTACCTAAATTTTATTGAAAACCCCCTCGCGATTTATACGAGACAATTTGAATACCGCAACCGATTACGGGAAACTGGCAACGTGCAGCCGATTCAAGCACCTGTAAGAGTTCGTAGAACACATACCGAGGAAAACATTATCAACGTTTAGGCCTACGTGTAATACGATCCCACGTTAAGCACCAGAAAAATTTCCGACGACTTGGCAGTTCCAAAAACAATTGTCCACTAGATTCTTCAAAACAATAATATGCATACCTACCACATTATTTTACATCAGCCATTAAATCATACTGATTATGATCATAGACTCGACCATTGTCACTGACTCCAAAATATGATTCGGGAAAATCCAATTTTTTTTTGTAGCGTTTAGTTTTAAACAAATAAACCAGGTGGTGCTCTCTGCAGCGATTACACATTTTTGTGATTTTTTGGATAAAACTATATAGAACGGTACTATTTATTTGACAGACCGTTACGGGGTTTAAAATGATCTAAATTTTAGTGAAAACTCCGTGATAGCTCCATCCGTTCTCGATTTATACGAGAAAATGTAAAAAATTTGAATACCGCAATTGGAACAAGTTACCTTGGCGGGGAAAACAAATTACATATGGTAACCGACGTAATTTAAACTACGGTTCGACTTTCTCCCCACAAAGTAAGAATATTAATACGTCGCGACCTGCCTTCAATCACACTTTATCCAGGCAGAAAAATCTTAGAACTACCTACACAAAGAAAGTTTAGCTAGAAATTGCTCACAAACTTCAAAATGTCTTCCATCATTCTCGATGCATTTATTTAAGCTAATTTCAGCCCTGAACAAGCTTCTAATGGCATTTCGTATTCTTGCTATCTTTCCCCTGGTTGTTGGTTTCTCTTGGAAAACCAAGTCTTTCAGTCTACCTCATAGGTAGAAACCTCAACAAGTCAGATCTGGCGAAAGCCCCGACCAGGGAAATAGACTTCCTCTTCTAATAACACGATTCGAATATTGCTCACATAAATGCAGACGTACTTTTCGGTCATAATGTGCCGGACAACCATATGTTCCTTCTTGCTTTCAAGGAGACGTCTTAAAGTGGTGAAAAAGAAACGTTAAACATTCAAAGAAACCTTTCCCCATTAGGAGTTTGGTCAAAACAGTGTGGACCTATAATTTTTCTTTCCAGCATTCCGTACCATACGTTCAAACTCCAACGATTTTGATGTTCTACTTGCCGCACCAATGTGGATTTTGCTCGGACCAATAATACATATTGTGCAAATTCATACCCTCTATACTGAAAATAGCTTCGTCCATCCATAATATGCGTAACAAGAAATTTGGATTTTCCCGAATCATATTTAGCAACCAGCGACAATGGTTGAGTCTTGATCATAATGTGGTAGGGATGTATATTATTGTTTTCAAGAATCTCGTAGACAATTGTTTTTGGAACTCTCAAGTCGCCGAAAATTTTTCTGGTGTTTAAGTTGAGATCGTATTACACGTAGGCCAAAACGTTGATAATATTTTCCTCGGGGCATGTTTTACGAACTCTTATAGGTTCTTGAATCGGCTGCATGTTGCCAGCATCCCGTAATCGCCTGGCTTGAAAACACTTCTCGAGAAAAATGTCCTCTTTGTAGAAATTGTCGTACACAGTTGCAACATTTTCGAAGCATTGTAAATAAGTGCGGAACATGTCATACGCTCCTGCGTTAGTGAATGGCGTATTTTTCCCAAAAAGAAATGGATTAAAAAATACATACAAAGAAACTTTGAGAAGTAACTTTTGACAATTGTCAAATGCGTGATCTTTTCAATTTAGCGGTTACCATGGATATGTGATTTGTTTTCCCCGACAAGGTAACATGTTCCGATTGGGGTATTCAAATTTTAACATTTTCTCGTATAAATCGAGAACGCAAAGGGCTTTTCACTAAAATTTAGGCAATATTAAGTCGCGTAACGGTCTGTCAAATAAATAGTACCGTTCTATTTAGTTTCTTCCAAAAAAATCACAAAAATGTGTAATCGCTGCAGAGAATGTCCTCTAGTTTATTTGTTTAAAACTAAACCCTCCCACAAAAAAACATCCTTCAAAAAGGTCTTTCTAACGTGACTAAGAGTATTCGAATCCGTTGAGTGGTTCAGGAGATATTAAAATGTAAATATTGGAAAATGCATTGGCCTTCCGCCTCTTTATTATGAGAGATATGGAAAAATGTCGCAAATCAAAATGATGCGGTATCACCCAAGCTCTCAAATGATATTTCCAGAGTTATAGCTCATCGCGCAATGTTACGAGATAGCACGAATTTTATGTTTCACCGTATCGATCGAGTTACGAACTTCAAAATAATTTCCAGCCATTTTCTTACTTGCTTTACTTATGTTTTTTTCCTCAAATCTCTAGGCCTTATTACTATTGCCGAGATAGATCCGCCCCGTACCCTTAACCGGAGCCCCCGGTACGCATATATATATATATATATATATATATATATATATACATATATTGGGGAACCTGTTGTACCTTGGTCATACGTCAATTTCGAAGTTTTCTGTTTTGTTGTGAAAGTGATGGTCATATACGTGCCACTAGAGGCTGTTAGTGGATTATCAACAAGGCAGGTTTCTATAACAGTTCAGCTGTGGTATGCGTGCACAAATCCACCTGTCATAAAGTAAGTATTTTGATGTTCTAAATATTTTTTCTCTGTCGATCTTAACAATATTTTATCACTAGATGATTATTATCCTTTAATGACATACCGTTTGTAAATCTATTGCCATAAAAACTGTGACTTTAGCCTAACTTCCAGATTGGTAAAAACAACAAATAATATTGAGTGTCAACCTATTGTACCTCGGACCTAGATGTTACTTTGGTCCTAGGTCCAACGTACAACAGGTTTCAATTTAGGTTATTCTCACATCAAATGGTTTCTCTGACAACTTTTAACATTTTTTTCTTTTAAGCATATTCTTACCCTACATCTAGCTTCGGAGTGCATCGGGTGTGAAGCAAAAGCCTGTCTCCAAAGAAGACATCGAGAAAGCCGTATAAATGATGTGCAGCAAAACAATGACCACTTATACTGCTGCTAAGCATTTTAATCTCTCCAAAACTACGTTACTGCGGCAAGTAAAACATTTTTCACAATCAGGAATGATCATTTTTTCTTAAGACAAAAATAGCAAGGTCAAACAAGTATTCACTGACGAAGAAGAACTTTTATTAGTTAACTACATCCAAAAAGCAAGTTGCCTTTATTTCGGGTTGACATTGCAACAAGTCCGCCAGCTAGCATTCAAAAGGACTTAAACAAGTTGGCTCAGTAACTAGTACGAAAAGAGGTACAAATGTCACTTTAATTGCTGCAGTAAACGCTGGAGGTGGGTTAATACCACCTATCTTTATTTTTCCCCATGTTCACTTTAAGGAATTAATGATAAAAGGGGTACCACCTGGAAGCAAAGTGAAGATAACAGAACCACACTTCTTTTAGACAATCACGAGAGTCACATTTCTATACCAATCATTCAGATGGCCAAGGACAATGGGGTTACTCTGCTAACATTTCATCCTCACACTAAACTCAAAATGCAGCCACTCGACCTCACTATATTTGGCCCATTCACGACATATTACTACACGCAATGAACGAGTGGATGATCAGACCGGGGAACGTTGGAAAACCTGCCACTATTTACGATTTAGCTGAGTTGGTAGGCAACGTTTTTCTTCTGACATTCACGCCTACCAACATTACTAACGAATTTAAAGTATCTGGGATATGTCCATTAGATGAATAGTTGTTATCTTCGTAACTAGTGCACTGTTTACACATTTCTTAGTGCGAAGCCGTTCTTTTTTATCCGAGGCGTAGCCGAGGGATAAAATATAAGGTCCAGCACCAAAAATGTGACAGCGCACGTGTTGCGAATAAAATTTTTTGTAATAGTTTACATAAAATTAGAAAAAAAATTAAATTTTGAAATATTTGATGACAAATGTCAAATTAAATACATAAACAAAAAAGTTTATATATTTAGTTATATACCACTTTTTTGTTTATGTATTAAAAGTAACGATTATAAAAAATATATTCCCGGACCATGAATTCCTCTCTTCTGAAGAAACCAACAGACCTCTTACAGGACCAGATCAACCAACTTGTTCTTATTTCCCTATTTCAATGCCAATTCAACCCATTCTGCCTTCGACACCTGTCCAACCATCTGCTTCTTCGTCAAAAACGACTTTCACTCCAGAGGAAGTCATGCCTTCTGCAAAAGCTCTTCCTGGAACCAACACGAGGAAAGGAAGAAAGGAAGGGAAATCTTGCATTTTGACCGACACACCTGGAAAGATTCGAATAGAAGCTGAAAGAGCTGCAAAATAACCCAAACATCTTCCAAAAAACAAAACATCAAATGAAAAAATAAAAATAAAACTTAATTACGATAAATTCAGCTCTGGATCTGATGGGAAATGTAAATATCAAGAATCTGGAGAATCCGATATGGAATTCTCTGATAAAGAGGACATCAACGAAGAAGAATTTAAAGTTGGCAACTATGTGGTTGCTAAAATAGCAGGAAAGAAATGCATAAGGTATTTTGTCGCAGAAATTGTTGGTATTGGAGAAGATAATCTTGAAGTAAAATACCTTAAGAGAATCATAAAAACCCATGAAACCATGGGCTTAGGCACTCTCAGACAGCAAAACAAATTGTTTTTTGGGGTAGATCTCACTACTTATAATATGGAGTGATTTGTGACTTTAGTTTTAAAGTGATTTTAAATCACTTAAACAACTGTTCTGTTTAGAAGAGTTTTGGTTTTCTATTTTTTCTCTGTTTTATAATAAAGTCTATTCGATCAACATCCGTTATTTTTCAATTTAGCGGTTACCATGGATATGTGATTTGTTTTCCCCGACAAGGTAACATGTTCCGATTGGGGTATTCAAATTTTAACATTTTCTCGTATAAATCGAGAACGCAAAGGGCTTTTAACTAAAATTTAGGTAATTTTAAGCGGCGTAACGGTCTGTCAAATAAATAGTACCGTTTCATTTAGTTTCTTCCAAAAAATCACAAAATGTGTAATCGCTGCAAAAAACATCCTTCAAAAGGTCTTTCAAACGAGACTAAGAATATTCGAATCCATTGAGTGGCTCAGGAAATATCAAAATGTAAATATTGGAAAATGCACCGGCCTTATTACGAGAGGTACGAAAAAATATCGCAAATCAAAATGATGCGGTATCATCCAAGCTCTCAAATGATATTTCCAGAGTTATAGCACATCACGCAATGTTACGAGATAGCACGAATTTTATGTTTCACCGTATTACGTATCGATCGAGTTACGAACTTCAAAATAATTTCCAGCCATTTTCTTACTTGCTTTACTTATGTTTTTTCCTCAAATCTCTAGGCCTTATTACTATTGCCGAGATACATCCGCCCTGTACCCTTAACCGGAGCCCCGGTACGCATATATATATATATATATATATATATATATATATACATATATATGGGGAACCTGTTGTACTTGGTCATACGTCAATTTCGAAGTTTTCTGTTTTGTTGTGAAAGTGATGGTCATATACGTGCCACTAGAGGCTGTTAGTGGATTATCAACAAGGCAGGTTTCTATAACAGTTCAGCTGTGGTATGCGTGCACAAATCCACCTGTCATAAAGTAAGTATTTTGATGTTCTAAATATTTTTCTCTGTCGCTCTTAACAATATTTTATCACTAGATGATTATTATCCTTTAATGACATTCCATTTGTAAATGTATTGCCATAAAAACTGTGACTTTAGCCTAACTTCCAGATTGGTAAAAACAACAAATAATATTGAGTGTCAACCTATTGTACCTCGGACCTAGATGTTACTTTGGTCCTAGGTCCAACGTACAACAGGTTTCAATTTAGGTTATTCTCACATCAAATGGTTTCTCTGACAACTTTTAACATTTTTATTTTATTCTTTTAAGCATATTCTTACCCTACATCTAGCTTCGAGTGCATCGGGTGTGAAGCAAAAGCCTGTCTCAAAGAAGACATCGAGAAAGCCGTATAAATGATGTGCAGCAAAACAATGACCACTTATACTGCTGCTAAGCATTTTAATCTCTCCAAAACTACGTTACTGCGGCAAGTAAAACATTTTTCACAATCAGGAATGATCATTTTTTCTTAAGACAAAAATAGCAAGGTCAAACAAGTATTCACTGACGAAGAAGAACTTTTATTAGTTAACTACATCCAAAAAGCAAGTTGCCTTTATTTCGGGTTGACATTGCAACAAGTCCGCCAGCTAGCATTCAAAAGGACTTAAACAAGTTGGCTCAGTAACTAGTACGAAAAGAGGTACAAATGTCACTTTAATTGCTGCAGTAAACGCTGGAGGTGGGTTAATACCACCTATCTTTATTTTTTCCCATGTTCACTTTAAGGAATTAATGATAAAAGGGGTACCACCTGGAAGCAAAGTGAAGATAACAGAACCACACTTCTTTTAGACAATCACGAGAGTCACATTTCTATACCAATCATTCAGATGGCCAAGGACAATGGGGTTACTCTGCTAACATTTCATCCTCACACTAAACTCAAAATGCAGCCACTCGACCTCACTATATTTGGCCCATTCACGACATATTACTACACGCAATGAACGAGTGGATGATCAGACCGGGGAACGTTGGAAAACCTGCCACTATTTACGATTTAGCTGAGTTGGTAGGCAACGTTTTCTTCTGACATTCACGCCTACCAACATTACTAACGAATTTAAAGTATCTGGGATATGTCCATTAGATGAATAGTTGTTATCTTCGTAACTAGTGCACTGTTTACACATTTCTTAGTGCGAAGCGTTCTTTTTACCCGAGGTGTAGCCGAGGATAAAATATAAGGCCGAGCACCAAAAATGTGACAGCGCACGTGTTGCGAATAAAATTTTTTGTAATCGTTTACATAAAATTAGAAAAAAATTAAATTTTGAAATATTTGATGACAAATGTCAAATTAAATACATAAACAAAAAAGTTTATATATTTAGTTATATACCACTTTTTTGTTTATGTATTAAAAGTAACGATTACAAAAATATATTCCCGGACCATGAATTCCTCTCTTCTGAAGAAACCAACAGACCTCTTACAGGACCAGATCAACCAACTTGTTCTTATTTCCTATTTCAATGCCAATTCAACCCATTCTGCCTTCGACACCTGTCCAACCATCTGCTTCTTCGTCAAAACGACTTTCACTCCAGAGGAAGTCATGCCTTCTGCAAAAGCTCTTCCTGGAACCAACACGAGGAAAGGAAGAAAGAAGGAAATCTTGCATTTTGACCGACACACCTGGAAAGATTCGAATAGAAGCTGAAAGAGCTGCAAAATAACCCAAACATCTTCCAAAAACAAAACATCAAATGAAAAAATAAAAATAAAACTTAATTACGATAAATTCAGCTCTGGATCTGATGGGAAATGTAAATATCAAGAATCTGGAGAATCCGATATGGAATTCTCTGATAAAGAGGACATCAACGAAGAAGAATTTAAAGTTGGCAACTATGTGGTTGCTAAAATAGCAGGAAAGAAATGCATAAGGTATTTTGTCGCAGAAATTGTTGGTATTGGAGAAGATAATCTTGAAGTAAAATACCTTAAGAGAATCATAAAACCCATGAAACCATGGGCTTAGGCACTCTCAGACAGCAAGAAATTAATAAAATTACATATTAACATCAACATTCCAATGTATAAGATTATTGCTTTGAATAATTTTTTCATCGCTTAATTGAAAAATTATGATGCGAAACATGAAAATAGGCTCGGGGTACAACAGGTTCCTCTATATATTGAGATGATATGCTTGAGTGTTAAATATGATTGTTATAAAGAAGTAAGTTCATAATAAAAATTATAATAAATATAGAGTTATTGTGATGGAATTAGTTAAACATATATTCAAGATCGCAAGTTATATAAATTCATAATAACATATAACTGAGTACATAGGTGATTATACAGCATATTGTGAGCTATATGATTCAAGTTTTATAGTTATTGCATTTAATCATGGGTGTACAAGAGAATTTTCACATTAGTAGTTTCCGATCACATTCGGAAAATATAAATTATGTATTTTCCTTAATATCGTTCATCATATCCATTTTTAAAAAGGAAATCCTGTTCTGGTAGCATGATCTGTTTCGATTCTAAAATAATAGAAAATAATTTGTATTAGATAACATGTCGGTGAAGTCAATTGTATGATTAAAGTTAACGAAAAAGACAATGTTAGAAACATTCATATAATTTATGAAATTATGATGCTGAACAATTATGATAAAAATAACTTACAGTGATGTTAAAAGGAAGTGTAACAACATAAATTAACATTATTGGTGCAAATTAACTAAAGGTGATGAGAAGATAGGTTATGGCTATTTCGAACTCCGATAGTGCGATAGTATTTAACATTTTTTACTATGTTGAAGTTAAAATTAGGGTAACTTTATGTTTTTCGGGTCGTAGAATCCAATCATGACCATAGTTTTCCTGTGTAAATTAGAATAAGTAAATTGATGTATGTGAAAATTCTTAAATAATGTATTTATCATAGATAAGTAATTTAAAAGCGAAATATGGCAAATGGGGTATAACTTTAAAGGAAATTTTGTGTAGAATTTAATGCTTTTAATATTTTTAAGATGTATCCATGTATAACGAAGATATTTGTACAATTAATAAAATGTAAATTTCAGAAAAATGATCAACCAATCAGAATTAAGATTCAGGTTTGTTTGCATGCTGTAAAGGTCCAATCAAAATAGGTGTTTTTAGAAAAAATGATACTACGTTTCAAAATTTTCTTGAGAATCTGATAACAATCTTGAAGGTGAAAGCATGTTACTTTTGTTTAGGACATGTAATCAAAATTAAGATTGGTAAAAGTTTATCTCATAACCTAATTCATATAAAGACAAAACATATTCGAAAATTTTTAAACTACTTAAACAAAAGTGAGGTTACAGTAAATTTATAATAAGTGAAAAATGTTAAAGCGATATTTCAATAGAAATATTAAATAATGTTATTAATTTTTTTGAATATAAACAAAATTAATTAACATTAAAATCGAGTTTATTACTTTTTATAGAAATTATAAAAAGTGTTAATCAATAAAAGTGAATGCAGATAATTATTTTATTAAAATTATACAATATTAAAATAAAGTGTTTTTGGAAAAATCTAATAAATAACTTACCTAAAGGACCTCATGCTCAATATCAATCACTGGTGTGCCAGCATACTTCGAGGGATCCACAATACATCTGATTTGGACAACGGGACATTGCCGTAGCAGAAGGAAGATTAAGAACGCTGTAAGTTATATGAATCTTATGTTATCAATCTAGGTTATGTTTATGAATAATGCGTATCACATATGTTTACACGTGTAAAGAATTTAAACAAATTATATACCAGTCAGCGAATACTAACGCTATTCATTAATTGTATACTAATATTACATCAGTTTAAAATCAAATAATACTTACAGTAACAGCAGTTTATTTTGTTGATCAGCCATGAAACACACAATGCACATTTTCAACATCATTATTTACAAACAGATATCCGCATGCGCGCAATGTGTTGTATAATTACTCACGATACGAGGTGTTTGAATAAAACAATTTAAGTTGAATTTAATTTAATTTCAAGACAGTAAATGAGGTATCTTAAAATTGTTTAATATGAATGTTTAATTTAATATCATCACAAAACTAATTCCTTGAACCCTATCCCCTGAGTTGCTATCTGAAGCAATATTCATTTATTAATCACAATGCTATTATATACCTTCAAACCATATTGTACTTTATCCAATTCGAAGTTACGATAAATTGCCATAATATAAATATAATACATATAAATTAATAAAATTAATATTAAATATTCCAAGTAAAGATTATTCTTGAATAATTTTTCAGTAATTGAAAAATTATGATGCGAAACATGAAAATAGGCTGACAACAGTTCTTCTATATATCTGAGATGCATATGCTTTGAGTGTTAAATATGATTGTTATAAGTAAGTTCATAATAAATTATAATAAATATAGAGTTATTGTGATGGAATTAGTTAATACATATATATCAAGATCAAAGTTATATAAATTCATAATAACATATAACTGAGTACATAGGTGATTTATACAGCATATTGTGAGCTATATGATTCAAGTTTTATAGTTATTGCATTTAATCATGGGTGTACAACAGAATTTTCACATCTAGGTGGTTTCCGATCACATTCGGAACAATATAAATTATGTATTTTCCTTAATATCGTTCATCATATCCTATTTAAAAAGTCCTGTTCTGGTAAGCATGATCTGTTTCAGATTGTGAAATGATAGAAAATAATTTGCCTTAGATAACATGTCGGTTGAAGTCAATTGTATGATGAAGGTTAACGAAAAGACAATGTTAGAAACATTCATCAATCTTATGTAAAGCGTCTCATCGGTATGCTGAACAATTATGTTCAAAAATAACACAGTGATGTTAAAAGGAAGTGTATTTGACAGAGCATAAATTAACATGTCCATTGCGTGCAAATCTAACTAAAGGCTATGAGAAGATAGGTTGATGGCTATTTTGAACTCCGATAGTGCGATCAGTATTTAACATGTTGACTATGTTGAAGTTAAAATTAGTGGTAACTTCTATGTTTATTCGGGTCGTAGAATCCAATCATGACCATAGTTTTCTGGTAAATTAGTTCAAGTTAGATCTAAGTAAATATGTATGTGAAAATTCTTAAATAATGTATTTATCATAGATAAGTACGTCTTAAAAGCAAATGGCAAATTGTAGTATTCTTAAAGGAAATTTTGTGTAGAATCGTTAATGCTCTAATATTTAAGTTGTATCCGGTGTATAACGAAGATATTTGTACAATTAATAAAATGTAAATCTTCGAAAAATCGGTCAACCAATCAGAATTAAGATGTGAGGTTTGTTTGCATGCTGTAAAGGTCTCAATCAAATCAGGTGTTTTAGAAATGATACTACATTTCAAAATTTTCTTGAGAATCTGTAACAATCTTGAAGGTGAAAGCATGTTACTCTTATTTAGAACATGTAATCAATAATCTGACAGACTATGGTAAAAGTTTATCTCATAACCTAATCTGACATATTAAAACAAAACATATTCGAAAATTTTTAAACTACTTAAACAAAAGTGAGGTTACAGTAAATTTATAATAAGTTGAAATGTTCAAGCGATATTTCAATAGAAATATCTAAATAATGTTATTATTTTGAATATAAACAAAATTTAATTAACATTAAAATCGAGTTTAGTTACTATATGAAATTATAATTTCACCATTAAATCAAATAAACATATTATCTTTTTGGGATTTTTAATGAGCTTACGATTTAATGCAATTATACAATCTAAACGTTTCGATACATTTCAGTTATTCTTCGTCAGTACGACGCATGTTTACGTAAAAATTGTTAAAGAGATAAAACGTTTCTAAATTTAATAAGCTTTCTAAAGGAAAAAAGTATCACTCCATCAGATTCTACATGTCGCAAGACCTCTGTGTACCAAATTTCGTAATTTTCCCATAAGAGTCTTCTGACATTAAATAAAAACTATTCTTGGGTGCGAATTTCAGGTGGCTGTAATTCCGAAAGGGGAGGTAATTTGGGAAAAATAAAAAATACGGGTCTCCTAATTTCGTTTAAGAATCTGTGGACAATTTCTATTGCATTAATTTCCGGACACCCTGTATAATATTTTGATTGAGTCTTCCACGAGTATTATTAATTAACGTATTTATTTTCGGAGTATCTCGTGTTAAATTATAAGTACAATTCAACGTTTCGAGGATGTACTATATCTACTTTGTCAAGAATGATATAAATTTAAATATGTGAAACAAGGTAATTAATTTATAATAATATAGACAAACAGCTATGATGAAAATTTTTAGACCTCTAAACTATATTAAACTATAAACTATATTTTTTAAATAACCCCTGTATATAAATTTTCAAAAAAATATTTTGAGTAGTTTTCCATATATACATGGTGTTTATTAATTAGTGTTAAAGCTTCAGGTAGCGTTATAGTCCAGGCAAAGCTGAGAAACCATATAACAAAATTATTGCTAGGCGATGCGCCATTTCTTCTCACGAGCCATCCAAAGTTCGAAATTTGACCGACTTCATTAGATTTTATCTGGGAAACTATCCGATGAAAAATTCATTTTCAAACAAAATATTGATGTTGAATTTTTTTGCAATTTTTTGGTTGCATTCCGCACCTTCTCAAACCTCAGATTTTTTGCACCAATTGCGTCGTTCGATTTTATATTTCACTGGTGATCATGTACTCATTCAATGAGTACGCAGATGTATACATGGTGTACGGGCTCTGTGAAGGGAACTTTGTGGCTGCTGCTGAACAATATGTTCAATAATAAAAAATGTGTTCTGTACTTTTTGTATTGTTTTGATCACCAATATGCTTCTGACACCTTGTGTTTAATGTCATTTTTGGATGGCCCGTTAGAAGAAACGGCGCATCGCCTAGCATTAATTCTTTTATGCGGCTTCTCAGATTTGCATGGGCTATAACGCTAGCTGAAGGTTTAACACTATTTCATAAACACCGTATAAATATAATATATATATATATATATATATATATATATATATATATATATATATATATATATATATATATATATATATATATAGGCGATACTAAGAATGCGGTACTGTATCTGTAGAGGCTTGCGGAAAAAAAGGTTATTTAAACATACAAAACCTGGAAAATATTTTCAAGTTTCTGAAATGGCCTGCGTAACTGCAATATTGAATCTAAAAGTAATGTTTCTGTGAATTCTGCACATTAACCTATATAAAAATAACTGATCTTTGAAGTCGAGTAATCTGAACTTTTTTGTTTGGCACTTTTTGACGTATGTCTAAAATAAGTGGTGGGTATTCAAAGGTTTTAAATAACCCCCTGTATCTTCGAAACGTCTAAGCCGATTTTAACAAACTTGGACGCGTTGAAATGAGCTATTATTGGACATAAATATTATAATATTTGAAGTTTTGTTAGTTTCACATGTCGTCGCTAGAGGGCTTTGTTCGACATCCCGACAGAAACGGTTAATTTTCGCAAAAAAATTAAATGCATTGGTATAACTTTTTTTCATGAACAAGTAGCTAAATGATGCATAAACAAGCTCGCGAAAACCGCATCTCGATATCTTGTTTCTAACCTAAAATATCGGCCAAAGAAAACGTGATACGAAAATCCCTTAAATTTTAATTTTTTTAACTATATTTTTCTGGAATTGTTTTATTATAAGTTGTGGCCCTAAAAGGACCGATTTAAAGGAGGAAGGTTTTAATGCCCCGTAAATGCTCGAAATGCTGACCATCACGCTCTATGCATTGCTGAAGCCTCTCATGGCTAGACGAAACTGCAGCTTTAATTTCGGCTCTCGGTATGTTACGTATTGCGTTAGAATCCGGTTTTTCATATCTTCTCTAGTAGTAGGTTGAGTCCGAAACACGATGTCCTTTAAGCGCCCCATAAATAAAAATCGAGGCAAGTCTGGTGATCGCGGAGGCCATGGAAACAGACTTCCTCTTCCAATCCACCGCTGTTGAAATACTGTATTAATATGCTCTCGCACATTAATAGCAAAATGTGCTGGGAAACCATCCAACTGCAAAAACAGTTTTTGCCTTGTTTCCAGAGGCACATTTTCCAACAACAACGGTAATTGATTGGCCAAAAAGTCAAGAAATTTATTGCCATTTAGGGGTTGCTCGAAAAAATATGGCCCAGTAATTCTGCCTCCCAGTATGCCACACCATACATTTAAACTCCAACGTTCTTGGCGCTGAACTTCACGCAACCAATGGGGATTTTCTGCAGACCAATAATGCATATTGTGCAGATTGACTCTCCCGTCACTACTGAAGGTAGCTTCATCGGTCCAAAGAATTTGAAATAAAAATTCTCTATTTTCGCGTATCATGTCTAACATCCAATGGCAATAGTCTAACCTTCGTTCAAAATCTTCCTCTTTCAAGGGCTGATGCAAAACGACATGGATGCATTCTTAAAGTAATTAGAAAAAGTTTAAACGAATACCTATATATTTTGATGGCCATCAGAACTTACCTATGGTCCTTCAAAATATTTTGTACCGTTGTCCGCGATATGCCCAACTCAGTGGATAATGCTCTTGTGCTAACATGAGGATTTCCTTCAATATAGCCCAGTACACGGTTAATATTTTCTTGTGTTCTTCCAATTCTTTGCCGTTGAAACCTAGGCCGAAAACTACCATTGGCTCGTAAGCTCGCCACTAATCGGGGAAAAACTCTTACATCGCAAGGACGCCGATTTGGATATCGAGCCGCGTAAACTCTTTTAGCTACTGCGGTATTCTGAAGACATTCAAAATAAGCCGCAAGCATATCAACAGCTTCATTATTCGTAAAACGTATTTTGAAAGCACAAAAATTGCTCAAAGTAACGCTAAACTATTGACAATTTGAGGATTATGTATGTTTTGTTTAGGTATCTGTTTCCATTGCCTGCTTCTATTAATTGTATTATTCGTATATATCCATAGTGAATATGAATTAAACAAAAAAAATAGGCCTTTCGTATAAATTTTAGCATTACTTACTTTCCCGTAGTAATTTCAAAAAGCATTTCGTGCATTTATGGGGGCATCAAAACCTTCCTCCTTTAAATCGGTCCTTTTTAGGGCCACAACTTACATAGTAGAAACAATTCTAGAAAAATATAGTTAAAAAAAATAAAAATGTAACGGATTTTCGTATCAAGTCTTCTTTGGCCGATATTTTAGGTTAGGAACAAGATATCGAGATACGGTTTTCGCGAGCTTGTTTAGGCATCATTTAGCTACTTGTTCATGAAACAAAAGTCATACCAATGCATTTAAATTTTTTGCGAAAATTAACCGTTTCTGTCGGAATGTCGAACAAAGCCCTCTAGCGACGACATGTGAAACTAACAAAACTTCAAATATTATAACATTTGTAGCCCAAGAATAGCTCATTTCAACGCGCTCAAGTTTGTTAAAATCGGCTTAGCCGTTTCGAAGATACAGAGGGTTATTTAAGGAAACCCTTGAATACCCCCCCACCACTTTATTTTTAGACATACGTCAAAAAGTGCCAAACAAAAAAAGTTCAGATTATCCTCGACTTTAAAGATCAGTTATTTTTTTATTAGGTTAATATAGCAGAATTCACAGAAACATCACTTTTTTTGATTCAAGATTGCAGTTCGCCCCCTAGCGGCCATTTCGGGAACTTGAAAATATTTTCTAGGTTTTTGTATTGGCCGTTTTAGTTATAACTTGTTTTTTGGGCAAGCCTCTACGATGGATAGATGTATATATCAGATGTAATATCAGATACATGTATATATATATATATATATATATATATATATATACAGGGTGTTTCATTAAGGCTGGCCACCGGCCATATTTCAGAAACTAGTGGACATAAAAAGTGGAGAAAAAAAATTCATTATAAAAGTCGCCACGAGAAAATCCTGGAAATTATTTTTAAGTTCCGTAATTCATCGCAAGGCGCAATTGAAAATTAAAAATAAAATTATAAATTTCCCGAAAATTCCCACATTAAGGCATACCTTTGGTAACATCGTTAGAAAGCTTAGACAATTCTGCATCATTTTGGTCTAAGGCTCATTGGCGTACCGACCTTAATAAGAGTGGGGGAAGCTATTGAATGTGTAATCATTTAAATCGCTGTTATTTTTAAACGACTTATCCGATTGTAGTAAACCTAGGCTTGTTTAGAAGAAAAAGGTAAGTACTTTTAACTGTCGCATCCATTGGTACGCGATAGCTCATAATAAAATTGTTAGAGGGCGCAATTTGTAATACCAGTATTTTTGATTTTATTCAGAAAAATTAAATCATACGGTATAATTATGACATCATAAGCGGAAAGTAGCTTAAATTTGTAACAAAAAACGTAAATAACGCAATTTGATATCTTTATTTGTTCCAGAGTTATGGCGAAAAGAAGACTTTTTAACCGTTTAATTTAATAATTGATTGTTGCTATGGTTTCTTAAGGTGTATAGGTTGGATTAGTAATGAGGAATCTGCATTTATCATAGTCTGTGCCTCCCTTCACACTCTATCTAGGCTTAGGACTAGTCCAAACTAAGCAAATTGCAAAATTTGGAGCGTGTTTAGAGGCCAACGGGCCATAACAACGATATCAAAGTAATGATTGATTTTTGTTTAAGAAACTTTTCAATAGAATGGTACAAAATCATGAACAACTGTTAAAAACTAGTGAAAATCTATAAATGTTCAAATTGACGGCCGTTTTGTAAAAAACAACTATTAATTCTTCTTCTGTACGTTTATAACATCATATAAAACTTCTAAGGCATAATTCTAATGTGGTGTGTTTAAAATAATAATCTAATTTGCTGCGGAACAAAGTCGGCTCGTTTCCATGGAGGTAAATAAATTGAAAAAGTTGTCAACTTACTTAATTTTGATTGATGTTGTGTTGTAAAATTTTTCCTTCATTAGTTTTGGGTTTCATTGTACCTTATCAGAAATTAGTGCTATCCTTCAAAATGTCGTATACCAATGCCGAGGCTTACGACATGCTTGCCGTGTATTATGAATGTTTTCAAAATGCAGCTATTTCGGAACGACAATACGCTATCAGATATCCTGATCGAAGGCACTACACTAGAAAAGTGTTTCGGCGAATGGCAACACGTTTAAGACAAACAGGAAATGTACGACGTATTCCACTTCCTGTCAGAAGACGTCGCATAAGAAATGAAGACAATAGTATTAATGTTCTTGCGTACGTAGAATCGGAGCCTCACGTAAGCATCAGGGAGATTTCCACAGAACTAGGTGTAAGTGTTGCTTCTGTGTTCAGAATTTTAAGGGATTTTAAGCTGCATCCTTATCATCTAGTTTTACACGGATCTTCTGGGATACTTACAGTAAAGTACTTAAGTACATTTTTAAGTACTTTCGGTAATCAGTACCGCAGTTCTGATAGAGATAAAGACACAGACATAGACACAGGCACAGGCACAGACACAAACACAGGCACAGACACAGGCACAGACACAGACATAGACACAGGCACAGACACAGGCACAGACATGCACGGGAACGGACACGGACACAGACACAGGCACAGACAGACAGGCACAGACACAGACACAGATACAGACACAGACACAAACACAGACACAGACATAGACAGACAGACACAGACACAGACACAGACACAAACACAGACACAGACCCAGAGCCAGAGCTATTGTAAGTACCAATAAAAAGTACTTAAGTCTTAAGTACCCGTACTTGTTCAAAGTGGAACTAACTACAAGTACCAGTTAGGTATTTCGTTTAAGTATGACTTAAAAACAGTAAATTTAAGTAATAAATATTAAGTAAACTATTTATGTACTTAAGTGCCCTTTTTTTTAATTGTGAGTTGACTAATAATGTTAAACATACAAAGCTATACATTTTTGAAATCAGAAAAAAATAAGCCATCGAATGAGTCCATAGCCAACTTTATGTTACTATTTTAAAAAATGTATGTTTGGGTTGTAGCTCGAAAAATAATTACTAAAAAATTTTTATTCACATTTTCCCATTTGTAAAAATAGCTATCAAAAAGTCTCTTATAACTTTTTTCGTATTTTGAATATTAAAAAGATATAGCCAATTTTAGTTATTTTCAGATATCTTAGAAAGTTGGCAACAATGTTGAATTTTCTTATCGGTATTTGAATTATCGTATAATTCTGCCCAACCTTCTAATTTAACCGACTCTGTATGTCTTATAATAACAAAGATACACAGAACGTATGTTTCTAGACACCTGTATATATATATATATATATATATATATATATATATATATATATATATATATATATATACAGAGTGTTTCATTAAGGCTGGCCACCGGCCATATTTCAGAAACTAGTGGACATAAAAAGTGGAGAAAAAATTCATTATAAAAGTCGCCACGAGAAAATCCTGGAAATTATTTTTAAGTTCCGTAATTCATCGCAAGGCGCAATTGAAAATTAAAAATAAAATTATAAATTTCTCCGAAAATTCCCACATTAAGGCATACCTTTGGTAACATCGTTAGAAAGCTTAGACAATTCTGCATCATTTTGGTCTAAGGCTCATTGGCGTACCGACCTTAATAAGAGTGGGGGAAGCTATTGAATGTGTAATCATTTAAATCGCTGTTATTTTTAAACGACTTATCCGATTGTAGTAAACCTAGGCTTGTTTAGAAGAAAAAGGTAAGTACTTTTAACTGTCGCATCCATTGGTACGCGATAGCTCATAATAAAATTGTTAGAGGGCGCAATTTGTAATAATACCAGTATTTTTGATTTTATTCAGAAAAATTAAATCATACGGTATAATTATGACATCATAAGCGGAAAGTAGCTTAAATTTGTAACAAAAACGTAAATAACGCAATTTGATATCTTTATTTGTTCCAGAGTTATGGCGAAAAGAAGACTTTTAACCGTTTAATTTAATAATTGATTGTTGCTATGGTTTCTTAAGGTGTATAGGTTGGATTAGTAATGAGGAATCTGCATTTATCATAGTCTGTGCCTCCTTCACACTCTATCTAGGCTTAGGACTAGTCCAAACTAAGCAAATTGCAAAATTTGGAGCGTGTTTAGAGGCCAACGGGCCATAACAACGATATCAAAGTAATGATTGATTTTTGTTTAAGAAACTTTTCAATAGAATGGTACAAAATCATGAACAACTGTTAAAAACTAGTGAAAATCTATAAATGTTCAAATTGACGGCCGTTTTGTAAAAAACAACTATTAATTCTTCTTCTGTACGTTTATAACATCATATAAAACTTCTAAGGCATAATTCTAATGTGGTTGTTTTAAAATAATAATCTAATTTGCTGCGGAACAAAGTCGGCTCGTTTCCATGGAGGTAAATAAATTGAAAAAGTTGTCAACTTACTTAATTTTGATTGATGTTGTGTTGTAAAATTTTTCCTTCATTAGTTTTGGGTTTCATTGTACCTTATCAGAAATTAGTGCTATCCTTCAAAATGTCGTATACCAATGCCGAGGCTTACGACATGCTTGCCGTGTATTATGAATGTTTTCAAAATGCAGCTATTTCGGAACGACAATACGCTATCAGATATCCTGATCGAAGGCACTACACTAGAAAAGTGTTTCGGCGAATGGCAACACGTTTAAGACAAACAGGAAATGTACGACGTATTCCACTTCCTGTCAGAAGACGTCGCATAAGAAATGAAGACAATAGTATTAATGTTCTTGCGTACGTAGAATCGGAGCCTCACGTAAGCATCAGGAGATTTCCACAGAACTAGGTGTAAGTGTTGCTTCTGTGTTCAGAATTTTAAGGGATTTTAAGCTGCATCCTTATCATCTAGTTTTACACCAGGCTTTATCAGACACTGATTTTGACAGGCGGCTCGACTATTGCTATTGGCTGAGAGACATGTGTAGTGAAAATCTTCGATTCCTTTCCAAAGTTTTATGGACCGATGAGGCTACTTACTAGCTGGCAGAGTTAATTTGCACAATATGCATTATTGGTCGCAAACAAATCCTCACTGGATGCGCGAAGTGGATCACCAAAACAGATGGAATGTAAATTTGTGGTGTGGTGTTTTAGGTGACAGAATTATCGGACCATTTGTTTTCATGGACACCTAAATGGTGAATCTTATTTAAACTTTTACAAAATGACTTGCCCAATCTTTTAGAAGACATTCCCTTGACGTGAGAGCATCCTGTGGTATCAACATGATGGATGTCCTTCACACTATTCCCGAAGAGTCCGTGATTTCTTAAACGTTAGATACCCAAATCGCTGGATGGGAAGGGGTAGTTTGTTTCCGAGGCCACCTAGATCCCCGGATTTAACTGTATTAGATTTCTACTTGAAAACGAGACCAACCACCCGAGAGGACATGATTCACCGAATTGAAATTGCAATAAATTCGATTCCACGAGACGAAATCGAAACAGCTGTTTCAGTACAAGAAGAAGAATTAATAGTTGTATTTTACAAAACGGCCGTCAATTTGAACATTTATAGCTTTTCACTTGTTTTTTAACAGTTGTTCATGATTTTTTACCATTCTATTAAAAAGTTTCTTAAACAAAAATCAATCATTACTTTGATATCGTTGTTATGGCCCGTTGGCCTCTAAACACGCTCCAAATTTTGCAATTTGCTTAGTTTGGACTAGTCCTAAGCCTAGATAGAGTGTGAAGGGAGGCACAGACTATGATAAATGCAGATTCCTCATTACTAATCCAACCTATACACCTTAAGAAACCATAGCAACAATCAATTATTAAATTAAACGGTTAAAAAGTCTTCTTTTCGCCATAACTCTGGAACAAATAAAGATATCAAATTGCGTTATTTACGTTTTTGTTACAAATTTAAGCTACTTTCCGCTTATGATGTCATAATTATACCGTATGATTTAATTTTCTGAATAAAATCAAAATACTGGTATTATTACAAATTGCGCCCTCTAACAATTTTATTATGAGCTATCGCGTACCAATGGATGCGACAGTTAAAAGTACTTACCTTTTTCTTCTAAACAAGCCTAGGTTTACTACAATCGGATAAGTCGTTTAAAAATAACAGCGATTTAAATGATTACACATTCAATAGCTTCCCCCACTCTTATTAAGGTCGGTACGCCAATGAGCCTTAGACCAAAATGATGCAGAATTGTCTAAGCTTTCTAACGATGTTACCAAAGGTATGCCTTAATGTGGGAATTTTCGGAGAAATTTATAATTTTATTTTTAATTTTCAATTGCGCCCCTTGCGATGAATTACGGAACTTAAAAATAATTTCAGGATTTTCTCGTGGCGACTTTTATAATGAATTTTTTCTCCACTTTTATGTCCACTAGTTTCTGAAATATGGCCGGTGGCCAGCCTTAATGAAACACCCTGTATATATATATATATATATATATATATATATATATATATATATATATATATATATATATACAGGGTGTCTAGAAACTACCTACGTTCTGTGGCTATCTTTGTTATTATAAGACATACAGAGTCGGTTAAATTAGCAAGGTTGGGCAGAATTATACGATAATTCAAATACCGATAAGAAAATTCAACATTGTTGCCAACTTTCTAAGATATCTGAAAATAACTAAAAATTGGCTATATCTTTTTTAATATTCAAAATACGAAAAAGTTATAAGAGAGACTTTTGATAGCTATTTTTACGCAAAATGGGAAAATGTGAATAAAAATTTTTTTTAGTAATTATTTTTCGAGCTACAACCCAAACATACATTTTTTAAAATAGTAACATAAAGTTGGCTATGGACTCATTCGATGGCTTATTTTTTTCTGATTTCAAAAATGTATAGCTTTGTATGTTTAACATTATTAGTCAACTCACAATTAAAAAAAAGGGCACTTAAGTACATAAATAGTTTACTTAATATTTATTACTTAAATTTACTGTTTTTAAGTCATACTTAAACGAAATACCTAACTGGTACTTGTAGTTAGTTCCACTTTGAACAAGTACGGGTACTTAAGACTTAAGTACTTTTTATTGGTACTTACAATAGCTCTGGCTCTGGGTCTGTGTCTGTCTGTGTTTATGTTTGTGTCTGTGTTTGTGTCTGTGTCTGTATCTGTGTCTGTGTCTGTGTCTGTGCCTGTCTGTGCGTGTGCCTGTGTCTGTGTCCGTGTCCGTTCCCGTGCGCATGTCTGTGCCTGTGTCTGTGCCTGTGTCTATGTCTGTGTCTGTGCCTGTGTCTGTGCCTGTGTTTGTGTCTGTGCCTGTGTCTATGTCTGTGTCTTTATCTCTGTCAGAACTGCGGTACTGATTACCGAAAGTACTTAAAAATGTACTTAAGTACTTTACTGTAAGTATCCCAGAAGATCCGTGTACTGACACTTGAACTTTTAAGTATTTTTTTACTTACAATTTAAAAAATACTTAAGTACTCTAAAAGTACTTAAGTAGGTACTCTAAAAGTACTTAACTATTCTATAAAGTACTTAAATACTCAAAAAGTATTTAAAACCGTTACAAAGTACTTAAATAATCAAAAATGTACTGAAGTACTACGGATTACTGCAAATATTAATCAATCATTTCGATTTGCTGTCAATGTCTAAAACAAGTTTCAACAAGTATTTTCTTGAATTATTCCTGAACCGCATGGGCAGCGAGAACAGAAAAATCATTTATTTGTGCTGGTCTGGTAGTTAAGAAAAATAGAATTTTCATTTTAGAATGTTATTTGTCACACAGTATTTCATAATTTGTATTTATTTTATTTTCTTTATTACATTTAAAAAACAAGCAAAAACCTCAAAATTTATGAAATTAGTTAATCTATTATATAAAAAAAAGAATAAAAACTGCTAAGGATATTAAAAAATTATAACCATTTTATTATTACTACAAAAATGCTTAATTGCTAAACACGAAAGAACTTGTACTTTTATTTTTCTAATATTTACACAACGTTTTACAACACAAGTAATCTAATATTTTCATTTTGAGTGTATTTACTATTTAAAACTATTTTTTATATAAGCCTTCTTCTTCTTTAACCTCCTCTGCCCTGAGACAAATTTATGTGCAAAATTTTCTTTCAATAGCGATTTAGCGATCAAAATAACACGAATATATATATTTTTTATTTTTGGTCCTTTATTTCCGAAAATATATAGTGTATAGTATATGCTACAAGGGGATTAAGTAACGTTTTATTTTGTATGAAAATTTTTAAAACAATTTCTGTTTTGTAAAACACAAATGCACTTTACATTTTGAACATTTAAGGAATGTAAACCCTTTGCAGCCTTGCATACGACATCGCGATCGGCTCTCATTAATTGTTGGATTGTTTTCTGGCATATGTCAAGTTCCTTCCTTCCTTAAATTTGTGTGAGGAGTTGCTATTGGTGCTCGTCTCCTCTTTAGTGGGGGCTGTTCGTGTAATATCCAAATTTCCATCACTGTCGTCACTGTCTTCGTGGTTGTACAAATGTTTGGTATATATCAATTCCTTAGCAATTTGTAGCTTGAAGTATGATATCATGTTTCTCTTCGAAATTGCGTTTTCTTTCGCACCTTTTTTATATGCCAGCTAAGATGCAGCAATGGCAAAGTCAAAAAAATGATGAATTCACCTGATAGTCTACTTTCTCGTCCTCACTCTCATTGCTTATTGTCCCATATTTTGATTATAAAGATTCACAACTGCAGGCCGTTCGATTTCAATATATTTTTATCGGATTTTGACCATATTCTGCACATATCAGAGGGATAAAATCCACATTCAGTAGAAGCAAGATGAATTGGTTTATTATCAATATTATCGATAAGCATAATTTTCTGATTATTGCTTACAAACTGGTCATGAGATCCGCGCCCAGTTCTCCTCATCGCAAATCGGCGTTGAATCCAACTTCTTTTGGTATCATTTGTTTCTGCAAGGTTCCAGACCATTTATAACCATGTGGTTCAAGAACTTTGAGAAGTTGAACTGATGTAAAGTATCTGTCCACAAAATAGAAGATTTAGAATCACCTAGGGACTCTGACAATTTCAGTTCAATCTGTTCACCACCTTTGGTGTCGCACAAGAAGAAGATAAATCAGAATCTTTCCCAGAGTACATAATAAAATCTAGGGTTATACTATCAACTGACGTCCTAACAAAATTTTTTAAACCCCATGGCGAAGATTTTCCTTTGACGTAGTTTCATACTAACATGGCCGAGAAAATGAATAATTTGCTCATCAATACTAACCGCTGCAGGTCTATTTGTTGAAAGACACATAGTTCGAATTTTGTCCAGTAATGGCTGAATCTTCCAGAATTTGTCTTTTTTTTTAATCATCAGTGACGGAGTTGTCATCACCATTTTTCAAGTGGGCTCGTAATTTGAAAAAGCGATCTCTCGTCATGTTGTCGGCAACTAGGGGATACCTAGTGTCTTTTTCCCAGAACATGCGGGTACGTGGAAATTTCAAGAGGCAAGTTATTATACTGATACCCCAAAATACCTTCATTTGCCTTTTATCAGTACCAATAGATTTACCAGATTGTTCCACGTGTCTGATATTTGTGCGTAAAGCCATTTGAGTAAACGTGTTTTCATCAATAATTTGGAAAAGTAATCAAAGGGCTTTTTAATTTCTGGCACATTATTGTTAGCATCTTCTGAAAAAGACGATTTCCGAAACATTTATGATCTTTTACATGTGATTGGAGGAACACAGCCTGGTATAAGCTGAGTTAACAGAATATTGTCTGAATTCGAAAAGTTGTTTTCTGAATCAGAAAAATTATCTGGAACATCACCCTGCGGTTCTCAATCACCTTCAACATCGAGCTCGTCTTCCTCTGGCACTAAATGAAGTTCGTCGTCAATCTATGGATTAAAATCATCTTCTCTATCGTTGGCGATATCAGATTCTGAACCGGAATCATCTACTATCAAGATCCACATTCCAGTTATCACCATCAAGAGCTTCTGCTAATTGACGGTCAGTTAACCCTGGAATAAACGTAAAATTTCTCAATATCTATTTGAAAACAAAAACGCGTGTGCGTCCCAGAGTAAAGTGGGCTTTACACGACAAAAAGCCGAAAGTATTATAAAAACTACGCAACCAAGACCCTTGTGTTATATTGTCACACTTACAAGGATAAATAATTAAAGGGATTTAATAATTAGGGTAGCCTAAAATTTGATGTAATAGCACTTACCTCTTTTTGAACTAATCACATAATTATGCGTGATATTCGCCATTTTTGTTATGTTGAAATACAGAAACCTGCATTCAACGTTGAAAAATTAATGATAGATGGCGCTCTTTAGGGTGTAAAGAATATACTACAACTATTAACTATTATTCGTAAAAGCTGATATCGGTCTCGTCTCATTATATGTTCTAAATATTATAGTTTTTTAATTTTGATATTTTTAAAAATTTCACAATATTTTCCCGTTAGTCAGAGTTTTTCTTTGTGTCCAAGAAATTTCATGCATTCTTCCATAACACCTCAACTCAAATGATCGTAATTTATTTATAAGTTCCTGTTTTCAACGTCCAGCTCTCCAATTCATACAGCAGTGTTGAAAATACGTCTAAGTGTTCTAATTCTTAATTCCAATCCAATTAAATGTCCCAGTTACATAGATTTTCTTCAGTTTTATATAAGTACTTGTACTGAAAAGTGCTATTTAAATACTGGTACTTAATATTAATATTTACGTAACAGTATTTAGACCACATGTTTAAGTATTTGTACTTGAACTTGATATTTAAGTACCAAGTTTTTTAAATGGAGGTACTTAAGTACACAAACAGTTTACTTAATACTTAGTACTTAAATTTACTGTTTTTAAGTCATACTTAAACGAAATACTTAAGTACTTATATATTCTTAGTACTGGTACTTGTACTTAGTTCCACTTTGAACAAGTACGGGTACTTAAGACTTAAGTACTTTTTATTGGTACTTACAGCAGCTCTGGATCTGTGTCTGTGTCTGTGTGTCTGTGTGTCTGTGTCTGTCTGTGTCTGTGCGCCTGTGCCTGTGTCTGTGACTGTGCCTGTGCGTGTGTCTGTGTCTGTGTCTGTGCCTGTGTCTGTGTCTGTGTCTGTGTCTGTGTCTGTGTCTGTCTGTGTCTGTGTCTGTGTCTGTGACTGTGTCTGTGTCTGTGTCTGTGTCTGTTCTGTGACTGTGACTGTGACTGTGTCTGTGTCTGTGTCTGATTCTGTGTCTGTGTCCGTGTCTGTGTCTGTGTCTGTGTCTGTGTCTGTGTCTGTGTCTGTGTCAGAACTGCGGTACTGATTACCGAAAGTACTTAAAAAATGTGCGTTTATATTATGTATGTGCGTGAGGGAATGTAAGCGCGCGCGTGCGTGGATGTAAACGTCTGTGATTTTTGCATATGCAAGAAACTATAGTACATTTTGTACATTTCATATAAGCCGAAATATGAATAAATTAAAAATGGTCGTGTTTCGTTGTAAGGTGTTTCTCTTTGCGTTATGTAATTGTTGGCAGTGCAATATGACTTGGACGTAACAAGGTCAAAAAGTTATAACATTTTTAAGTTTCCCACCCAAGGGGAATTGTAATAGGTCGAACTCACGAGTCAGTGAGTAAACGGACGTACTATTGATAGTAAACCACGAAGTAGAAGAACGGTTTTATTTAAATGCGACTTAATTAGACAACAGACAAATGTTTAGGCCCAGTAAGATTTAATAGAATCTTTGAATATAAATTTATCCAAAGATGGGATAGGACCATGGTATTTGTTTTCCTTCAATCTTAACTCAAAAAACAAAAAAAAAACGATTTCATTTAAATTTTTTAAATAAACTACTTATGTTTGATTTGTACCATGACGTTAAACACGTGTATTTATTAAAATTGGTGGTATAACAATGATTAAAAATTGAGAAATTGTGCAACGTGTAAGAGCAATTCATAAAATCATCTAATTGCAAATCAAATATTTTTACAGTGACTGAACATCTGTTAAAATTGGTATGTGTTCTCGTACTCTCGTGTCTGAAGGGAACACTTAAACAACGATTAAGAGAATATGTAAATATAAGCAATGTAATCAATAATTTAAAAAAAATTGTAACTCATTGTTTGTTTTAGGATAGTTAGAACTATACACTCGCACCATGGCGGTTCAAATTTTAGACGAAGATCACTTTGCCATCAGTGCAATTGTTACGGTATCCATGCAAGTGATCTTCTTTTCAATTGCTGCTGGATTTCAACTGGATAAATTAACTGATTTTGCTGGTGGTATCAATTTCATTAGCCTCGCTTTACTTACTTTCTTTTTAGGACAAGGAGGAAAGGTATGTAGACATACTAATTTAAAAAAGTAACATTCCAAGTTTTAGAAAACATACGACAGTAGGCAGTTGATGGTTACAGTATTTATATGTCTATGGGGAGCAAGATTATCTGGATATCTTTTATATAGAATTTTAAAAATAGGTAGAGATAAGCAGTTTGATGATAGAAGAAGTAACATTATTCGTTTTGCTATATTTTGGACCTTTCAGGTACTTACTTTATAGCAATAAATCAAATTTTTTATACTTAAGTGTAGGCAGTTTGGGTGTATGTAGTAAGTCTGCCAGTTATAATAATCAATTCTCCACGACATGCAATACCACCAGCACCTCGCACAATGACTACATTAGATTCAACAGGAACTTGCCTTTTTGTGATTGGACTTTTAGCCGAAACTTATGCTGATTTACAAAAATTTTCCTTCAAGCAAGATCCCCAAAACCAAGGAAAGTGGTGTAATGATGGTATAAAAATAAAAATAAATCTAACAATACCTAATATTTAGTTTTGTAGGTTTGTGGAGGTTATCAAGGCATCCGAATTATTTTGGTGAAATTCTTGTATGGTGGGGAATTTTTGCAATTTCGCTGAATGTATTAGATGGAATTGAGTGGATAGCCATAATGTCTCCTATTTTTACAACATTCATCATATTGTTCTTATCTGGTATTCCTTTATTAGAACGGTCATCCGACGATAAGTATGGAGAGTAAGATTTTTTATTAAGTTTGATGAACTGGTATTGACAGACAGTTTTTCAGTAATTCGGAATATCGTTACTACAAAGCCTCAACATCTCCACTTATTCCAATCCCTCCGTCAATTTATGTGGAAGTACCACAATTTTTAAAGTTTATACTGTGCTGCGAGTATCCGTTGTACGATTCAGTGGATGTTAAATCAAAAAAATCGAAAGGAATGAGTGAATCAATTAGCGCATCTTTAGGACCATCTCAAACTTAGCTGTGCGTATACGTTAGTCGTGAGACTAGCAACTCTCGGAGTAATTTAAAATGTCAAATTACCGATATATAATAAAACTAAATATATATTCTAGAGCTACAAACGTTTACAAAAAATTTAGAAGGTATTTTGTGACTATAATTATTATTGCGATACACATTGATGTAAGACAAACGGTGTCTTGAACTCTAGTGACATATCTGTAAATTACTAGATATCTAACGGTTGTAAAATTATCAAAATTACGAGTTATTAAATGTTGAAAATTTTTTAGTACTATTATTGTCTGCTGTGTAATTTAAAATCTCCCATTGCATATTTCACAAAATACATCTTACGTGTGTGATTACAAACTTTGCAAAATAGTTTTGCATATTCCCGCCTATAACCTAGTTTTGATTGTGATGTTTTCGAAAAATTTATGTATTTATAAACAATGGTAGTGTTTAGGAAAATCCTTGTGCACATTATTAAATTTAAATAGTATTATACGTGTTCAATATAAAATTTTATATTATATATATATATATATATATATATATATATATATATATATATATATATATATATATATATATATATATATATATATATATATATATATAGCTATATATATCGTATATATATACTGTCTATCTCATATATATATAGTGGATATATAATAAGGATGGTGATACATATAGTGCATAGAGATACAGATATATGTGCATAATCCTCAGAGTAAGTTTTGTCATGTAATTTTTTAGCGAAACCGTTTAACTGTTTGCATAAAGTGGATTAAATAAGGATGGTCATGTCATAGAATGATTTGTGCAGAGTTCTAAGTTGCGTTGCTGTAATTTTAGAAACCGTTAATGTTATCATGATGGATTGGCATAATTTGTCAGGTTCTAATTGCGTTGCGTTTCACAGCCAACAGTTATCAGATCGGATTGGCATAGAATGTATTTCTAGCTGTTTCACAGCCAACAGCTTAGTCGATGCATAGAAGAAGTCACATATGCTTTAAATGAACCACCGATTGTTAATGCATGGGTGCATTTCCCAAGGAATTATCAAGAGCTAAATGCAGTAAGGCCTACTAATGTAATTTATAAACATATTTATTTTAATTCCACATTTTTCAGTTTTTATGAGGCATTCAATTTTTATGGACTTGTCAGCTGCGTGGACTGCACCCATGTGGCGATTTTCACACCAAAAATTGACGATCCACAATTTCCTGATACGTTAACAGAAAGAGTTATCACTCTATAAATTCACTGTTCTTTACTAGAGAACTGCGTTACAAACTACGCTATCGTATAGCTTATTCTTATATCTTATTCCTGCGGACTGTTCAGGAGTCTGCTTCCTCTTCAGTCCTGAGTCTTCTGTGTGTTAGTGGAGTTGGATTGTTTTGTTTATTGTATTAGGGCATACAATGTAGTACGTGATGTTAAGTGGTTGCAAAAAAAAAACAATATTATTCTGGCCGCCATAAATAAATGAACACACAGTAAACGCTGATGTATTTTAATGAAATTTTCAGAAAACTTGTATTTTATTCCTATTAATAAACGAGGAAAGTTTTAGCAAGATACAAATATTGTTAACACTAATAATGCGTCTATCCTCCTCTGTTTCTCACACATTCAGCTAGCCGATTAGACATAGTTGAAATGAGTGAATCTATGCTAACCTGAGGTATACCATCCCACGCTTCTAAAATCCGTTGTTGAAGGGCATCTACATTGTTTGGGAGTGGCTGTAGATCATTTATTCTCCGTTCTACCTTATCCCACAAATGTTCGATTGGTGATAAGCCTGGCGAACGAAAAGGCCATGGGAGCAGATCAACATTAGCAGTATTTAGAAACTCCATAGTAACCCTTGCGGTATACGGCCGCGCATTATCTTGCAGAAAAATTAGATTTTCTATTTCTTGCAGATATGGCAGTAATACTGCTTCAAGAACGTTGTTAATGTACCGATTTGCATTTAATGTTTCCTCAATAACTACTAGAGGACATCTGCTTCCATTGCAGAAAGCCCACCACACCATCACACCTTTAGTGAGAGCAGTATGTCGTATAGAAAACTGCAAATTGCGTCTTTCTCCAGGACGTCTTCTAGCCAATCTGCGACCATCACGAGCCCATAAACAAAATCGAGATTCGTCACAAAAGATGGCTTGATTCCATTGCACATTCCAATGCAACCTCTCGTTACACCATTGCCGCCGTGCAGAACGATGGCGTGGAGTTAGAAGTAAACAAAGCAATGGTCGCTATAATCTGAGCCCAAAAGACGAAATTCTTCGATACGTCGATCGTAGGGAGATTTGATGATCAGTTAATCCTCTCCATTTATCACCAATTTCCCTTGTTGATGAAAAACGATCCCGAAGAGTTACAAGCCGAAAAGCACGATCTTCACGATCAGTGGTGCGTCTAGGACGTCCGGGACGCAAACGTTGTCGTTCCTCATTATTTTCTGTCCATCCTCACCAACATGACGAAATTGTGGCGACACTGCGTCTCATGCGAGCGGCAACATCACGAATTGATAATCCGCCTTCTTGTAGACCGATTATTCTGCCACGTTCAAACTCGATTAACTGATGAAAATTTGTACGATATCGTACAGGAGGCATTATTTCAACTTTAATGTGTTTACTTATTAAGCTTACAAATATGCTTAACATTGACACTGAAGTAACCACTATCGGTTTCAAAAAGCAAGATAGGTCAATGAAAGAGTTTTTATTCCATTGTGGATGATTAGTTGATTAATCTTTATTGTATCTTGCTGAAATTTTCATCGTTTCTTAATAGGTATAAAATACACGTTTTTTGAAAACTTCATTAAAATACATCAGCGTTTACTGGGTGTTCATTTACTTATAGTGGCCAGTAAGTATAAACATTATATTATATTATTTTCTTAGTTTGGGTTTGAAGGGTGTGTATGTGAGGTGTATTTTATTCGTTTTATTGGTCATTAGCAGTGGTCGTATTCGATTTTATCTTAGGGCATATGGGATATCATCTAGGAGGTTTTCGACTTCTTCAGGGTGGTTTTCGATGTTCTGGGCGAAGATAGCTGGAGGGTGCTTAAATTTGGTTTTCGTTTTTTCCCTGTGGGATCTTTGGTATTGGATGTGAGTAAGGGGCATATATGGAATACGTAGGATGTTTTTGGTGGCTTCTGTTTCGCCGTGTTTGTAGTGTTTTGAGTTTTTGTGTGATCGGTATAATGTTGTCGTTTTATATGGTTTTCGTTGGGTGTTCTATAGTGTAATCGGTGTATTCTCCGTAGGACTCGGCGTTCACGTGCAGATATGGATTTGAGGTCTCTGGGTTTTGGGGTACGATACAATGGAGTACGGTAGTCTATGACGGGCCGTATGAATGTCTTGTATGTATGCTGTAGCGTTTCGGGTTGACGACCTTGTATGCGGCTCCTAAGGGCACCTAGGGGGTTGGATCGGTTCCGTACTTTGTTCAGTCTTGTTTAGGTCAGCGTTCCAGTCAAGGGTCCTGATAAATGTAATTTCAAAGTAGGTCGGACTGGCTGTCAGCTAAGAGGTTATTTGATTCTAGGTAATCTCTCAGCGTTCAGGCTACGATCTGCTCAAAGTATTTTCCTAGGCAGGTGAGGAGAGACATAGGTCTGTAGGATAAGGGTTCTGTCAGATCGGAGAGGTTTTTGGAGATCATGACGGTTGAGGCGGATTTCCACGCCATCGGCAAGTACGAAATGGCGAGGCACTTATTGTATGTGGATGTTAAGCGTCGGATCGCTGGTGCTGGTAGGTGTCTCAGTATAAGTCTATTGAGTACGTCTTATCCAGGTGCGGATATTTTGCCCATTTGGAAGTAGTTGAGAGTTTGGGTAGGAGTGATTAGGCAGAAAAACTGGTCATTTTCGTCCAGGATTTTCTCGGGCAATTCGGAGTTTCTGAAATCCTCAAGGTTTTGCTCCAAACGATTTTTAAAATCGTCAACGAACGAGGGATCGTTAGGTGAAGTAAACACGCATTAAAGGTGTTGGCGGAAAATTTCGGCCTTGTCTTGGTCGCTAGATATTAAGTTACCCTGAGGATCGGTTAGGTGGGATTTTGGCTTGGTTTTGCGTTTGGTGAGTACATTGAATGTGAGCCAGAACTTATTCCCGTCTTTATAATTGAGTTTGGAGGTGGTCTGCACCCATTGCCCTTTTATCAAGGTTACGATATATTGTAGGAGAGTTTTGCGGGAGATATCGTTTGATTTTTGGGGGGATTGGGGCTTCGACCGCTTCCGTGATAACGGAAGTTAGGTCTGTGACCGCTCACTCGGCGTCGTTTGGAGTGTGGATATCGTACACCTGCAGATTGTTGGTGATGTATTCGCTAAATACATTCCAATCGGAGTGTTGAAAATCTTTACGGATAATGTGAGTTGGAGGAGGAGGAACGGGGACAAGGGATGTTGTTACGAGAAGCGGGAGGTGGTCGGATGTGACGGTTTCACCTAAGTGGTAATCGATGGACATGCGTTGAATTAGTGACTCGATGCATATAATGTGATCGATTATAGAGGCACCTTGATGACTAATAAAGATGGGATTGGAGTTCCTTATCCGGAACAGTGGTAGGATAAGAATACTGTGGGATAGGCGGATACCGTTTCTGTTTGTCGTGGAAACTCCAAATTGGGTATATCGGGCATTAAAATCTCCTAGGATAGTATTAGGTAGAGCGGAGATGTGGTCTAGTAGGTCATTGGAAATGACTTCTTC
This sequence comes from Vesta saturnalis, assembly GCA_036346205.1. Taxonomy (NCBI): domain Eukaryota; kingdom Metazoa; phylum Arthropoda; class Insecta; order Coleoptera; family Lampyridae; genus Vesta; species Vesta saturnalis. The sequence goes on along the minus strand of JARFJB010002231.1, from coordinate 13,293,724 downwards.
GGGAGGATTGTAATAACTAAGAAGGTGACGGGAAGGGGACAGTGCATCGTTGCAGCAATACATTCGAGATGTTGCAGGTACGGTGGAAGAGGATTATGAGCGCTGTGCTTCGCGAACTATTGTGGGCGTTAAATTGAAGGAATGAGTTGTATGAGGCAAATTCAAACTGCATAGGTTGTTTAGTTTGGTTTCGGTGATTGCGAGTACTTGTATTTTATTGTTGTCTAGCAAATTTTTAATGAGGGGACGCTTCCGGTGGACGCCCATCGCATTAGTTGTCCCTATTATAAGATCCATTGTACTTAAGGTGAGGGAGAGGGATTAGGGTGAGGGGTTATGGTGGAAGATTAGGAAAGGATGTACTCAGAGAATAGTTGCATAAGTGAGAGGGATGGTGGGGATTGCATGACTAGTCGCGCAGGCAAGAGAATACGTCGCGTGAGGTCCAGTGTTATACTTTGGTGTATTCAGGTGCGTACAGGAGGAGTCTTTGAGGATTTCACAAGAAGTAGGATTGCTCACAAGGATAGTGTCTACCGAAAGGGTAGACACCGTTGGTAAGGAGGTGATTGAGGGTGGATTGCGGAGGGGTTATCAGGCGTTGTATGTTTTGAAAATAATTCGGATGGCTTTTGTTAAATCGATGGACTCACGGACTTCTTGGGCAAGTATGTCATTGTCTACACCACGGATGACGCAGGAACAGGGCAAGGGTTTAGGGTTGGGGTTGGTAGAGGAAGCGGGCGTTCACGACCTGACAGCTGCGTCAGCGTCACTGCAGGCTCACCGAAGTGATCCTGCATAGTTCGCTGCATCGTAGCTCGCAGGGCCTCGCTCGTTTCCAGCAGGCAGGTTCGGTTGTCGGAGAGGGACAAGGGATTGAAATAAGAATTTTTGGGTGTTGAAGCGAGCGGGAATATTACGGATGCCATATCGGGCAACGGGATTGTAGATAGCGGAAGGTTTAGTGGTGGGCCTAGCGGCAGGGTTAGATTGGGATGCCGTAGCGGAAATGGAGGTAGAAGGTTTTGCTGTTTTGGAGGTACGGTGAATGGGTTTGGCTGTACATAGAAGATGTCCTCTCTAATTTGGAAGGGGATACGGCGGCTACCGCAAAGGTTAAGAAGGGAGGTGGTGTCACGGGTCTCGGGAGCAAGAAAAGAGCAACGGAAACCGTAACCCGGAGGCCCGGTTTGTCATGTTTTACCATAGCGGTTAGTAAGGTAAAGCGAATCGGGGGCAGAAAATGACGTGTTTGCGAAAGGGTGGACTCCCACCGAGATGCAACCTCACATCCAGCTGGATAAAGGCGTTGAGAGTACGATAGAATGGAGGGCTTTGTTAGTATTAATAAAAACAAGAATTTATTTTAAAATTCTTTATTAATCGGTTAATACCTGATTTCTTCTTGATTCCTCCGCATAATTTCAAGCTCGGAATCGTTAGTGCCTTCAATGGTGCTACTCTTGATTTCGCAGCAATTAAGTTTGCGGAAATATTACCGTAGGTGTTAATTGTGCGTAAATATACACAAGCCCCGTATGCGATTTGAGAGGCGTCGCAGAAAAACCGTGCAACGCAAACGTCTGATTTGTTTCATAATTATTAATTAAGCTTAGACTGATTTTTTATTCCCTCAGCTTAGGAAGTTGTAATACGAATTCCTTCCATTAATTACAATATCGTCTGGCAAAGTAGCGTCCAAATCAACCTTTAAGGATCATAGTTTTTGAAGAATAATTTTTGCGGTTATGATAACCGGGTTTATTAATCCCATAGGATCAAATAGTTGGGCTAACGTTGACAGTATAGTTTGCTTGATAACATTTTTATTTGGGGAATCTTTTATGGAGTACCTAAGGGCATCTTGGCTGACGTCCCACAGTGGAGCTAATACCTTTGTTTCTAGGTCTTTGTTTAAATTTACTTGATTTTGAGGTGTTTTACAAGTTTCTGGTATTAATCTCGAGTCATTTGTACCCATTTACGCAATTCAAACCCCCCCATAGCTAATGTCTTAGGTAATGTTTTTGCAATTTAACTGATTGGCTAAGATCGTTAGCGCCAGTTAGTAAGTCGTCAACGTAAAAGTTATTCAGGATTGCCTCGTGTGCAAGAGGGCTTTCTTTTTTTTCTTCTACAGCTAATTGTTGGAAACATCGAATCGCTAGGAATGTAGCTGGTCCCTTACCATAAGTAAGTGTATTAAGAGTAAATGTTTGCCAAGGCTCGTTTTGTTCATTACGCCAAAAAAGTCTTTGGAAATTACGATCGTCAGGCGAGACTAGTACCATTCTGTACATTTTCGTTAAGTCTGCAGAGAACGCGAATTAAAAGAGCCGAAAATGGATCAAGATAAATATGAAATCATCTTGAATTTTTTCACCAATAAAAAGCATATCATTTAAACTTACTCCATTGGAAGTTTTCAAGGAGCCGTCAAATACCACTCTCAGTCGAGTGGTAAGGTTAGATTCTTCAATTACTGCGTGATGGGGTAAATAAATGACCAAATCTTGTTTTAGACTTGGATTGGCGGAGGGGATCCATGTCATGTGTCCCAAGTCTAGGTATTCCTTTATAAAGTGTGAGTATTCGATTTTTAAGCTAGGATCTCTGTTTAATTTGCCCTCTAAAGAATAGAATATTTTTGCAGCTAGGGCGTGTGAGTCGCCTAAACCTGGATTGTCAGGCTTAAAGGGGAGTTTGGCTATGAACCGACCGGAAGTATCATGTTTATGCGTATGGTTATAAAAAATAAAGTTTAACTTAATTTAGTATCTCGCGTTTGCACTAGCTGGCGTTAGTAAAAAAAATGTATGAAAGACACTTGTAAAAAAGAGATTTTTTGACAGTGCTCGAAATATATTGTGGTGTTTTATTTAGCAAATAACCGTAAAATGACTTAATAGTACATTGCTTTAATTTCTTGTCTCCCAACCACTCATTTTGCCCAAGAGGAGAATCAATCAGAGGTGTTACTGGCTACTGCGTTGGTCAGAGCCAAATCAGCAGATGGCTATTCACAAATCGTGCGTATATTAATAGATCAGGGCTCTGAAGCGTCATTTATTAGTGAGAAAATACCTGTTAACAGCTTAGTATCTGGAGTATGTGACGGTCAGTCTAGGACCAAGAGTATGGTTGTTTTTGATTTAGAGTTTTCTATTAGAGTCAATGCCTTTGTTTTAGGTTCATTAACGTTGTTTCTTCCTTCTAGTAAGATATCCATTATGAATTGGCCTGAGGTTAAAAATTTACCGCGCACGGTTCTAAAATATGAACAACTCAGCAAAATAGATGTGATCGTAGGTGTAGAAGTTCACAGTGAGATTATGCTGAACAGATTACTGAGATATTAATCGAAAATTGGCCCCATTGTGCAAAACACCAAATTAGGATGGATCTAGTCCGGACGTGTGACACCACAGGAGCTAGCCAATTCCAGGATGATAAATGTGCACCTTCAAGTAAAGGAAAATCTGATTCTATCACATTTCTGAGAAATAGAAAGAGAGCCAGACATGTTAAAAAAATCATTTACAAAGGGAGAGATTAAATGTGAGCGAATTTATGAAGACACTACAGTGAGAAATGAAGGTCGTTACGTGGCAAGGCTCCCATTTAAGAAATCAGATCCTGAAGTTAAATATGGGAAATCTAAAGAAATACCATACCGAAGATATCAGCTGCTAGAAAGAAGATTAAGGAGAAACCAATCACTAAAAAAGGAATACAGAAACGTAATAGAAGACTACATTGAGTAAAATCACATAGAGAAGATAGAAAAGAGAGAAGACATTAAAAACCCGCTTGCAGTTTATCTTCCTCACCACGCCGTAGTTAGGGAAGATAAAGAAACCACAAATATGACAGTGTTTTTCGATGCTTCGTGTAATGGGGTTAATAACGTTTCATTAAACGACTCACTTTTAATAGGCCCAAAATTACAACAGGACTTACGACACATTCTAATGAGGTGGAGACTACATCCGTACTGTATCGTAGCAGATCTTAAACAAATGTATCGTCAAGTTTAGTAAATGAATAGGGCACAGACTTACAGAGAATCTTATGGCGCCAGTAGCTTGAAGGGCATATTGAATATTTCCGATTATTGCGTCTTACTTTTGGAACTTCGTGTGCATCATATCTGGCAGTGAAATTCTTACAACAAGTAGCAAAATATGAACAAGAGAGGTACCCAGAAGCTTTAAGAATTTCGCGGGCAGACTATTATACGGATGATTTGTTAACCGGGTGCCAGACAGAGACAGCTGCTATTGAAATATACGAGCAAATGACGAAGTTGATGGATAATGGTGGATTTCTACTCCATAAATGGTGCAGTGCCAGTCCTAAACTGCTAGATCATATTGAAAGAAATAATCAGTAATTTATTTTTAGGGTTATCAATATTATCAAGATGCTGGGAATAACCTGGAATAAAATATCTGACAATTTCGAATACTCTTACAAGTTACCAGAGCAAGAGAAGCCAACTACCAAACGAAAGGTGTTGTCAGGTTTAACCAGACTCTACGACCCCTTGAGTTGGATTACACCCACTATTATAATCGCCAAAATATTTATCCAAAGATTGTGGCAGTCTGGCTTGGACTGGGATGGTGATCTCACTCCAGAGTTGCTGAATGAATGGAATGAATTCAGATCTTCATTAAATGAGGTTAATAAGATCAATATTCCAAGGTGGTTGCAGACGACAAATAATCAGTTAAGAGAACTGCACGTCTTCGCCGATGCATCTCAGAGAGCTTACGCGGCAGCCGTGTACCTGAAATGCAAAGGAGCTGAAGATATTTCTATAACTAAGGCGGCGCCAATCGAAAAGGAAATCCCAATCCCTCGAATGGAGCTTTGTGCGGCAGTGCTGGTAGCGAAATTGATTCATGAGGTTTCACAAATTATGGACGTTTCAAAGACAAACCTATACGCATGGTCAGATTCAACTGTGGCCCTTGCTTGGTTAAGAGGAGAATCAAGTCGATGGGCAACATTCGTAGCAACAAGGTGTCCGAGACACTGACTGTATTAGATCGTGATCAATGGAACCATATGCAAACGCTGAGCTTGCTATTCATAATTTGTGGTGGACTGGTCCAGATTTTCTACGTCATCAAAATGAGTACAAGGTTGACCAAGATTACGTAACAAACGAGGAAGAGAGACCCAAGAAAATTTTAGCTGCTGTAGTTCAAATTAAAGAAGAATTTATATGGGCAAGATTTTCTAGTCTGTTATTAAGAGTTTTGTCATATTGTAGGAAATTTTAAAACTTAAAATACTAAAAGAAGCAAGAGTTATTAATAAGATAGCAACAGAGGAGAGTAAAACAGATTTACAAATTTGTATAAAAAAGACACAAGAGTTATACTTTGAACAGGAATTAAAGCAGATAAAGTCTCATGAAGAAGTACTCAAGCATCCCTCATACTCTTAGTCTTTTTGAGAGCGAGGTTTTGGATTATTCATGCCAGAGAACGTGTTAAGAAGTGTTACAGAGAGTGCACTATCTGCACACAAGGTATGCTCGTCAAAATAACTAACAGCTTATGGGCCAGCTTCCAGAATGTAGATTGGTTCCAGACAGACCCTTTCGTAAAACATGCGTAGATTTTATCGGCCACGTTAATTTCGAACCATACAGATAGAAGTTATGTCTGATTTAACCGCAACTGGATTTATTGCTGCGTTCCGGAGATTCGTAACCCGAAGAGGATATTGTGAGCACCTATATTCTGACAACGGTACAAACTTCGTAGGACCTAAGAAGAAATTAACAGAGATGTTAACCTGGGCTAAGCCGCAGCTATCCAACGAAATTGTCCAATTGCTAGCAAATGAAGGTACCTCGTGGTACTTCATACCACCCCATGCCCCGAACTTTGGAGGTTTATGGGAAGTAGGTGTCCGTTTAACTAAGACACACCTAAAACGAGTAATTGGAGGCACCACACTTACTTTCGAAGAGCTCTCAACAGTACTGGCTCAGATAGAAGCGTGTCTAAATTCTCGTCGTATCTCATTTTTAAGTGACAATCCAAACGACCCACTACCTCTCACTCCAGGTCATTTTTCAGTAGGTGAGCCGTTAGTTACTGTTCCATACGAGAACTATGCTGAGACATTACTTTCGAGCCTTAATCGATGGAAACTTACTCAGAGGATGCGTAATGATTTCTGGCGTAAGTGGTCAGTTGAATATGTAGTGAACTTAAATCAAAGGTTTAAAGGAACAACCAAAAGGTTAGAGCCCGAAGTTGATGATGTGGTTATTGTTAGGGATCACAACATTCCACTTGCAAAGTGGTTATTAGCTAGGGTTATAGAAAAGCATCCAGGAAAAGATGGTCTATCTCGAGTAATTACTATCAAAACAAAAAGTGTTATTGGTAAGAGACCTTGTAATAAATGTGTACTACCTAAACCTGAAAATTAATAAGTGTTACTAATTATACTTAAATGTTATTTGAACTACATCTACAACTACATGTTCTTAAAATAAGCTTTCACGATGGGGGGAGATGTTGTTTTGATAAGGTCTATATTTGTTTGTGCCTTTTATTGTTTTAATCTTTATCATTGTAAAAAGAACGAAGTTCTTTGGTGGGCGGGATGTTATGATGTATGGTTACAAAAAATAATAGTTTAAGTTAATTTAGTATCTTGCGTTTTCACTAGCTGACGTTAGTTAAAAAAAATAATGTATGTATGACAGTTGAGTAAAAAAGAGATTTTTTGACAGTATTCGAAATATATTATGGTGTTTTATTTAGCAAACAACCGCGAAATAAATTAATAGTACGTGCAATAAACAGAGATAATTCATCGCATATTTATTGTGTCAAGTTGGAAATATTTTGTGATTCACAATCTTCGATTTCCCAGAATTTTTTTCCTGTTGGTCTAATTATTGTATTGACAGGTGACAGATTACCGTCAAATTGCGTTTGCTCGTAAGGCAGATTGCCACCGATTATCGCACCTAGTTTTGTCTCGACCAAAAAAAGAACAACCAAAACCAACGTGTTTTAGTGATTTCAACACATTTAAGAAATATTTTATATCTATGATCCTGCGGCCTGATAAATTGTGTTTCTGAGTGGCATCTGATTCTGTATCGTTTTCCAACAATAATGAAGCATCTGAACTGTCTTCATCAAAAGAAACATCAAACTGGTCTTCGGGTTCAGTATCTGCGTCTGTCACCATTTCTTGACAATTATCAGTATCGGATACCAAGTCTTCATCATTGTGATGGAAGCTGATGCTATAAGGTTCGTCTTCCGAACGAGGGTGGATCCAAGCTTCTGTTGAAATTTTACCCAATTTACTATAAAAGGAATTTATCAATAAAAAAATCTACCTGATAATTTTTTTTACATATTCTGTCATTTGAAAACTAACAAAAAAGAATTTCGGGCCACTGGCATGGATTTGCTAATAGTGAATCGTACATAATTTTTTTTATTTATGATAATTACAGGATATTTTAATAAATTATATTAAGGGAATATTTCAATAAAATAAGATAGGTACTTACGCTTTTTTCGCCCTTTTTAATATCACACTCCTACTTGTTCTTGGAATACTCACACTTTTTCTTGCTTTAGGCATTTTTAGACACAATCACAAATTCACAACTGGTGTTTGATCGATGAGTATCGTTTGCAAAATGCTAGTACACTGATAGCAATCCCGTAATTGTCTACATTTTATTAGAATATTTGAGGAATAACAATAATCAATATGTAATTACGCGATATACTTAGGGTTAATTAAAGGCAAAGTTATTTAGCCATTTTCTACACCTAATTATATTACCTATATCCAGTGGTGGGAAGATACTTCTACAAAAGCATCTTAAGATAAGATATTAGACTGAAATAAGTATTTTTTTGAAGGTAAGATACTTATTCTAAAACAATACCTCAGTAAGACACTAAATCCCAATGTAAAGTATCGAAGATACTATGAAGATACCTACTAAAAAACTACATTTTTCTAAAAGTTATATATTTAAGGATCCTTTCAACAAAATACAATTCTCTAAATTTGTATCTTATAATTTGCCTCTTTTCTTACTAAGAATCAGGCCACTAGTACTAAATAATCTTTCGACAGCTGCGCTAGATGGAACAGCTGTATTATATTTTAAAAATAAGTCTTTAATTAAAGGAAAAGTCCTTTTCAGAAATATAAAAATAGTTTGATAAATTCACCCACGGTAAAAAATTTTTCTCTTCCATTGTTACGTTAACAAGACAGATGGCCTCCGTATTCTTGAAATAATAAATAATTACTTCTTTACTCACTTAAATTAGTAAAGAAACTGTGCGTCAACTTCCCAAAAACGTTTCAAAGTAAATTACATCACAGTATATATTCCTGCGATTGGTTGAATCATCAATCAGTTGAATGAAATCTGACCAATGGGGTAAAGTAAAATGTGTAGGTATAACCATTGACTTTAACACTACAGTCAATGGTATAACATTGTACTGCTTATTATTTAGCTATAGGTACTATATTGAAATCCTTTTGTTAAAATTCGCAAAAAGGTGAATCATCACCGTTTTATATCGCTTTCCTGTAATCTGCTTAATAGCGCTTATTTTTACACAGTAGCCAATTTTTACAGACTTGGAACGAAGTTTTAAAAGGGATGTGAACCCATTATTTTTTTAAGAACTTTAGTTTTTTATTTTGTAAGAACGTGAATTTTTTTGCGAACTTTTCCTAATTACAACATTTTTCTACAATTACATAAGTTTTCAATATTCATATTTTTTATATATAAATATTCATTTTGTGTCCCTAAAAACTAAACACTATTGTAAAGATAGACATAGATAATAAAATAAATAACGGGAAATTGAATTATTGCATGACAATATAAGTACATTGCTGGTATTTATTATGACATCCTTGCAGTGGTTTTGTTAAAATCTCAAAAATATACATCTTGTAATTCTAATCTCTTTGCGGAATCTGTATTAGATATTAAATTTTCTTACAGACCAAAGGTATTACGTACTTCCTACTATAACAGGTATGATTAAATTGTAGTAGGTATACATTGCTTGTATTATTAAAATTTATAAACGAATATGTTTTCAACATTCGGTACCTTAGAAGTATGATTTATTTGATTCAGACATTACGTGCTGTACAATACCAACTTGTATTTAGGGCTAATAAGTAATACCTACTTATTTAATGTACCTACTTACGCATGAATTAACTTCTGCAAATTAGTACAAAAAGATCCATGCCCTTTTAAGTATTCTTAAGCCGGCGACAGCAAGTGCCGGCATTTTTGTAGAGGAACTAAAAAGCAATAAACAAATTTTTAAAACTTGATTTGCAAATTACAAAAGATTTTAGATATTCCGTCAAATACTGCAATAAACAAAAACACGTGGATGAAGTAGAATCTAGGTAGAATAAATGCTACTTTAATTGAAGATTAGGTAACGTGGATTATTTGATTCAAGGATTGTAAATAAAAAATAAAAATAAGAAAGAATACAGTGACACTTCCTTACATTATTTATTCAACCTGTATAAATGTACAATACAAGAGAACAAAGTAAGCTTAACGCAGCGGGTGACAGTGCAGCGAAATAAACGTACGATGTTCACTAAAATTTTAAATCAATACATTCCAGTTTTCAAACATTTTTTCTTTAATGGTATCTTTAAAAATTCAATAAGATACATAAAAAAGTATCGAAAGTAAGATATCGATACAATTTCAAAAATGTATCTTATTCCTAGCTATTTTCATAAAAAAAGTATCTCGATACCGGTATCGAGATACTTCAAAGTAAGATACCTCCCACCTCTGCCTATATCTCTTTAAATTTAAAATTGGGTAATGAACAACTTAGAAAATAATAGGAATTTGTTGTTATACAATTTATGTAAATAACACTATGTTGATTACGTGTAATTAAAGAAAAGGATGGGGTTGAGGTACTTATATAATAAAATAAAGTGACAATAGTTTTAAAAATTTTTATAAAAAATAAAAAAAATTCAATTTTATTGAAAGTTACTTTAGTGTTCATGTCTTCTGTAAATTAGTGAAAAAATAATAAAGGGATTTGCATAAATTATTCTGGATATTGATTTAATCCCGCAACTTGCCTGTGGCAGATTGTAACGAATCTTTTACGTTCTTCGTTCATTTAGTCATAAAATATAAGAAAACAGAGTTTTTAATTATTAATGATTTATAAGTTGTGGTAGGCAACTTAATTTGCATTTTGGTGTAACTTAGTTGCATATTTTTCTTAAAGGTTTATATACTTCCATATCGTGGAATTAAATTTGCGCACGTTTGTTTGCGCACCGCTATATCATCTGGTATCCTAAGCGTCCTTTTCTTCATTTCTTGATGAACCTTATGTTGTTTAGGAAGTCATTTTTGGGTTTCCACCTAAATTTTGTAAAAAGTGCCATTGATTTAATGGTAAGGTACATTTAATTCGTATTATATTAAAATTTAAAACATTTGCTCTTTGCAGGCACTTTTACTACTTTTAATACTTTTACTTTTGGCATTTTTACCACTTTTGGTATTTTTGATGCAAGTTTGCCTTTAATTCAGATCTAAATTTAGATCACATTTTTTTATTTGAACTTTCGAGAGAATGCAATAAACATTGGATTATTCAAATTTCATGAAGATAAATTTATAAGAAGTAAAATTCAACTTTGGTATGGTTTACAACGTACAGCATTGTTATTACGAGATATTGCCCAATATTGGTGCAAAGATTACATCACCTTTGGTTTACATTTCCGTATTTGTTTAGATACCAGATGTTATTAAAAAGTTGTGTACAAAAGTTTCGAACAGGTATTTATATTCAAATAATTTAGTAATTTAAGGCTATTACAACTAGTTTTTAAGATATATTTTATATAATTCTAAATTTAAATATTTAATAAACATAGTTTGTATATTTTTTTATTTTAACATTGTGGTGAATTTTTTATTGTATTCTCGGTTTAGTTATTCCGAGCATAATCAAAAAATAACTTGGCGTCCGAGATCATTTTTATTACTGTTACATTGCAGTTACTATATTTATGTTAAGTGGAAATTTGTGGTAATTAAGCAAATCAAAAGATTGAACCGGCCTACTTTAATCAACCGACTGGAACAACGGCATTATCTTTATTGAGTGTTTTGGATCTCTGGTTAGTTTGACGATTTGTTTAGAGAACACTTACAACCTATTTATTTATTATTAAATTATTTACATCAGGGTTTTTAAACCATTTAAAACACTTATTAGAAGATAATAGGTAAAACTTTCACTCCGCTACACTAAGGAGCGCTGCGATCGATTTATATTTCGTCAAGCTATCTAGAGGGGCCTTAAACGTTAGATACGCTAATGTTAAATTTTAAATGTTAAATGTTAAATAGGGCAAATTTTCCGTTATTTCATTTAAAATTAAACATGAACACGTTGTAGTAAAATTGGTTGTGTGTGATTTTAAGTAAAGATCAACTACGATTTTTACGCGTGAAATAGATTTACTTATACCTGTAATAGGTATTGAGATATTTTTTGTTTTTAGTCCAAGTTTTTGACACGCGGACGAAGTGAGGAAATTGGATTGGCTTCCTGTATCTAGTAAAGCGCGAATTAAATAAAATTTTCCACTATTATCACGTACCCTAACGAGTGAGATAAGAGAACCTGAGAGTTTTTATGATTTGCTGAATAGTTACTAATGCTAGCAACGCCGACGGGAGTTTCCTCTGCTACATTATTTTCGGCACCGTGCAGTAGATAAAGTGTAATGCATGCGTTTTTTGCAATGGTTAACTGAATGATTAACTCGAAAGCAATTTATTTATAAGTAATAAGTAATTACAAGTCACCTTACAATTATATGTTGCTACGCAAACCGTGGATTTGTCCACCCTATGCGGTGGCGGCTTGCCTTTTTTATTAGATTTGTTAGTAGTATTAATATTCGATTGGAAGTTGGTCTGTAAATGATCGAACGATTCAAGTGTTCATTAAGTTTCTTAAAGATTCTGAAGAGTTTTTCACTACTCTCGGCAAATTACATACAGCATGTACATGATTTTTTGTATTGGTGTCCCATTTTACCTATTTAAAGCACGCCTTAGCGTGTTTAAATCGAACTATCAAAAACGCGCGTTTTTTAAAGTTACCATGGCAACATCAACAACTCAAGAAACTTAAAGTCTAATGACAATTTTTTGATTATTGATCTGACAGGAGTACCTTGTAACGTCAAATAAAATATTACTAACAAATTCAAAACCTTTATTTAAACATTATTTAACACTTTTAATTTTATAAATGAAAATAGAAAGTACAGTTAGTATTGTTAGATATATTTATTTTTATTTACATATTTTACATTATTAGTTCTTATTTCCATTTTTTGTAGTAATAATACTAATATTTATGATTTCAAGGTGCACCAATAAAAAAAAATAGCGTAAAGTATTCGTGTATAACCGGCCTTTAAAACACTTACTCTATTTCGAGCACTCCGGCTGCGCCGTCGTGCACGAAAAATCGCGCGTGTTTTAAAGACCTTTTTATCCACATATACTTTAATGTACTATTTTATAAGAAGGTGTTCTCAAAACGTTGTTTTAATAAATCAATAGCTATTAGATAATTTAGAATCTAACATTCCTAGATTTTGAACCAAAGCGGTTGCATAACCTTTTAAACACGATTTCAGATAATGCAATTTTTTAATATTATTTAATTTAAAATCGTTGTGAGTTAATGAGTGAAATATCTCAAAAAAATGATAAATCCAGCTTTGTGTAATTTACTTGATTTGATGAATGTCCATAATCTTCTAGATCACCCGTTCCTCGAATGGACCAATGTTGTTGATGTTGCTTCGAAGGACCGGGCTAATTAATGACTAATGTTCTTGCACTTTGTAAATAACACATTTATGAATTATACTTTTTAATTTATTTTATTTTATTTGAAGTAAATGAACAACTTGCTGTTGACAAGCACATTCTTTAACTAACTTTTACAAGAAAAAAAAAGGTAAACTTAGAATAATAAGTGGTTTGGTAAATCCAAACTAACGGAGGGTCAATAACAATAAACATTTAATGGATTTTCTGGTAATGCGGGAGGTTCGGGGTAAATCTAACTGTTCTGCCGTTTTCATTAGAGAATATTTGTACAATTGGATTTGGTTTAAATAGTTAGACATATTTGAATACTTAGAACTAATATATATCTGATAGAAAAAAGTTATTGCCAATAATATACATTTAGATAATAGGAAAGAAAATCCCCTTAAAATAGAAAGAAATGGAATCATTTTAAATCTTATTTGGCGCAACTTCGACAGCAATTGAGAAACTTTCAAATAACGGGGACAGGTGGTGAATGCAATATGTCAAGTTTAGTTTGGTGCTCTCTCAAGTCTTGTTTTGATTCCAGGTTATTAGCCGGTATAATAGTCAATTGGGGCTACAAGGATCTCCTAGTTTTTTAACAAAGTCATACGATAGCTTTGTGAGAAAGGTTAATATCATGTTGAAGAGGTCATTGTTAAAAGTAAATGTTGCCATTGTCACTTTATTAAACCCCAAAACATGAATGTAGAATTAAAGCATTTAGCTACCAGAAATTCCGTTATTGACTTTGGCACTAATCTCGATAAATTGCGAGTTGAACTGGAAGAATTTCAAGAGGAAAGATCGGAGTTTGCTCTAACTGACATTTTACATTTAAAGGCAAACATAAATAATTACGTTCCCATCAGGGCGGTATTTCAACTTATACAGTTCCGCGTTTTATTGCACTCCATAGGGCCATCGTTATTATTAAAAATAACGATAAATTTCGTTTTCTTTGGTCGGCGGTGCCCGCTTTGAATTCTGCAAACCGAAACCCCCATAGAATAGGAAGCTATGTCCATTTCGAAATTAACAGATGTAAACAAATTCGAAAAACTGAACCGTCTATCTATAAATTTATACTGCATAGTAAGAAAGGATGTAGTGCCGTTCATGATAAGTGATAATCACAATGATGCTTTTCCGGCAATCAATTTATTAGCGCTCCCCTCTAACGAAAACGGTAGAAGGGGGCTAAAAACAACAACGGATATTTTCACTTTGCATGGATCAAGAACATATTAGAGTTGTTGTCCTCCAAACTGTCTAATCAAGGTCACGAAAAATTCTCTTGTATCTTATGTTTAAATCCTTTTTCCTCCAATAGTCTATTACGGAAACACTCAACAAACTGTCTCAAGTGCTCTGACGATAACTCCTTGTGAAAGATTTTCTGCTATAAAGGGCCAGATTGTATTACGTGGTTTATCAATCAGTTATGGGACATTGCAAAATCTGTCAATTCAATTATAGCTAACGCAATTCCCATGAATCCGCTAAGCTCGATTCAACAACAAAATTTTGAGGCCACGCATTGTCACGTATGTGAAAAACCTTTTCTAGAAAACGAAATTAAAATAAAGAACCACTCGTATCTCACACGGATCTATAGAGGGGCTGCCCATAATAGCTGTAGCCTAAACTTTTAAGATTCTTACGTGATACCTGTAGTTAAATGAGACCTCTCTACCGTCTAAAGAGGAATTTTTTAGTTATTTACAAAACGAAGGTTTAGTAGTGAAGCATATGCACATGCTTTAAAAGTATGGAATGTTGTTGACATTAGAACGTTGGATCAGTATCCGGACCTGTATCTAAAAACTGTGCTTCTTTTGACTGACATCTTTGAAAATTCTCTCAGACCTGTCTGGAAACCTACCTGTTTGATTCATTACACTACTATACGGCTCCCGGTCTGGTATTTGATGCCATGTTACAAAAGTTCGGTTGGAACTGTTAAGCGACATAGATCAGGTTATGTTCATTGAGAAGGGCATTAGGGGAGGCATCACTCAATACAGTACTCGTTACGCGAAAGTCAACAACAAATACATGTCGGAAGGATTTGATACCGAAGTTCAAAATTTAATTAAGAAAGTTGTAAAAATGTGTAAGATTGTAAATAGCGAATATATAACTGCTCATCAACTTGAATACAACCACACGTCAAAATGTATATACTTGATTTAAGCAAGCCGTTATTTAATGTTCACAGTATCTTAGGTAATTATAAGAATTTGTCGGTGGTGATGGACGACGCTATTTGTATGGCCATCGAATACGCCAACTTTAAGGCTCTGAAAATTCTTTGGAGTATATGGAAGGAGCAGGATGTCAAGTACCCGTTTAGACCGTCCGATGACCTTCGTCATAAACGAGCGCACGAATGGTTGCTGGAGAATATTCACAAATGCACTCCTTGGATAGACCAACAGTCCGGACAACGCATTTTGGCCATCCACCGAACTGAGCGAATATCAAAAGACGTTATCCTTAGTCTCAAAAATGCATGAATTCAAAACCTTTGTATGGTGATATTAAATAAAACGATATAATAGTATGCTGAGTTTTTATTTATTTAGGTAGTTACAATAATATGCTTATAAACTACAATGTCATCATCGATCCACGAATATTCGTTTAATCTCAAATATTTTACGTACCCTTTCCTCTTCTTACGTCGAATGACCCTTTCCACCAAGTACACGTCCGGATATTTAACCTTTCGCAGTTTCTGCCCATAAATCCACCTAGTGTTTGATGTCTTCTAGCAAGAACGTGACCGGATTGGTAACGTGTACTTTAACAATTTTGAAAAGTTCACTCGACCAATTTGGTATGTAAGATTTATCATGTATGCTTTTAAATTTACTAATGCGAACTATGTCGCCCACCATAAGTCGATCGTTTTTATTAAAGGTTTTGAGATTCGAATATACATTACGCGTTGTGTTAGCATTTACTTCGCTAGGTTTCACTCCGATCGCCCTCTGTTAAGTATAATTGTATCCTGTCGTTACTTCCTCGAGAAGTCCGCAAATCCATACGTATTTTTCGTGAAGCCCAAATTTTTTGTACAGGGTATGATGGATGGTCTTAATCATTCTCTATCTCTGCTATGCTACACTTTTTCATGATGTAGGTGGAATAGTGATTAATGTTATGTTCTATCATCAGTTTATCGAAATAATTATTGTAGAACTCTTTTTCAGCATCTGTTTGCAGATTCTTAGGACTCCGTTCTTTAAAAATAGTTTGCATAGCTTTTTTCACGTCTGCGCCCTTTTCGTCTTCAAACCTCTCGTCCTTAGATATTTAAAGAAACGGTCAATAACTACCAGCATGTGTTTGTAGCCTTTATTTTGTTTGACGTAAGACTCAAATTCAGCAAAATCGGCTTGCCATAGACCATCGCATTCTTTAATAATTGTGCGTCTACGAGAGAAAATTTTGTGTGCCGGTTTATGGAACTCGTTTACCACTTGTTCCATGCTCTATAAATTTACTTAAAGTTTCTTTAGTTGCATTAAATTCTGCCTCTACTACCTCAACATAATTACGAACACCAACTATAAGCGACTTCACTAACTGGAGACAAACCTTTATTTATGCATCGGTGTCTTCGTGAGGATCGGCTACTTGCCTTAAGCATTCCCATTTAAATGGAACCATGTCAGTTGATAGTGCTTAAGGTTAGCGCATCTTGACGTTCGATGGTATCGGCTACATTACTTAAACGCTTGTTTTCCACATTGAACTTATCGTCCGTAATGGAGAATTGCGTTTTCAACAGTTTATAGAATTGAGCGTGGACATGAGAACGTTCAAACTTGTCCATCATTGCGCAAACTATAGTTGACTAAAAAATGTTGGGGGGTTTCTCAATATATCCACCTTTGTATAGTTTTTCCACGATTGATATGACATCGTTGACTAGTCCAGTATTACCGGCCATTTTTTCCGCCCACAGGACTTCCAAATCTTGAATCAATTCATGCAAGTTGTTCCAGTATTTGTATTCAACCGATCGCCCAATTTATTTGACTATTGTAACTTCGCTCCCCTTCTGTGTATAGTTCGCTTCGTTTTCTTTAGTTATTAGACGTTTGTCGGGTTCATTCATGATGATTAGGTCATAGAGACCGCTCGTACCATTGTACAGAATTCCCTTAATAACAAAATCCTTTTCATCTACCTTTACTGGTATCTTACCAATTAGTCGTAAAGAACTCCATAAGTGATACCCATTGCATTCGGGGCATCGCTTAGGATGCGCTCTACCTATATTCGTGGTAATGGATCATATAGTTCCAGAAATCTCTCGATGCAGAGGTATTGAGTAAACTAGAAGCGGTCGTAGTCGCTACATGTTCTTCTTTTTCTTCCGCTTGGGGTACAATATCTCCACTCACACTAATCTCGAGGAACGATGGCGTCTCTTGACGCAGAGGATTTCTTTGAAAATACGGAAATCGAGCGAATGGACTAACGTAATTATTACCACTAAAAGAAGATGATCTTCGTTTGTTAATCTCTCGCAAACGATAAGGAATTGATAGCTTGGTACTATGCAGCTGAATCGGCGACCTTTTCTTTTTGATAGGGGACGAACGACGTCCTTGTGACAGAAATCGTTTCTTTATATTAACTTGAGTTAGCCATTGCAACCAATTAAGAAAGGAGTTAGTCAACATGAAGCTTAGAATTCATTTATGCAAACCGAAATTAATTAGCAAGCAAAGTAAAAATTAACTAGTAAATGATATCTTTATAAGTTGAGCCCATTCAGTTTTAATAAAACGTAATAAAAAATAATCATATCAGGTATTCAATTTTCTTCAATAATGTTGATATTATAAAAAAGTTTAAAAGAACTCAAATCTTATTCTTTGGAGCGGGTTAAACAATCAAAAGTAGTTTCTGAGGATACTACGCCCGTTGCACTCTACGCTGAAGGTGACTGACATGGTGACTATAAGTCCCCAAAGACTGAGTATGCTATTTATATAGGAACTTTAAACAGAGATATCCATAATTTATGGTACCTAATTGATACTCTTGAGAGCAATTATAGTATATTTTGCAATCGCGAAAGTAGTCCAGAACTTCTCGTGGTGGTGGAACAAACCCAATGACTACTACGCCCCTTTGGGTTATCTAAATTAATAATACCGGCCTCGTTATTCCATGGTAATTTGGGCATATTATCTCTCATAAACACATCTGTAAAGTGTGGTATATCCCTTGTGTGCTTTCTTAGCTGTACATCACTCAACGGCCTTTTCGGAAATTTTTGAAGTTTTCTTTGATTGGTGCAAAGCCATGCTTCCTCCTGATCGATAGGGTTTCAAAAATATTGCCCCGCGGGCTTTCTTTCCTACAGCGATGGCCTCCATTGTACTATTATGGCGTGGTTTCATCTAACATTTTCCTCGCACTACTCGATGCGTTAACCGCTTTTGCAATATCCCCTGCTCCTTCGGCTAAAGCGCCAACGGCGGATAATCCCGCAAATAATGGTATAGGAAATGCTAAAAATCAACCCCCTTTGGGCAATGGAATTACTCTGGGAACGCTTACTTTTCCTTCTCATCTAAACTTTTCACAACCAATTTTGCTGCTGTAACAGCTGATTTTATAGCCTTAATGGTACTAAGACTGTTTTTCATTTTCTTAGCAATTATTCTACGTAATTTCAATAGACTGCTATGTGGTCGTTTTATTCTGTTAACACCCATTCCTAACTTTTTTTTGCCTTCATTATGACTGATACAGCTAAACCTGCTGTTCGTTCACCTAACTTTGCATCGGATGCCTCAATTCTTTCTAAAATATGCCCCGCTCGATGTCTACTAGCCAAGTCTTTACTATCCCTATAACTGATATCGCGAGCGCTGCAATGAGAGTTTTGGAAGTTGTTACCGGGATCACCACGTTGAAGCCTTTTATCTAATTTAGTTTCGGGATCACAATACTGATACACGGGGATATGGAGATCAATCGGTAGCTTAGTAATGAGAGTATTAACCAGACTACCCCCACGTGCACCTCTCTGCTTCCCAACTAACATATGGAGGGAGGAATTACTATATTTATAGGGGACGATCAAGAACAAACAGCCTTGTTGCTGCTGATGATGATGATGCACCTTTCACTACTTCCCAATTATCACAAAGGGTAAACTTGCTATCGAGCAATTCCGAACTATGCTCGTATTCAATGTCAGTCTCCTCGTTGATATTTGACCAATCAATGTGGTTTTCAGTCTCTTGGACTCTTGGGCACAAAAAACTTCATTTCCAGATATGTTTGACATTTAACATCTCCCAATCTTCTGTTTTCATAACGAGGACCCCGTCTATACATACGGTTAGTATAACTGGCGTGTTTACTGTATCCAATTTCAACGTACTTTTTTGGAGAATTGACCTAGAATAAATCATATGAGCTACAATCACACGTTCATAGGCAGCGCTGTCATGCACATTTTTAGTTGGGGAAGAGCACTTGGTAGATGTAGTTGCTGTGGTAAAACTACCTCCATCATTACAACACTAACACGAACATGTGAAGTAGTTATTACAGCTATTCTTGGTATCTATGTAGAGTCTTTAAATTCATTCGAGCAGACTCCCACGTTGACAGAGACTCTTTAGAACTAACGAATTTCTAACCGTGAACATTATTACATAGCGTTTTCCCCCACCCTTATAATGGAAGAGGGGGGAGTTTTTGGAACCTGTCATGATATACCTCAACACGATGTTGGTCTTGTAGTACTGCCGATAAAATGCATTCTAATTGTTTTATTTTACGACGGAAACGTAATCTATCCAACATCAAACTCCCACTGCCCTCTTCTTGCGTTACAATGAGCAAAGGACCATATAATGGACTAAATTTTTAGACTCATCAGTAGCAACTCTTTTCATCTCGAAGTAAAAGACCTTTTGTAATGAAAAGTTTTCATTCCAAAACAGTTATACATTATATTTTTCAGAAATGTTAAATTAGTAGTCTTTCCTTCCGTTCCGGCGCTGGTGATGTACACCTCTTTCTTAGCCAGAGACTGCTTAAACGTTTCAATGCGATGTTCTTTTTTCAAGTATTCATAAAATCGTAAGGGAAGTATGCACTTAAAGTTCGCAGTTTCGAGCACAATGTGTTTCCCATACTTCGGGTCTGTAGTATTAATATCAATCACTTTATATTTTGCTTCCATCTTCAAGTATTTCACGTTCATGAAGGATTTGGAGAATGTGCTGCTATTCAGTGCAGATAGATCCATCTTAAGATGATTGTAGAACACTGTTGAATGATTGCCGACATCAAAAGCGATCCTCCTATATACTGCTGCATCACGTTGGAGGCGGGGCAGCGGTATACTAATCAGTATCAGATGATAATGAGGAGTCGCCACCAAGTGTTGTCCGTTTCTTTATATACATACAAAACTCTTGCAACTGTGTAGCTTTTAGTTCGTCTACAAGACATTTTTCACATATATTTTTCAAATTTAAAAACCTTTCACATATTGTTACTACTGCTTCATATCTTTTTGCTAGGCTCATGCACTCTTCTACAGTATAATCTCCTCGCCCGTAAACCGCCTCATGCTCAGCATCAAATACTAATGCCGACAATTTCTGTTTCAAGCGTTCCACAGCCGTTCTCAGGTTGGCTGCTTTGGTCCAATGTTCTTGAGCGTATGGCATCCACATGTTTTACACAATACTTACTACACATTACACTATTTTCTTATATTGTCACTCCCCACTATGTTTTTGCATCCCCTTGCAACGGATGCAAAAGTAATGTAAGTTAATAACTCAAACACCCAATTTGGAAAACAACGAAAACAAATTTATTGTTTAGAGTTATAAAGATTAAAAGTACAATGATTAAAACTAACATTACTAACATTTTCTCCAAAATAAAATCCGCCAGATATAACAGTGGAGGTCTCGCTGCATTCTAAGGAAATGGTCTTTATTTCTTCCTCTTCTACATGAACTTCTATATTCGAGCGCTTGCACTAGGTGCAAAAATTTTCAATGCTGCCTCTTTTTTTGCTGCTAGAGGGTCTTCAATATAACGCTCAGCTACAGTGCTGAATTTCCAGCCACCATGGCGCTTCAAGCACATTAAATCTGCGCCGCCGTCCACCAACAGTGTAGCTGAGGTTCTTCTTAGATAATATCCTGTGTATTCTGTATAGTTCGCTAATTTTAAGAAAAAAGCTACCTCCCTAGGAACACTACTTATTTTATGGATTCCCATCACCGTTCTTGAGCGTTTTCCATTTCCATATTAAAAAAAAAACCGGCGATCATTCATATCTCGTGGGCACAAAGCAACATATTTGTTATATAAATTATTTAATTTTTTTCGTTTTGCTATCTGTAATTTTAATATGTAGCAAAGGTTTTCAGATTCTCAATGTCGTCTACCTTCATCTTCACCAATTCATCGCAACGACATGCCCCTGAGATACCAATAATCAAAACTATCTAAAAAAAATACAAAATATAAAGACTTGTTTTGATTCTATTTCTGAAACTTACCTTCATTGCCAAGTATTTTTCGTCCGACGCTTCCGAGAAAAACCGTTGTAAATACTTTGGCCTGCTTTGGAGTGTATCCTTCATTCTGTTTCTTTAGATATGCACGAAGTTTCAAGTATTTGCTTATATCTACGCCATGTCGAATGCTCAATAATGATTTTATCATCGAATATTGGGAAATTTTCGAATTTTTAAAATAGAATGCAATTTTTAGGAAAAAAATGTCAAATTTGACATTACGCCACGCGATTGACATGTGCGTTGTTATCATTTTCAAAGCAAAAACTGATGGAAAAGTCAAAATTGATCTAGAGCAACTAGGTAAAAAAATAACATATGATTTGGACTTTATGTGTGCCACTCTATTTACTCCATGCGCACACGCAATAGCGCTCACACCAACTCAAAAATCATCAGATTAGATGGCTCAAAACGTGCAAATACATGAAAATTTTCATTTCATATTTTATCTAGGACTTTCCTTATCCATGTTGTATGTAATCAAAAACTAAAGACATAAGGGAAGGTGAACATTACAACAAATACAATAATCATTTGGAGGTTTTCAAATACACTAAATATTCAAAAGCCACACAAAAATGCATTTAACACTGTTACCACACGTGTTTTGAAAAATTTAAGTAACCTTCCCTCTAAAATCCATATTTATTTTAAATAAACATGCATAAATTTTATACATACTTAGCAAAACAATCACAATTTATCTTAAATGTAATTATTCACGATGACAGACTAATTGCGACAAAAATTCAACAAGAGTACGTGTTGGTCGACCAGACATACCAGGCCGTAAATAGTTAAAAGTTATTCCATTAGAATATTTTATGCCGTATATATCTAAATGTACCCAATCTCCACAAGGTACGAACTCACGTAAAAACGCAGCTGAATTACATACTGCAGACATGCGATTTCCATACCGACCAAGTGTTTTCATATCGCAATGTTCATAACTCTCTAGCGATTTTTGAAAAAATTTCCATAATGGAAATCTCCATACGCGATCTCCTGTATGCATCGATGCAGCCAACAGATAGTCCCATAATGCCTCGCAGTTAGTAAAACCCCCACACGCGGCGTCACCCAAAGTATCACGTATTTCGGGGGTTATACCACCAACACTAATAATGAATCTGGGCCAAAAATGTTGTGAATACACCAACGCATCAGCAAGCGTTAAAAGACCTGCACAATTTGTGTGTTGTAAAGCAATGCTTTTTCCATTCATTGCTTTCACAATATCTCCAGGTTTCATTGCTGCGCAGCCTGGCATATTTTCACATAGTGGAATCAATGCACGTAAATTTAAAGGTAATTGCAAACCAGCAACTGCCCGACTGGTGGCAACTACACAAGCGGCACCTGCCATATCGCCGCGCATGTGGGTTTGTTCTTTACAACCTTTTAAAGAAAGTCCACCACTATTATAAGTAGTACCTTTTCCAACTAATACAACCGGCCGTTCATCTTTAGACGTACCATAGTAACTTAGCTCCAAAAATACAGGAGGTTCGCAAGACCCTTGAGCTGCTGCTAGAAACGCGTACATTTTTTGAGTTTCTGCCCATCCTCGTACTTTTACTTCTACGTTAACGCCTGATTTACATAACACTTCAACTGCATTTTGAGAGAAAGATGTTGGGGTCATTAAATTTGCAGGAGTATCTGTCAGCTGTCGAGCAAGATTTTGAGCCGCAGCTTTTTGCAAACCTATTTGCCAACCTGTCCAATCACAGTCATCATGCAAATCCAATTGAGGAATTAAAAGTCTATTACTTAAACATTTCTTTTCTTGATATATCCAAACTCCAAGTGCAGCTCCTTCTGCTGCAGATTCTGCATGTCCAAAACTTTCTACATGAATTTTGGAAATATGCAAATTTTGTAACGCTTGACAACCAGCTGCTGCTGCTACTCTAATTGTTTCTTTACCTTCATCAATTAATTCAAATACATCATATCCTTGACATTCTTTTCCTAGTCCCACCAAACAAACAGTATGAAATACCTCATCTAAATTGTAAAACAATCTCACCTCACCTCTGTTGGGCAAAGGACCTACATATCTTAAAAGATCAAATAGTTTGCAACATACTGTTTGATTATATTTTTCTGCAGCTGGTGTAAATTTTCCAGGGTCTTCGTATTCATCAGGATCACAATATATTCCGAGAACTAGACCTTTTGTATTTTTTGGATCTGTGCATGAATCGTGGACTCTTTTGCAAGCCATTATTTCTAAGTAATTTATTGAAAAATTTATACAACGCTGTAACAGTCGATTTTGTAAAAATATCCTTGCCATGACTAAAAATGCCAACAATTTACTTTTAAAGAAAATTTTTGAGCGACTGTCAAAGTTACATTTTGAGATGTCACAACGTCGTTACTACAGAAATATTTATTATAAAACATTCATAATTTAAACATTAATGTACAACTGTTCTGGATACTAAATTAATAATTTTTGTTACAAATTTCTATGTTTACAGCTTTCGATCGAGCAATCAATTGAAAATAAGAATCTTAGCAATAAATGGATGATTTTTCACCCCCTATTTAAGTAAAGAGAAACATTAAAAATATATTTATGGAGAGTAAACACAACATGTACTTCTGTTTTGAGTTGTTGCTATGTGCATAGTTCTCGATAATGTTTATATATATATATATATATATATATAATATATCATGTATCGTAAAATATTATCGCGGGTCTGACATAATAAGAAAACAAAGTACAATCAGTTCACATGCTAAGTGGGATAGAATACACAACAAACTAAAACCGCTGATGCCATACATGCGTGTTTTGAGTAGGCTAGTATCCATTGCTACTCTCAACGAGAATTGAAAATCAGTGTTTTTGTAAGTCTGACACAACACTCATGTATTCCACTGAAGAAAAAATACAGATTATTAAGTGGTATTATTCAGGAAGGCACAAGAAGTAATGGGAAGGTTTGCTTTTCCATCAAAAATTACGATTAGGCGTACTGTTTGTAAATTTGAAAGACGTGACTGTTTAAATAATTGTAGAAAAAGCAGTAGCATTGATGGTAATGATGGTTAGCATCGTAGTCCTAACTTAAACGAAGGGCGCGAACTTCAAGAAATTGCAGTGTGTAGTTTAGCAAAAACTAATTTCTCGTGCCATAGTACAAAAATTACTGAAGAAATGAATATTGAACCAAGAACAGTTCGCAATATCTTGAAAAGGAATAAATACCGTTGCTATAAGTTGCAAACTACACAAGAAATTTTTCCAGAGCATCAAAAGCGTATGGAATTTTGTGAAGATATGATGAATCGGGCTAATGAAAACGAAAGATTTATTGAAAACATTTTGTTTACCGACGAGTGTTCTTTTAACTTACATGGCTATCACAATCCTGCTGTCGCTATTGGTTACTCTCGGGAAAACAAACACATTAGTAATCCTTACCGGACACAATACCCCCAAAAAGTTAATGTGTGGGCAGGAATTTTAGGCAATTCCATAATTGGTCCATTTTTTATCAACGGAAACCTGAATGCTGACAAATATTTAGAACTGTTGAGAAACTAGTTAGTTGTTCAAAGCCTCAATATAAATTTTGATGACATTTGGTTTCAAGAGATGCAGACTCACTGCAATAAGAGTTACGATTTTGGAAACTACGTTCAACCTATTATTAGTGGAAAAGGTACATTATATCCTTCACTCACCTGACAGCACGCCGAACGACTTATTTGTTGTGGATACGTATCAGCAAATTTAGGACAGGCATAAACGTGCTAACAATTTGGACGAACTTGGTCAAAGACTCTTTAACAGCATCACAGGTGAATCTTATCTAATCCGCCAAAATTAGAAGTGCTAGAACTCATCATTCTAAGCAAAAAAGTTCATATGACATGGCCCGGAAATGCTTCGTTTCAGAGATACAGTGTCAAAGTTGAAAAAAATCGCGTTTACTTCAATATCTTTCGACTGTTTCGAAATAGTTTCATGAAATTTCGTAAAGGATTTGACAATTAAATTTGGTCCATTTGTTGTCGTTCCTAGAGGCGCCGAACGACTTTCGACCCTTTAAATACGTAGCAAATTATTTGCTACACTGTATGCCATTTTGGACTAGAAAATCGATTCTCCTATCTTTTCTTCTAAAAAGTACTCTTAGTGAAGTCGCTAGAGCAACCCTTTCCGAAAAACGCTTTAAAACTCATGATGCATCACATTTGGAGGTATCTTTTGACAGGTTTATAATAGGAATTTTAATTGTTACTAAGTAACACTTGTTTACTTATGTACTTATCTGTCTCTTTGCGTTCATTGATAATAATGTTTTAATAAAAATCCATAATTAAATACGATAGAATGCCTAGACATACAACTGTATACTTTTAATATTAATTTTCTTTTTTAATGTTTGATATTTTAGTGTCATACAAGTTAGTTTTACTAAATAAACATTGTGAGTTATAAATGTCTTTCTCGGAAAGGGTTGCTCTAGCGACTTCACTAAGATACACCTTTTAGCAGAAGAGACAGGAGAATCGATTTATTAGTCAATGGCATACAGTGTACAAAAGTTGCAAGATTTAAAGTGGTCGAAATGATTCGCTGCGATTTAAACCACAACTAAATGGACCAATTTGAATTTCATCAAAACCAATACGAAATTTCATGAAATTATTTGAAACAGTCGAAAGATATTGAAGAAACGCGATTTTTTCAACTTTGAATCCTGTATCTGGCAAACGAAGCATTTCGGACCCATGTACATATGAACTTTGCTTAGAATGATGAGTTCTAGTACTTATTTAATTGACGGTTAGATAAGATTCACCTGTTATATATATATATATATATATATATATATATATATATATATATATATATATATATATATATATTAGTGTGGTGGTGTGCTTATCAGCTTCTACGTTTCAAAAGCTTATCTTTGATTTCATTGTCGAGAGTAATAAAATTATAATAAATGTCAAATTAAATGAACACTTATAAGTTATAACTAGATTGCATATGTGCTTCTTGCTTCATACCTGGTATGATGCGATGTGAAGCTGGAGGTTCTGAAACATTAACTGTCTTGCTGGTAGAAAAACTAGTACATATTGTAGGTGGTTTGTATGAATTTTTAATGACCATATTCCATGTAGGTGATGTTGTTGGAGTAGCGTTTCGTTTGCTTAATGCATCTGGTTTCTCTTCAGTTTTGATGGATACTTGTATTATTCTTTCTTGAAGAGTTTTAGCTGGAGGTAAGAGTTTAATTTTATTTGTTCTTCTTACTCTTCTATTTGTTTCTATTCATCTTTAGTAAATTTCTTGGCAATTTATCACTTACACCTTTTACGTAAGGTAGAATATCTTGTTTTTTATGCTCTTCATTGCGTGTAGAGGGTTCCATGGAAACATGGTAACGTTTGTTGATAATTTTGTTTGCCTTATTAAACGAGTAGCCATTTTGTTGTAGTATTCTCCTTAATTGAAGGAATTCTCCTTTTGTAGATTGGTCGTGTGTTAGACGGAAAGATCAAATTGCTAAAGATTTGATGACTGCTTGGGGTTGGCTTGGGTGATATACTTTCTATATAAAGCACAAGGCTGAAAACAACACCCATCATCTGTTGGCAAATTTGTTGTTTCACGAAATTTTATAACAATGTATTTTCCAGTGTCTTCCACGTCGTTCATCTTCAAACAAAGCAATTCATGGCATCGACAACAGCCGAAAATTACAAAAATTGTAATAACTTTAGCAAGCAACCAATCGTCATCGGGAGCTTCTAACAGGAACTTTTCAACTTCTTCCTTCGTTAAAATCCGCGTATTCTCGCTAGTACCTTGTAGATGTTGTGAAAGAAAAGAACATTTTTATTTCACTAGTTTTCGATTCATTTAAAGTGAACAACAGATAACATATTGTTGTATGTTCAGTAGTCATGTTAACAACAATGTCTGTCAAAGTGTTTTTCTTAAATAAAAAGTGTTTTCTAGTTAACTAACATTTATTATTTTCATTATACTCGACCCAATAATTCAAAAGGTTGTGGGCCAGTCATGGATAATAGTAAAAGTGTATTAATAATTTTAAAAGGAAGTGAAAACTGAGCGTTTGGAAGTTCAGAACATTAATTGCCTTGAAAGCAAAAGACCTATATGATGTAGTTGAAAAACCTAGCGATAAAAATTTATCTCAAGATGAATTAAATAAATGGAGTCACTTCAACACTTAATTGTGTCAAAAATGGATGAAGGGCCGGGCCGATCAACCACATTCTAACCTTAAGCACAGCTTACGACATGTGGAAGAAATTACTGACTGTTTACGACAAAAAGTCTGAAATAAGTGTGAATATGGTGCAACAAAAGTTTTTAAATCTTCCATAGGAAGGACAAGGGTTAGCTGCTCATGTTTCAAGTTTGGAAGATTTACGTAACCAGTTACTTATCACCAACATTCTTATGGCCCTTCCAAGTGAGTTTTCTCATTTTGCCTCAGCTTGGGAATCAGTTGAAGAAAAGAATCAAACTTTAAATGCACTTATGTCCCTCTTATTAATGTAAGAAGAACGTATTAAGCCTCAAGGTCAAGCGGTCGTGGAAGGTGCATTTGCCTGTAAACAATTGTTTTCCAAGAATGATAAAAATAGTTCCAACTACAGTAATTATAAATGTTATTTATGTAGGCATTTCGGACACATAAAACGTAACTGCAGAGCTAATAATGCCTGTAGGGTGCGTCAAAAAACCCCGTCCTCAGAGCTCAGTGTGAAGGTACAAGCAAAATAAACCTTTACAAACAAAATGCGAGAGCGGAAAATCAGTATAGTCTTTTATTAAGCTTGTTATGTTTGGGAAAATGTACGATATGAGCAAATAATGCTACTTAGACAGTGTTAGTACACATGACTGGTAATTAAGTATGGATACCATCATTGAAGCCTTGTAATAGGGATGTTAAAATTAGTGACGGCAGTATAATAAAAACAGAAGCTATTGGTGAAGTGCAGGTTAAAGCGTACAATGGGGTGGACTGTTCTTTGCAATGTTTTATATGTACCTACTTTGCAGGTAAATCTTTTATCAATTAGTGCCATTGTGGAAAGGGGACTAAAAGTGAGTTTTAATAAATATGGTTTTCGACTGTATGACGCCTTGGGAAACTGTTGTGCAATTGGGGTCAAACGTGATACACTTTTTGAAATGCAGTTCAAAATAGAAAGTAGTTGCTTTCTTGCGGGAGAATAAAAAGAAATTGGACTGAAAGAATGGCACCACAGGCTTGCTCACCAAAACTTTAGACAAGTAAGGTCAGTACTTAACAGATGTAACATAAAATTTTAATGATGATGGAAATGAGTGTTGTACGTCATGTTTAGCAACACAACTGGATATAACACAGTCGGAGAGATGGTTGGTGCTGACCTATGTGTGTCAGTTAGTAGCATTGGAGGATCTTTATATATTTTTTTAATTAAAGACCATAATTCACATTTTAAAACTGCTTATTTTTTGAAAAAGAAGATATCCGCACAGGAAGCAGCTAGGTCAATGATAGCTGCACAACTGGATAAGTATCTTTGGGTCGAGGCAATAAGTTCGGCAATATACGTGCTAAATAGTACTGGCACTTGTTCAATACCTGGAAAAGCTCCTTATGAACTATGGTATAACAAAATTCCAAATATTTCGCATCTTAAAATATTTAGAAAATCGCGAGTAAAAAAGAAGTCATAGATTATGACGCGGACGAAAGAGACGGAAACTAAGTTAAAGTAGAGGAAATTACACAAGATGAACTAAAAGGAAATGAAATTAGAGAAGAAGAAAATAAGGGTGATGGCGACGAAACTTAATTTAACTTAATCTTCACGCCATTCCCTTGCGGGGTAAGCAAAACAATCCCTGCCTCTTATTTATTATTCATTTACAATCCTTCTCCATGCTCTCCTATCTCCGCATACCTCCCTAGCTTCCGCAAGATTCACACATTGTCTCTGACATGCCCTTTTATTAAAAAAAAACTCCTTATCTTTCTTTCCTTTATCATACATTCTAATACATTCAGACAAGTTTTACGCGGCCTACCAGGCCCGACCTTTCCTTTAACCTCACCCACATATATTTGCTTCGTTAGTATTGCGTTGTTCATTCTCTCAATGTGACCAAACTTATGTAATGTACTACTTATCCATCATCGTCTTTTCCTCGCCACACTCCGTCATTATGCATGCATTCTATATCTTGTCCCTTCTCGTTTTACCACATGCGCTTCTCAGGGATCTCATACTCACGGCATTTATTTTTCTTTCGTGCTTTTTTGACATACCCATGTCTCATTTCCATACAGCACTGACGGACAAATACGCCATTATAGATTGCTTTGTTTCTCATTATCGTCCACATACTTCCAATCACTTTCCTTCCAGCATTGACCCTTCGTCCAATCTCGCTCTCAATTGTACCATCTGCAGCAAACATTCTCCCCATATATACCAATTCGTCCACTGGTTCCACAATTTCATCTTGCAGAGTAAATACTCTACTCTCCTTTTCACCTTCCCGATTGAACACCACAATCTTAGTTTTGTTCAGGTTTACCTTTAGATCCATGCTCTCACATACTGTATCATGAACAGTTCGTAGCTCAATCGCACTGTCATTTAATAAGACTGTGTCATCTGCATACACCAGAACTAGTACATTTACGTCACCAACGATTGATTACACCATTTGTATCCGTACATGCTTGCGTCACACATTTATCCATGTATCATTGAACAACCACGGTGACATCACAGAGCCTAGTCGCACTCCTTGCTTAATATTAAAATATTCACTCACACCTCCTCTCATCCTAACACATGCCTGACTACCGTTGTATACTGTCCTTATTCCATTTAGTAGACCTTTACTTCTGCCATATTCATTTAATATTTCCCACAGCTTCTCCCTATTCACTCTGTCGTATGCTTTCTCCAGATCTACAAACGCACAGTACAGCTTCCTTTTTACATTTAAACACTTCTCGATCACCTTCTGGAGAGCAACCATCTGATCGACACATCCTCTCCTTGACATGAATCCACCCTACACATCCCAATTCTTAGTTTGTGTAGTTTCTCGTACTTTATCAACCAGTACTCTTCCAAATACTTTACCAGGCACGCTGAGCAAACTTATTCCTCTGTAGTTCTTACAATCACTCTTGTTCCCATTACTCTTACACAGTGGTACAATGATCGCGCTCTTCCAATCCCTCGGCACTTTTCCACACATAAGGCATACATTGAATAATTCACAGAATCTTCGTATAAGCTTTGCAGCCCCATACTTTAGCATTTCACCAGTGATTTCATCTACGCCTGCTCCCTTGCCGTTTTTCAACCTTCCTACCGTTTTCTCTACCTCATGTATCCCAATATCCTTCTCAGTTTCATTCATCATTCTTTCTACATTCTCCTTATTTAAACATTCAGTCTTACTTTCCTCACTACTGTACAGCTTTCCGAAATATTCTTGCCAACATTTCCTCACTTCACAATCGTCCCTTACTATTTCGTTGGTCATATTCATCACTCCTGCAGCGTTCTGTTTTAAGCCACATTTGTATTTTTGACCCATTACCAAAAACAAGGTTTGATTGCTTCGAAGATCGATTTATGGTT